>OX453283.1:27221348-27241348 GCA_949710005.1 Ricordea florida | reverse complement strand
CATACAGGGAGGGATTTTTAACACGAATAAGATTACAAATATAGTCCGGTGCTTGGCCATGTGTGGCCTTAAAAGTAATTATTAAAATCTTAAAAACAATTCTAAATCTGACAGGTAACCAATGTAAAGAATATAAAACAGGAGTAATGTGACTAAAACGCGGGGTCGAGCAAATTAGCCTAGCAGCTGCGTTTTGCACACGTTGTAGCTTATTAATATGAGTGGTTGGTAAACCATGGAGAAGACTGTTACAGTAATCAATGCGTCCCATTATGAAGGCATGCACTAGCACCTTGGTAGACTCAACCGTAAGAAACTTCCTAATACGTCTAATGTTATGCAGATGATAAAAAGCAGCTTTACATGTCTTCGTAATGTGTGTCACTAGACTAAGGTTGGTATCAAACCAGGTTCCAAGGTTTCTTGCAACAGCAACAGGGGCAACACTCACATCCCCCACCGATAACTTCTCGATGTCCACCTTGCTAAGCTGTTGTCGTGTACCAATTATTAAGAATTCGGTTTTGTCGTCATTTAGCTTTAACTTGTCCGTAATCATCCACGCTTTGATTGCCTTTATGCAGAGTTCCATTGCTTCGATTGCATCAGATTGACTTGATGTGGTGTCGGGCTTGAAGGACAAGTAAAGTTGCGTGTCATCTGCATACGCATGTGCAACAGGTAGATGATCCTTTATCACCTCAAATAGCTTGCTAGAATAGATCGTAAATAGCAGGGGACCCAGACATGAGCCTTGAGGAACCCCATGTGGCAGCTTGGAACTTTCAGAGAGACAGCCTTCTAAAAAGACGCGTTGCGATCGGTCAGAAAGGTAAGATTTAAACCACTTCAAAGCCGTTCCTGTGATACCAAAACTCGACTGTAGACGATGAAGTAAGATTTTGTGGTCCACCGTGTCGAAGGCCGCACTGAGATCTAGAAGAACTAGAAGTGTCACGTGCTGGCGGTTCATATTCATAAGTATATCATTCTGGACTTTTAGGAGCGCAGTCTCGGTACTATGGCATTTACGGTATGCAGACTGGAGTACAGGATACAGGCCAAGATCCATCATGTGGTTATACATCTGATCAAATACAGCGCGTTCTGTCAATTTTGATAGGAACTGAAGATTACTCACAGGTCGTAGGTTTTTAAACACCAAATCAAGGCTAGCCTTCTTTAGGAGAGGGTTGACAAGAGCTTCTTTCCATTCACCAGGAAAGTAACCTGAGGACAGCGATGAGTTAACTATGCGCGTGATGATGGGGAGGAGCACATCGTGACAACCGACGACCAGTGATGTTGGCATGGGGTCCGTTAGACAAGACTTCTTAGCTGACTTCTGGATTAAAGCCCATACATCATTCTCAGTAACAGGGTGGAAAGCACTTAAAGATAAACATGTTGGAACGACTTCTACTTCAGGTGAACTGGGCACTCCATCATCCACAACAGTGGCATCGATGTCCGAACGAATTCTGGTGATCTTACGAACGAAAAAGCCGTTGATGTCATTGGCTAGGGCCGTTTTATCATGATAGTCAGGAAAAGATAATTCATCCTTTCTGACAAGGAGTTTCTTGGTAGCTCTAAATAGCCTTCCTTGATCGACACTGTTCTCATCGATAAAGTTGGTATAAAACACCTGTCTAGCTTGATTCATGAGATGAGTCACGTGATTTTTCTTAGACTTAAAGATAATCAGGTCTGACAACAATTTAGTTTTCCTCCACGTTCGCTCAGCTTTCCGACGTATTCGTTTAGCGGCATCTATGTCAGCGTTGTACCAGGGTACCCTCGGCCTAGCCCTCAAGGTCTTTGTTTTTAATGGCGCATGACAATTGGTCATTCTGGACAGAGTTTTGTTATAGTTACGTAAAAGCGCATCAACACCCTCCAATCTTTGCAATCACATATATAGTCAAAAATAGCAGCGCTCTTGTTTTTAACCGGGTGAGCATTGAATGTGCATAATGTCATTGGGTGATTATAATATCCATTCAAGGATAATCCGGCAGAACAATTGATGTTGATTAAGTTCCCGGCATTACGAGATGGCATTGTCGATTGTGCTATGTGTCGGTAATCACTGCGCGTTGAAACAATAACAGGTATTCTTTCACCTGTGGGGCCAGGATTCAACTTGAAAACAAGATCTCCAATTAACAGATCATGGAATGTAGCTGTTGTGTTTGAATAATAAGCCCACGGACGTCTATGCCATCGGATCTTGCGTCGCCTTTGAAATGAAGAATGAGCAGTGATATACTTTAAGACAGGCGCTTCATTAGTCTGTGTCATAATGTCATTCCATGACCAGGAAGACAATACATAATTACCAGCAAAGTTGCAGCTATTGTTCACAGGGCAAACGACGATATTCAAGGAACCCAGAGAGAGCGTCGGCAAGACAGCGCAAACTGGGTTTTCTGCCACAAATATCCAATTTTCCAATTCCGAAGAGCTCCTGGACATGCACAAAGATGTTACAAGTGGTCTGCCATGTTCATAATCTTGAGATAAGCAACCAAAGAAGAGAAAAAAGGGTACAATGGCGCAAGTCAAAAAAACGCGTCCACGTCCACGTCTCATTATGCATGAAAAAATATATGTTGAACCATATAGGTCTAAAGACAGACCCCCGATAGCAGTCGCCGGTGCAGTTTACAAAATTGCCGACAACATTGTTTGTGTTCCTTAGGGTCCCCTTAACACAACTAGGTAGGTGGTTTGCTTTCACCATAAAAATCCCACGGGATTACATATGCTCCCTGACTAGTTATTGCCAAGTAGGTTGTGAAGACATGGTCTGGTATTTATCCGAGTTCAGACTTACAATGCGACGTTCTACTGAATAAGTTGTTTAATATCACATTCAAAAGAGGAAAGCACGCACATCCCCGACTCTTTTGACGAGAATGTTCTGTCACCAGTTGAGGCCGAAACGTAAATTTGCTCACATCTCAGTTCGTATTCACAAAGTTGACTGCTGTGTCGTAAAATAGCACTTGATATTCCTGTCCCGTTTAGATTAAAACGACTTCTAGACTTTCATGCAAAGTTATTAATTCAAAGATGCCTCGTAAAGTTTCTATCTATTTCTGTTTCGTCCGGAGCCCATTCAAAACGTAGAATTTATGGCGGACATAGCCCCGTTATAAAAAGGAAAAAGTTGCTTGGCCTATCTGCAAACTAGAATTCTTACCTGAAATTCCCTGGTTTCGCAAATTTTTCAGATGCTGAACGGTCATTTCTAAGACATCAGCTTTCTCTAGCTTGGAGTAACAGGAATTCTGAAATGATACGATATGTTAAACAATAAATAAAGATCTGTTTATTGGAAAAATCTATCACGTTAATTTTAAATCTTTCACTCCCAATGTGCATGTCTTCGTAAGTGAATTGTTATTAGAATCTCGTTAGGTTTGGAGAATTTGATGTTGGACCAACGCAACGTCAAGCTGATAAATTGTTCAGTGACATGTTTATTGTAAGCTCTGTGCAGTTTAACGCAGAAAATTTTAAGAAAGCTCTATTTACACATCGAAAAAGCGCGCATTGGTTGAAAAGACACCTACAAAACAGTACTGTACCGATTGTTTTACTATACAGTGTGGTTCTAACCATGGAGCTGCAAACTATACTGTGGCGGGAATACGTGCCTATTCAAACTGTCTTTTCCAGTTTGTAATAAGCCTTAGTTTAGTCCTTAATACCAGGATTGAAACTGCTCCAGAGTGTTCGAAGAAAGGCACGTATTCACTGAGTGTCTAAATTTAGTCTACAGTGAACTTCATTAATTCTTTACACTGAGAAAGCACGTAGAGGAAGGCAAATTAAAAGCTCTGCGCGTATATACTTACATATCTTATATAGTTTATCAGTGGAAAAGACAATATTGTAAATTGCATTCTTCAAAAAGAAATATCTACGGCATCATTTTGACTCGGAAGATAAAGTTCCAGTCAATAGACTTGCAGGTTTACTTTCCCTTGAGCAAAATAGTGAAATTGGTTGATAGCTCGCTAAAGATAGAGGGAACCTGAATCGGTGTGCATTCAAAGAAAAAAATATTGGTGCGAGTTTCGCGAGGCGATTCGGGAGGTTTACGGGTGCAATGACCCATACTGCAGTTTGGTAATCCTGAAAGACGTCTTTGCCCGTCAAACTTTGCCAGAGAAGAATTTTCCCCATGTTTAAAGAATTGGTTTGTAAAGTGAATGCTTGCTATTTTTACTCTGGGCTTTTCGGAGTTGAAATGTTTTATACTCCATCTATTGACAACCCACACCCTGACAGAGCTCTCCCGCGAAGCTATTTGATTTACTTAAATACTTTCAAAACCCTTAAATCGCAGTGTGCAAGTTAATACTAGCTATTACAAGCTGTTGATGATTTTACAAATTGCTTTTCCCTGTTACTTTGTTTCAGCAACAATACGTTTACATGTTCACGTATTGCGATCAGAAGGAAACGATTTTTAGATCAGTCTGGACTTTCCAAACCTGACAACTCGTCTGCTGCTAGGCTACTAGCATTGTTTAGTAACTTTGACTGCAAATGATTCACTGAGGATAAACTGATATTTTCGCTATTTAAACAGCACTAACCTCGGCCAAATAAAAGATTCCTCCTCACAATCAGGTTTCACTGCCTTTCCTTTTTCGAAAAGCTTAACTGAAATCACTGAAAACGCTTTAAGAATTTTTCCAAACGTTCCAATTTACTTTTCAATTTCTAAGTCTTCTGAACTGTTGTGTTGGTAATTCCTTACAATTTAGACGATTAAAATCCACATAGCTTTCAAGTGTTTTAGTGGTAATTGCGCCAAGAAAAATTTGATATATCTTACAAAAGAGAAAAGCACATAAAGTTAACTGGTTGTTAGGTTTTGTATGGATTCTTCGTGTACGATTTCAATCTCTTAGCGGACACATGGATAATCGGTTCAAATTTTAGGAAATTCCGCAAAGACATCTGGGCTATTTAACAAACCTTCGTTTCCTAAATTACAGCAAACACACTACTTAGATTTTCGCGAAAATAAGAGAAGTATAATTGTGTATTGCAATTCTGCTTGCTTATTATACTCACGTCTTTTCGCATGGCTTCTAAAATCAAAGATTTCAGCTCATTTAGACTCTCGTTAATTCTCGCTCTTCGACGTTTCTCCATGATCGGCTTCGAAGCCTGAAATCGAAGTTCAATAAGTCATGTAATCTTCGAGTATTTATTAAACAAAGAGAATATGCCGTAGCGCTGCAAAATTGAGAATAAAAAGGCGATAGCGTACTTACCTTTCGCCTATCTTTAGATCTGCCTTCTTCACTCATTTTTCCTCGAGACATAGGTCGCTTAAAAGCGGAGCTCTGTGACAGGCAAGACACGCTAAAATTTTTTATGAACCTTTTAATGGGCTATTTCCACCAGATTCGTGGAATGCAGGCTTTTGTTTGCATCTTTGTTTTTGATAACTCAGGCATTGAATCGAGCGTGGGAACATATCCACAGCTTATAGAAATCGCGGAACAGTGGCTAACCTGACCAATGGCTGCTCGCAATTTTGTTTGCAAACAAGGAAAAATAGTTTTAAGTTTTGGATTAAAGAATGCAAGGGCGATTTGAGGTCGTGAGAGTGCGCTGGTCTGATTGGTTGGAACTCTTAGAGGCACGCTTGACTGGCGCAAGTCGCGTGGGTGTGACGAGGTGTCCACAATGCGCGGCAAGCCGGCACATAACTAGATGAAGTGTTCTTTAAGTGTGGCGCAACAAGGGTCGTGGGAACGGGGATCGCTAATTGGTTCATAGCACCGCGCTTGTTGTGTGAAAAGATTCTAATTGGTTTCATGGGTCAAGGAACACGAAAAGGATTCTTGACATTGTATAGGGTCGTGCGTACTTCTTGGCTGTTTGTCGACCCAGGTTGAAATGACAAATAACCAAGCAGCTCGTTATATTTTTCGATATTTTCGTCGCGATGTAGCAGCTGTCGTAAGGTATTGTACTGTTGCTTCGATACCCAAGTAAGGAACAATAAAACAAACAATGTTCCTAGCCCTAAAACAATGGAAATGTTACACATAGAGGTCCATTCAAATCAGCGGTCTTGGAGAGCTGCTGCACTGTTGACAGGTCTTTTGACTAGCACTAAGCTATGCGCCTCTGGTATGTTGGCGGTGGATTGAAGCACGCAGTGAGGTTTCGCTTCAGTTCACCTGGTCACTTTGTTGGTTCTTTGTCAGCTGCGTCAATCAACCGTTCACTTGCGATTCACTTCAACGAACTGCCAAACCTCAGCGGTTTTCCTACCCTAACTGTTACCTCCTGGTATCAAAAACGCACCTGTAAGTGGAATCAGTTCAGTGAATTAACAAAACCTCTACGGCAACTGTTTGCGATTACACCCCAACAAGTCTTACAGGAAATGGCAAAATTACTACGTGCCATGTGTACAGTTCCACTTCGTTAACGGCTGCCAAACGAGCTGACTCGCAGATTCCTTTACGACCCACTGCCGAGCGAGTCAAGCCACTACTTGTAAACACTGATATAAACCTCAGTCTTAGACAAGGAAGTATTAACTTGAAATTCTTCCTCCTTTCAGTTATCCACAGTAAAAACAAACTGATGATGAGGAAGTCTCGAATTCTTCAATTTGTCCATTATCCAACAAATTGGGACAGTGCTTAATATGCGCTGCAGTGTAAGATTTTAAGTCAGTTACGTTCCATATTCCTGCTGCCCAGCAAAATGAATCACTACATATTCTATTAGCTTCTGTGGGTTATGTTAGTATGATATGGGCCCTGTTGTTCGAAGCAGGGGTAAAGAAACCCAGCAGGCGCGTTGCTACCGGTACGCCTATTCGCCATGGCGTACCTGAAATTTTGTAGGAATATAATATTGCTTGGACAATCATACACCAGCCGACGAATTGCTCGGACAGTTCATAGGGAGCTTAAACACGCGCGTTTTTGAGACGCGGACGGCAACCGGAAGAGAACATCTCACGTACCAGGACAGTGGTGTCTCCCAGATTTTTATAGTGATCATGTCTAATGGAGAAAAGATACTAATCAATGTAAATGTAGTGGTGCGAAGACAAGATAAAAGGGGAAACAGCTCACTTCCCGTTGCCGTCCGCGTCTCAAAAACGCGCGTGCTTAAGTTCCCTATTATTCAACTTTGACGTACCTGAAAAAAAAATTCCTGGGTACGAGCCTGCCCGTGGTCAGTGCGAAATTAAAATATGAGAACTTAAAAAGCACATTCAGTACATATTTCTTTTTGAATACAATTTGATGATTGTATGCTCTGAATAAAATAGAGAAAGTTAGAGGAGAAAATGCTTTTTAGAGGAAAAGAAACTCGTGTAAAAGTTAACCCTGGGTTAGCGCTAATCGGCCTTCGAACAACCGGCCGCTGCTCAGCAGAAAATACTGACTTGTTGCCACTCTTATCACACATTTAGCGTGGGTTTCCTTGTTAAGTTTGATTAGTTTTGCTGACGCGACTATATATCTCATAAACGTATGCATGGATTAATATGAGCAGGCAGACAGTCCCACAGCTGACCGCGTCCACAATGAAACACCTGTTCATAAATGTCTCGGAGAGAGCCTGTCAGTCAGTAATCAGAAAACATCTCTTTTTTCTCTGTCCAAGAAAGCTTTGGTGCTGATGAAAAAAGTTGAATTTTCTATCCTTTATTCCACTTTGCGAGTTAATATATCGTACTTAATTAGTTGATTAATAGGTGCAACACCAGATTGCAAAATTGAAAGAGCATTTTTCATCGCATTGTCTCGAAATCCTTGCTAAATTTTTGTCAGGGCGATGAAAATGTAAAATAAGTATTTCATGTGCAGGAATTAATTGGAACTTTTTTTCTCAGAAGGTGCAGGAGGCTCTAAGTCCAACATCGAAAATTACTGCATGAGTAGTTCATACCACAATTCATATTATGACAAAGACTTTACGCTGCAATTTAATTTTCGTTCTTGGTTTTCTATTAATTTACATGTTTAAAGGGCTTTTCACCTAAATCAATGTTACGTAGGAAAAAAAGCGTCAAAAACGTCAGTTGGAAATAAAAAGAACTATTACCCCACAAAAAAAGAAACGTTCATTCTCTAAGTGTACACTCTGCATGGCATCACGGCACAAAAAAGCAGTAGCATTATGCAGTATTGTTTAGTCGCTTTCCTTGGTTTGATCTACAGATGAGTTATAGTAAAACAAACAGTACCACAGTACAGTACTGTTCAGTAGCTTTCCAAAGAATGGTCTCACTGCATGGTTTGATCCACAGATGAAAAAGATAGAACCACACTGTATAGTAAAACAAACAGTACCACAGTACAGTACTGTTCAGAAGCTTTCCAAAGAATGGTCTCACTACATGGTTTGATCCACAAATGAAAAAGTTAGAACCACACTGTATAGTAAAACAAACAGTACCACAGTACAGGATTGTACTTCGTGAAAGAATGGTGTTCAGACAATAAATACGGCGGAATTTTTGTTGAGAGAGTTAAACAAACATTCTAGAAACTTCACAGGAGATGTTTGAGCACATCGGAAAGGTTGTTTAATTAACCAAATATTTAATTTAACGCAAGTCACAAGGTGTAATTAGAGGTAGCATGTCTGGGCTTGTTGGGCGGATTTTCTTTGATCTTAGAGTCAAAGCCATGTTAAATTAAGAAAGAGTTAAGAGAGATTTCAATCGCGCTGATTGGTTGATCTGAAAGTGACTGTTTCTTTATCAACACGCATTTTCATTGGTTAAAAAATATGGTGTCACTTTTTGATAAACAAAGCTTTCAACTTTTACCGCTGAAATATTTACACTGCTTTAAGTTCTTTTTTAGTTCGTTGTCTTCTTGGAAGGAGACTGTTTGCGAAATCGAAGAGCTTTTAGTACGATAACTTATTCGACGTGCTTTTAGTACGATCACTTATTCGACGTGCTTTTAGTACGATCACTTATTCGACGTGCTTTTAGTACGATCACTTATTCGACGTGCTTTTAGTACGATCACTTATTCGAATTTCGTGGTGCATCTTGAACATCGACTGCCTTGAGTCCATCAAGTTTACTATAACCTCGGGAGGCATTCGCGTTGTTTCCTGATTGGAAGACCAGATTCCGATAATCGAAATCATTGCACGTTATTAAAAAACTACACGAAATCAATAGTAGCTCCCCACACTGCATTTGGCAGTTTCAGTTTCAGTAAATTCTACACAGCAGTTAATCATCCTCCATGAATGTCATTTGACCAGGGCCACCTTTCTTCATATAACGTCTGATAAAGAGAAAAAATACAAGAGGACGAAGTGAGATTAACTGCCGTATTTATTCGAATAAGCGCCCATTCTAAAGGTAGAAAAAAAGTTCATATGCGCCAAACCTCTAAAAAGCGCCCACCCCACCCCCATTCCCCTTCCTCCTCCCACCCCTCCCTCCAAAAAAAATTAAGTGCACGAGGCAGTGCCAGGGAATTCGTTTATTGACTTGAGTGTCTGAGATTCAAATTGAAACTAAATGAGCAGTAATAAGAGCCTTCCACGAACACGGAGTTTTCTTCAGTGTATTTTACAGAAACGTTGCTTTTTTACATCTTCGAGTTTTGCTATTTCTATTTAATGTTTTGTTGCAAAATAAACATCCTACAGTTCCCGAAAATGGTAAAAATTCAATAGGCGCCAGCCTCGTATAAGCGCCCACTTTCAAGGTCCTAAAATTTAATCAGCGCCCAGGGCGATTAATCGAATAACTGCGGTGCCTGATTTGAGCCCTGGAGAGATACAGGCACTTTTTTCGACAACCCGCCGCATTATATTAAATA
Organism: Ricordea florida; assembly: GCA_949710005.1. NCBI lineage: Eukaryota > Metazoa > Cnidaria > Anthozoa > Corallimorpharia > Ricordeidae > Ricordea > Ricordea florida. The sequence goes on along the minus strand of OX453283.1, from coordinate 27,231,491 downwards.
TATAATTTATTAATTTCACAAATGTACTCGAATAGATGGTATCAATCATTTTTCTCAAAGAGCTTCCAATTTATTTCCACAACAGTATTCAGATTCAATCTCTTGCCAAGTCAAAATTACAATACCCACATTTGCCAGATGGATCCCTAACTACAGGAGAATTATAACCATGTTGAAACCTGCGTTGACGGCATTTGAATCAACAGCAAAATGTAGGGGATACGAGGCAAATAGATTCTATTCACTCACTTGATCAGCGGCCATGTTTTTAATGGAAACAAAAGAAGATGTTTACATAAGAATAGAATTTAATTCCTGGAGGATCAGTTTGGGACACCAACATGGCCGCCTTTTCTTTGTTTGGGGACACCAACATGGCTGCCGTGACGTCATGTGCATACGCTATATACCCAGACTGCTCGCAGTCCATATTTCTAGAGATCGAGCTCAAATTTGTTTTAGTACCTGGTATGAGATGGTCATCACACGTACCTGTAAGCCTTGAATTTATTGCTCTGTGCAAGTTTAACCCTCATTTCTTCTTCTTGTTCTTCCTTGAATTCCTAATAACAGTAGTGCACTCTTAATATTTTTATTGTTATCATTTTTTTAGAACGTACCTATTTTTCTTATCTGTAATAACAACAAAGACAATTTCTCATGTGAGTCCGAGAAAATAAATGTTAAATTTAACTACAACTGTGCAAATGCAGGTAAAATTGAAATTCTGAAAATTTAATGCGGAAGATGCCGTTTTGTGAAATTTGACGTTTACTATATTCTCGGGCTCAGCCTATAATAAATTTTCTTTGGTGTTATTACAGATAACCAATTATATCCTTAGCCCTTGAAAAATGTAAACAAGAATGCGAGACTGTTTAAATTATTCCGGCACACGGTTTTTGTCCACTGAAAACTCAACTTCCTAGATTGCTGCTATCATTTTAGCAGCCTGGCTAAATTACAATTGTTAAAAATTGCGTTAACCAGGAGGGCTCCTGCGTTAACATATTGCGGAAATTATTTAATTACTTTTTTCAACTCTCATCACAAGTTTATTTTGTAGGGTATTAATACAGTAAGGAGAAGCTGTACTTTGATCACTCACCTTGAAGTTGGCATCAATCCACAATTGCCGCGCCATCAAGCTGTTTTTCTGGGCCTGTTCCATGGCATCCCATTGGAAGGAACTCACACCCAACTTCTTCCTTATAAGGTACTCTTTTTCCTCGTTCCCATACTCCTCTCTTTTGATTGTAAACTTCCAGTACCAACGTAACAACCAGACAATGTAGCACAAAATCGTGTAGGGACTGAAAAATACAATCAAGCTTGTTAGAGCTCTCGTAAAATGGAGTGTTGATCAAGCCACGCAGCCTGGTACCGTTTATTTCACACTTAACACTGTCGTTCTGACTTTTTCATGTAACCATTCTTTACAAAGCTACTGAACAGCACTATAATGTGGTACTGTTTGTTTTACTGTACAACTGTGGTTCAGATAACCGTTTCATTTTTGGATCAAACCATGCAGTGCGGCCATTCTTTATAAAGCTACTGAACAGCACTGTAATGTGGTACTGTTTGTTTTACTGTACAGTGTGGTTCAGATAACCGTTTCCTTTTTGGATCAAACCATGCAAAGCGGCCATTCTTTATAAAGCTACTGAACAGCACTGTAATGTGGTACTGTTTGTTTTACTGTACAGTGTGGTTCAGATAACCGTTTCATTTTTGGATCAAACCATGCAGTGCGGCCATTCTTTATAAAGCTACTGAACAGCACTGTAATGTGGTACTGTTTGTTTTACTGTACAGTGTGGTTCAGATAACCGTTTCATTTTTGGATCAAACCATGCAGTGCGACCATTCTTTACAAAGCTATTGAACAGCACTGTAATGTGGTACTGTTTATTTCACACTATACACTGTCGTTCTGACGTTTTCATGTGACCATTCTTTATAAAGCCACTGAGCAGCACTGTACTGTGGTACTAAGATTTCTTTTCAAAGTATCTATTTGTTCTACTTACAAGAACACAATTCTCAACCAAAGGACATCTGTGATCCTAGGCTTACTGTAACCGCCCCTGTAATAAACAACAGACTTGATCATGATAATAAATCCTTGACTCAATTTTTACTTCCCATTTCGCTCATTCCCTTTATCATGCATTTCCATCAAGACAAACAATAACAATTGAAAAAAAAATTGGGCCAATCTGCCGCGTAATGTAATTCATTCACACAACTGACGTAAAACAAAGGACACAAAGCAACCGTAACAATGTACCTAACCAGGGTAGGTACGTGGTGTAAGCATCGTGTATGGCTGTGGAGAGCAATGTATGCCATATATTCACTAACGGGGAACCACTATATGATGCTTACACCACGTACCTACCCTAACCAGAGTAATGGACTGCTGACCTAATCCTAACTAACAAAGAAAATGAACAAATTGTATTACAACGGGCATGGCCCGAAAATTGAACCAAGGATAAAATGAATCACAAACGTTGCAGCGCGTGAACGAAATGCTAAACGTTACTGTAGAATCGAAACCGGCTAAATACAAAATTGTTTTATAATATCCACGGCATATTCTCGTTATTATAATCAGTTTACACTGATTGTGTGACATTATTAAACTATTGTACAGTCGAAACTGGAAGCGTTCAGACTTGCATTTCTATCTAGATAGCCAAAGGTGGTATCTTGCGTGACTGTTCTGGACGCTTTTGGGCGAAGCATTTAGAATTTGCTAACGACCACCAGGCTAGTCACGCAATCTGGACACCTCAAATCTCCAAGTGTAGCCAATTGTCGAGGGTCGAGAGTCGATGGTACCAAGTCGAGAGTCAAAGTACCAAATACTGTTTTCCTTTTTTTTTTACTCGACTTAATATTGTTTCTGTAACTAAGCATAAACTAAACAAAGAAAACACAGCAATTCCACGACATTTATTAACAATAACGTGACATTAATAACAATAACAATGACTACTTCGCACAATAATTAAGGTTCTTGAAGGGTGATTTGGCAAGGTGGTGAAGCTCAAATGAAATCAATTCAAATATCTTTAACTGGAAATTCAAACTGAATTGGAGCTTTCTCGGCTTCTCCTTTCGTTTCCCATCATATATTTTTTCTCGTATTTAGCTTTCTTCGATTGAGGCTCATCGCCAACATAATTCGTTCGAAGATGATGGATTCGAATTTCCGCTACAACTCGATAATTCCCTCCAAAATTATCAAACTTTAGCGCCCAAAATACATACAAATAGTAGAAGCCCTTATATCTACGGAATTTAACCAATACAAAGTATTGAAAGAACGATGGAAGGAAAGAATGGGAAGTGTTGTATGGGGAATTCGAAAGCGAGTGAACATGTTTGGCATGCGAACGATCCTATCATGGACATTTTTTCTTGTCCTCTTCATCACAGTTGTTCAGGTTATTAACTAAGCTTTGACCATTTTATTTTATTTTTCACATCACTTAATGTTGGTCTAAGGTTGATGTTTCTAAGTTTAATCTATGCATATACTTAAAACGAAGGGATTCGCATTGTTACAATTAACTGGTAAATTATTTTTTCTATCCCAGAGAATTGTCATTTACTTTTGCACGCATCGAATTTTCCACTCCCTGCTTCACTGGAATGTAACAGTTGGACCACGAATCATCTCAGAGGTATGTTAAAATACGTTTTATTCACTTTATACATGATCACCTTGTGATAAAAGTGTAATGTACAGAACAGAAATTGCTCTGTAACAATCACAGACTCATGACGAATTATCACAGTGTTGCTGCAAAATAGATAACTGAAACACCAAACTGAGATGCCAAAATGTGGGAGTAGTCCCAAGATGTGAATTTGTTTCTTATTACACTAATTCACCTAAGCATTTACTGAATGTCTGTTTCAGTACAATTCAGTATCAGATTACATCTCTTATTCAAGTTTGGTTTTTCAAAAAAACAAAATAGTCCTGTAGAGGTGGTGGGTCTAGATCAAAGGACTCTGATGTCAAGCCATTTCGCTGACACTACAGTGATTGACATGTAATTTGTAGGTTAATTATGTCTTAAACTACTTTCGTCAGATTCAATTTGTGCCTTGCTCGATTCCTTAAAAACTGATCTAAGCGAGTCAGACAATTCCGAGAGAATTCCTCATTTTGAAAGCCTGGTGACGCAGCTACGAATCTTGTTATGCAAATGGAAGGGAGTTGATGGCAATAGCAGCTGTATCGTGCACGTCTATTTGCCCCATCAGGGGATTGCCAACGGTGTCCTCTTAGAACTCAAAGAATAGGCCGACCTAAGTACGAAATATCTTTACCTCAGCTGGAATTTCTGCGCAATACGACGCGTTTTACGTGGTCCCAAACTACCCAAATGTTACTGGTTTCTCAAACCACTCTTTGACATAGAGTTCACAGCTTTGAGTCATTTGCCAGCCGTTTTATCACCACCCCAGATGCGAAATATGAACCGATTCGAGCATAAAGACCGGGATAAAGAAGAGGGCTCTCAAATGCAGGGATAAGCATGACGCTCAGGGGACACCTGCAGAGCAGAAATGTTTTCGTTCATAGTGCGCGTGAAGGAGTCTCCCCTATTATCATATCGCAAAGGAGAATCCCTAAAAGATATCCTGGTCAGAGCTGAACTCTGAAGACACATGATCATTTGCGAACTGCAGGAGTCGCGCAAGCCCGTCAACACTTCTCGAGAGATTACTCAGAGAAGGCTCTTATTGCAAACCCCGCGAAAATTAAAGTCAATCAAATCTCGTTTCAATGATGTACTGATCTGTGGGAATTAGCCCATCAAATCAGTTTCCACACATTCCGGGAAAAGTCCCGTGGTATTTAAATACGATTATCAACGGAAATCACAGACACTCCATTCCCAATTTTTTTGGAGGGGGGGGGGGGGTGGCTGTACACGGGCCACCCGTATATAGCTCCTCCTTTCATAAGCCAATGCACAACTCCTTACGAAGTTGTATAAGCCCAGGGTCCGCGTGCAACAAAGGAAATTGGAGACGTCTGCACGCAGGCAAAGGGCTTATAACCGGAATCTTACGGTGATGAAGTTACTTTCCTCGTGCCCAGAGGCTTACAAAAAAGCTTTACAAGCGTACCACGAGAACAACAACATAGAGCCACGTGTTGAAGAATATATCATCGAGGAGACAACTCGTTTAATGTCTAAATTACCAAAGAAAGTTCTCAATTCATCGGTTTTTCGAGTGCTTGGAGTAGGGAGTGGTGACGGTCATGTGGACATACCTTTGATGACAGCCGTAGCAAAGAATCTTCGACAAGATAATGCGAAAATTTTTGCGTGCATCGTCGAACCAGGTAAAACCTTGATTAGCGAGTTCCAAAGTTCGGTGTCGCCATTACCCAAGTGTCTCGCAAACCTGGCACAAGTGTCATTCCAGTGGCGTGAGTCAACGTTTGAAAGGTACCTTAAATCGTCGCCAGATAACGAGCGCTTCCATCTGGCTCATTTTATTTTCTCTGTGTATTACATGGATGCCGAGCAGTCGCTCAAGTCATGCTACCAGCGGTTGATGGGAGGTGGAGCGATTCTCTGCGTTACAGGAACCGATGCCTCCTCCTTTCGCCTGCTGTATCGAAGATTTGGTGACGAGCTGAAATATGATTCCCCTCAGCAAACGATCTACACCAATAGAGAAATCAGGGAGATAGTTGAGAGAAACGGTTGGAAATATGAACAATTAACCTGTGGGGAGTATTTAGTCGACATCAGCAGCTGCTTTGATGACTCGTCTCAGGAGGGAAGCTTTCTGCTTGACTTCTTGACACACCGAATTAATTTTCGCAAGACCGCTGAAGAGAAGTTACGAAAAGCAGTAATGCGATTCTTGATCGAAATATCCATCAAAGGAGAGAATGCGAAAAGATCGCTTTCTATGCAGTTTTCGGGGGTAGTTATTTTCAAATCGATTTAATTAATGCTTGAAAGTCACCGATTTTGACTGCTTAATTTCACGATTGAAAGTAAACTTTCTTGAAACTTGTAAGCTGCAAATTTCATTATATTCTGCTTTGATATAGCCCGCCTGACCGGCGTTCGAACACGCTTGTCTTTATATAGTCGTAATCATAGAACAGGTTTTTCTGGGAACTTTTGTGAAACAATGACTACAAATAAAGAAATAATGAGTCATTCTCCTTCTTCATATGCAACTGCAAATTTAATACATTTGTTTCACACTTGACCTCCATCTGCTTCCTTGGTCTTTTATCGCTCCATTGTATACTTTCATTCGTCCCTCGCAGCTTTCGAGTGAATTTAACTGCCAAGCTTCTTGATCTTCGGGCTTCTGAGCGTTTAAACACCCATGTTTCAACGGAATAATCAAATTAACTCGGTGCGATAACCGGGTGTGTCATGACAATGTTATTGTAGTAATAGCCCATTTCCGAGTTGCTACATGCCTCAGTTTCATAGCGAGTCCAGGTGCAAGACCATTCAAATGGAAATGAGTTTAATTTGCATAAGAATACTCTATCATTTCCATTTGAATGGTCTTGCACCTGGACTCGCTATGAAACTGAGGCATGTAGCAACTCGGAAATGGGCTATTCATCAACGTGACTTGATGATAGATAAACTAGTGTAGCCAGGGCTGCGAAAGTGCTGAGGAAATTTGACTGCGATCGTTGTAGGAAATTAAATTCTATCACTGCGTATTGCCTCGAAAGAATGGCTCGTTTTCTTAGCATGAAAAAGGCCGCGCAAAGGCCGTGCAGTCGGAATAGACCTTTTCAAGGTTAATTCCGCCATTTCGCCGGGGGTGCAAGACTACTGGGGCGAGCGCGCGGTCAAGGATAAAATGTAAGAAGCTTATCGTCGCTTTCACTCGTGCTAAGAGACCAAAATATCTTCCTCGAAACCGAAAAAACCGTCTTAAAACTTTCTTTGGAAATCCCTTTTTTGTTTTTATCGCTAAAAATCCGCCCACACGGCTTAACGTTTATTTCTGATGCCTCGACAAGCAGAGGAAGTTTTTCAGTACGATGACTTCCTCGGTTGGACCGTGTCATCACTGAAAGATTTTCTTTCATTGAGAGGACTAAAGCAAACGGGTAAAAAGTCTGAGCTGGTGGCCAGGGCTTTTGGAGCCTATGAACTTAATGCGCCCGTGAAGTTTTCCCAGGAACAAATTTATCAGCAGATAAAAGAGGAGTACTCACGTCGGATATCTTGCAATGACATCAAGACTGATCCAAACAGCATACCTCACGACGCTTGGATTGACAACGTGAAAGAATGGCCAGAAGTCGACGATGGTAAATTATTTGGTTACATTTTGAGGATCCCTGTTAATGGAGAGCATATTTGTACAATTTGCAAGAAAGCTGTGCATGCCTGGTGCAGCAACCACGAGAACATTACAAGCTCTGCAGATCTTGTTTGTAATTACTGTATTTTAGATTAAGGCATGTGCTGAACTTTGCAAAGGTGAAGTTTTCTCAATATTTCAATATTTTAAATAAGTAGACTTTGTGTAATGAGGGTGGCTCATAATAGTCCTGACAACTAACAAACCTGTGACCCTCAAAGTTTTATTCGTTCACTTTGATCATTTGTTCATGTGTTTTCTTGACACCATAGTCAAGTATTAACATTTATTTTTTTATGACCTGTTAATGCCTTTTTCAAAAAATTTCGTTTATTATCCATCAATTTAGTTGTCTGTAAATACTACTTGGAGGGAATATATTGTCAGAATGAAAATAATTTTCTTTTCACAAAAACAAAAACAGTAGAGTGTACCTTATAAACTTAAATACTAAACACAGAGTGGTGGAAGCAAATTGCACAAAGCACAACAAACACGTACAATATCATCAGCCAGGGAAATTAGGGTAATGGGAAGTTCAGTCTTGAGTATGAGAAAGACTTTCAGTCGTCCAATAGCTTGTTCAACATAAATACGAACATTTGCAATGTTTGATGTTTCTCTCACATCACGTGGTAGCAGCTGCATAGATGCTGCACAACTGGGTGGAATGCATAAAGTTGCCATATGCATCATTAAGTCTTCTCTGATTTTAAAACCCCTGTCTGCCATGATTTCATCATAGGGTTCAATCATGTTTAAAAATCCACTGTCCCTTACAATGAAAATGTCTGATGCCCTGTCTCCATAACAAGGAGAGACATATGAAATAGCCCCATTTGGAGTACTTGCAACAAGGGATTTTTAAAACTGTAGTGGTGTTTGTACTCACTCCACAGAGTTGCTGCCAAATCAAGTGCACTTGGAGTTTCAGTGAAACACTCAAAACAGTCAATTATGCATCTGACTTTAGGATAGAGTTTTTTGAAACAAGTTGGGAGGGTTTTCTTAACTTGTTGTCGACTTGGCCACACAATTAACACAGACAGTTCCTTGGACCTGAGCTTGACCCAAGTGACAAAAATACTACTGACAGTGGTAGCAGAAACATGGAATCTGAAACCCAAATCAATGGTTAGAAGAGCTAGTCTAAGTTTCATTAGAGTCAATAAAAACTCCTGTTCTAGTCTTAGCTTCCTGTCTGGTCCAGGTCTTCCTTTAACTGAACCAGTTGCCAACTCAACAGGAGAAGGGGACTGAGGTGCCTCTGTTGTTGTTTGCTTTCCACCCTTCCAATATTGCATACACCAAGCGTTTTCACTGAGATGATCAAATAAAAACTTGAATGTCTCACTGGAGGGTAGACCGGTGTACACTTTAACCTCCATTTCTCTAGTCAGCTGTTCGAATTGCATAGGAACTGAAACAGAATAGTCTATTTGTCTTTCCATTTCTGCATCAGAAGAATCCCTTCCCTCACTATTCTCATTTGACACTTTGGAGCTGGGGAACAAGCTTTTCGAAGGACCTGCTTCCTGTCACTTGTTCGCTTTCCTTTTCCTTGGAGACTTCTTCTGAAGATAATCTGAAACGGTCAGAAAGACCGACGGATAATCCGCTTTTGGGTCTTCAGGCGTTCTTCTCCCGAGTGGAAAATGATTAGAGCGCGCACACGAAAGTTCCACTAGCGCCAGGAGAAGGATTGAATATATCACCTTGAGTCTTCGCTACTTGCTTTCGCCATATTTCGGCAAGTTTCGGGTCGATTGGCCACTTGTGATAGATCAAATTCTCCACATGATATCTAATATAAGCAAGTTCAGGATATCTCTTGTCATTGTCACAAAATCCAACCGCACAACGAGCGTGTTTTGGCATGATGACTACTTATTCAACCGTGCCGCCATTTGCATTTTATCCTTGACCGCGCGCTCGCCTCAATAGTTTTGCACCCCCGGCGAAATGGCGGAATTAACCTTGAAAAGGTCTATTAAATGACATAGGCGCTTGTAAGTGAAAGAAGATATTACCAACAAACATTAAATCTCGAGCTGCTGGCGTTTTAAATACTATGCTGCATTATGCTACAAGAGTTAGTTGATCTGATACGGCTCGGTTTTGATCTCTGACAGCGCCAGACCGTGAATCAAGGGCGAAGGGTCTAATTGTTTTAGTATCACCCAGCTAGTCGGACAGAAAAAACAATAATAATGTTAGCAAATGCAAGTTGAAGAGAGATTTATTTGGGAATAAAACAAAAGAAAGCGCCACGAATTTCGCTACTCGAGGACTAGTCCTCTAGTAGCGTAGCCAATCAGATTGCGGCATTTGCATTAGTCCACTGGTTGGGTGATACTAATTAACAACTATTCACCGAAGTGGAGGTCGCTAGTGGTGGATATTTCGCGAGCCGCGAAGCGGCGAGGTAAATATCCACCACTAGCCACCGACACTGAGGTGAATAATTGTTAATTAGTATATACTAAAACAGTGAGATAAGTGTACACGAAAAAAGATAATGGCTTGAAAAATGGAGGAATTCTCAAGTGACAATCTAAAGCAGCGCGGAGCGCCATTACGGATTTTTTGTTGTAATTACTGCCGTACGTCTCGTTTTCTCGCTGACAGAAAAAAATTTTGTCTAGTTCTAGAGGCGACATTTTATCAAATGGAGTTGCAAACCCTTTCTGTATTTGAAACCACTCTGTAAAAAATATAATTCAAATTTGGTTCTCAAGTGAACAAGTG
>OX453283.1:27203848-27216348 GCA_949710005.1 Ricordea florida | reverse complement strand
CTGTTCCATGTTAACTGTCACACTCCTATTGCTATATAGAAAGTTGATTCCTCTGCGGTTTCTCCCTTGCTGTGATAATCTCATAACACTTGGATGCCGCCGAATTTTAGTTTTTCTCTGTTTCTCGAAAGTAAAAAATAGGCGACTTGTACGTGCATTTCGAGTTCCAAGTCATCAGCCCCTGGACCAAATTTGCTGAAATTCGGAGAGCATGTTGTCAGAACGTTCGCCGACAAAACCGTGTCTGCGAATTCTGATTATTCTTCTCATTAAAAAGTTATGCCTTTTTTTCGCGGCCAGTTCTATTTTTTTCCCTTTAAAAACTTTAAACTTCAAACTTTATCCTCTTGTAAAAAATTAACAAACACATGTGCCAAAAATCTGAGACACGGTTTTTGAGGTCAATGTGTGAAGAAACGGATGCCATGTTAATCGTTTTCTCCGACCTAAATTTAGCGGGCGTATACCTTGATTTATGGCTTCCTAAAGCTTTGTAAATATATTCACATTTTCGAAAAACGGTATATTTTTTTACCGTTTAAACAGATCGGGTCATAATCTGTAGTTATTAAGCTTCCAAAAATATACGGTTTATATGGGTTTTTGTTAAAACCAAGAACGCTATCAAGAGCGGACCGCGAGCGGATGGTGAAATGGGTTATACTGATACCTTAACACAAAGGTCATTAATCATTGTTTGTTGAACAACAATGATATGTTAATATGGTATATTCAACACAGAAACTGATACTGAAATTAATGTGTTTACGTGGAAAAAGATAATAAGGGGCCAATTTCTGGTGACTGAATCCTATCAAAACTAATGAAAAGCAACTGTCATGTTCTAATTTAGAACCTTACAGGGACGAAATAACTTCCGAACCCTGGGCGATAATCTTATCGCAGGCTCCTAAAAGGTACCCGGCGAAACAACTCTAGCAGAGGTCATTTTAGGTTTCAGCACCCTAAGCGGTAACAATCCACAAATTTAAACCCCCAAAAGGTACGCCGAACACACACGTCACTTTTACAGCGGAGTACCTACTGTACCCTGGATTTGCCACTATGACAAAGCTTTAGGTACATAGATTTTGTCACAATTCGTGTTACCAATACCGCTCGTTTCATCGTTACAATTACCGTTGGCGTTATCGTTACCAATACAGTTGTCCTTCCTGTTACAAGTACCATAGACCAAATGCATAAATAGTGGCCAAAAATGTATTCTTTTGTTTATATGCTAATTAAAGTCACTAACCTCGCTCTCAAGCAACATTTCTTTTGAATTTTGTCCATGCAAACGATGCTAGTGAGTCTAATTAGCACACAAACAAAAGAATAACTTTTTGACCGCCATTTATGCATTCGGTCTATGACTGCTACTGTTGCCATTAACATGGCTAATAATATACATGAAAAAATTACTCGATTCTGATTGGCTGAGAGCAGTGCAGTTCAAGTGTAACACCAGTGCAAAAAGTGTAATACCAGTGCAAAAAGTGTAATACCAGTGCAAATTACACATCGATTTTCTGGATTATGATATTCTTTATTTTTAAACGAATCGCTTTGAGTTCGTAGCGTTATCAGTTGATCTTCATCAGCCAATCAGTAAATAAAGTGTCAAATCCGCGTCAAATGCTTACTTCCTGTCCGCAATGAGATCTTCCGGTACTTCTTCCAGGCGAATTTTTTCATGTTTATATTATTAATAAGTAATCATACGGCTTTTCTCGTTCAATTTGGAATTAATTTGTACTTGTGAGTTTTTCAAAAAGCTGAAATTGCACTCGCCGAAGCGGCTCGTGCAATTTCAGCTTTTTGAAAAACTCACTCGTGCAAATTAATTCCAAATTGAACTCGAAACCGTATGATTACCTTTACAAATACCGTTGAAGTTCACGTTACATATTTCGTGCATTGGTTCAATTCGTACCTTGTTTCTGTATTTTGGCATCGTCAACGCATACTTAACAGCTTCATGATAGCGGGACCAGCCATGAAGGTACTAGGAAACAAAAACAAGTCATATTAATTCCTGTCGCTCGATATTACACTTGCCTGTGACAATGCCAAAAAAATACATCTTTCACAAATTTAATTTCCAGGCTCAAAGTTCACCATCTTCATCATTTATCTTCCCTTTCACTGCTTTAACATTCAAATCCTAGCAGTATGCAGGATGTTTGTTCATGAACCAACAATCAATTTCAGTAATGGCTTTGCTCCCACGAGTCTCCTGTAGCTCAGTGGTAGAGCATCCGAACTAGAAATCGGAAGGTCGTAGGTTCAACTTCTATTGAGAAAACTCGGATTCGCTTTCTTCCGAGTATGCCTGTGACAAATACTTCAGGCACAAAATTCACTGTCTTCATTATTTAACTACACTTGAATTGAGGACATTCAGTAATGCATGGTTCAATTTTCCCTGTTACCAAACCCCACCCCCCACCACCCGGGAGTACCCCCGGGGATTTGCCCCACTTCCGGGAGGGCCGAAAGGGACAATTCTCCAGCCGGAAACAGCGATGGCTGAATGTTTTTTCGACAACCTTAGAATATCTCCTGGAAAGCTTGAAAGGAAGAACTCATTTTCGAGGAGTTATTTATTCAAGAGTTATTTTCAATTCGCCCCACCTCGCTACCCCTGGGGACAGACCTGCCTTAGACGATTCCCCATCCCCGGGCACGAAAGGACGGTAGCCGGTCGTTTCGCCCACAAGTCGATTCGCCAACATCGAAGTTATTTCGCCTACACGATCCGAGTCGATTCAGCTACACTGAAGTCAATTTGAGTACACTATTTGTACAGTAAACAAACAAATTTAATCTCCTACTCTCAGCTACAAAGTTAAAAACTATTGTCTCATTTAAGGGATACAAGGAAGAAAAGTCTGCCTGTCAATATTGAGTGTGCATGGTTGTGGATATGTAAGGGAACTATTTACAGGTTTCAAAGGTTACAGAGATCAAAAAATTCGAATTACATATTAACTGAAGTGTTGAGCGAATACTCTAGACGGCTCATTTGGACCTGCACATTGCCTAAGAAGTTGTTTGACAGTTTTTCTTTGATTGGAATAATCATCCCACAGTTCGGATATTTTAGCATGCCGGCAGCGGTATCTTGCTCTTTGAATCTTTTCTACTTCTTTTTCTGAGACCAAGCGAATTCGCCGCGCCGTCAGCCGAGCCTCTTGATGAAGAATATCAAGCTGGAGGCAGAATGGCACGCCCCATTTGCCTGACGCAACTTGTCTCGCAACGTTAACGGCTGTTGCAGGGTGTATTACAATGGACAATGTTTCGCGCGACTTGTCTTGCAATGGCGTTGCGAGACAAGAATCGTATTATCAATTTGCCGCGTTGAAATGTTACAGTGTTTTGATCCGAAGGGGAGGGGGGGGGGATTTACAGAAATGAAATTCCGAAGGCATTGGGGGAGGTGTGGAGCATTTTGGAATTTCCGATGCCACCCGTGGTAGGGTACGGATATTCTCTGGAATCACCCATTATAAAGAATTTAAGAGCCACATCTACAAATAATCAGTTCCACTAAAGAAAGTGAAATTGTACCTGTAAAACGGAAACGACTGTAATAGACACAGCTATGACCACTCTAACATCAACCTTGGGAGCCACTTGTCTTCTGTAGTAACGATAGTAATGGCCGTATGTTTCCTCTGCAAAACAGAAAAGAACTTTTAATTGGTTTTAACCTTAAATGAGTTAGTCATAATCATACTGACTTATGCCACAGTGGAAAAGTACCACAGTACATTACTGTTCAGTAGCTTTACAAAGAATGTTAACACTGCAAGGTTTGATCCACAGATGAAAAAGTTAGAACTACACTGTATAGTAAAACAAACAGTACCACAGTATAGTATTGTTAAGTAGCTTTACAAAGAATGATCACACTGTAACGTTTGATCTTCAGATGAAAACGTTAGTCACACTGTATGTATAGTGAAACAAACAGTACCACAATACAGTACTGTTCAATAAGTTCACAAAGAATGGTCACACTGCATAGTTTGATTCACAGATGGAAAAATTAGAACCACAAGTTATATAGTAAAACGAACATTACTGATAAATAGCTTTCAATAGAACAGTTACCCTGCATGGCTTGATTCACATACTATGAGATAAGTAATCAGTTAACATTTACCTGGGTGGTCCAACATGTAGTCATAGTCAGCCCTTTGCTCATCATCTTTTAAGACCTGAAATTATGGTTCTTGATTAGCATCATTATTAGAAATTTAACCAAATCAAGCAGATTCATCTAGTGTTTTTTTGTTTCACACTACATATGGAATGTGGAAAAAAACAGACTTAAAATTGAAACCACAACATATAAGCCTACTTGGCCCTCATCCTATCAATTGGGTCTTTGCTAGAATTCCAAATTTACTTTTAAATAACCTTTACTCTATTACAATTCTCAGCCTAGGTGTAACTATGCATAATGGTGGCATACTGCTTGAAATAAATACAATGATTGACTAGCATCTGATTCAGTTAGAAGTAAAAATACATCAAGCTGAAAGTTACCTCATAAGCTGTTGCTATAAGCTGGAACTTTTTTTCTGCATCTTCACCCTGTCAAACAAAATCATGCTATGAGCATGTACTTCAATCAAATTACTGGCACAAGAGAAGTTCCTTCCTTGGTTTTTAATGATTCAGACTTTAAGTTCTTTAAGGTTACTGTAGACCTTCAGGGGTGTCTTCCGAAGAATCATTCGTATGCGCGCCGCTTATACTCTAACCATAGAAAAGTATACATCAACGTAAAGCTAATAAAATGTAGAATCAGAAGAAATAATTTTTTTAAAGATTTGATTTAATGATAAGCGCGCGCTAGCCTTCAAACGCAAAACTGACACTATTTGTTAAACTGAATTACCTGCCTTCCTGCTCGCAAGTACGACCAAACAAACTGCACAATGTCAATCACTAGGTGATAGGCTACAAAAGGGTGTGGGGCTTTTTCGATATTCCGACTGGTTGCCGAGAAAATCTATTTTGAAGTTGGCGAATTGAATATTTGCCGATCTTAGTCACATGAGAGTGCGTAAAAGAAGAAGTATTTGAAATATCAAAAAAGCCTCACACCCTTTTTTGCATTGATAACCAAGGAACATTTTGGCCGAATTTCATGAGAATCCGTCAAATCTATATACCTTATTAATTCGCTTGAAGCAAGGAAATCCACGCAAAAATAAAGTCCGAGTTTTAGACTCCTAAAGTTTTAAAGGCTTATCACACTTCATCAAAGCAGCTGTCAACTGGGTCATGCCGCCAACCAATGAAACACGAGCTTCGGATCCCCCGAGCGCCCGCAACAAAAATAGCTCATTTGTAGTCGCAGTCGAACACCGTCGAGTGATTGCGGCGAAGACATGGGTAAAGTTAAATCAACGAGAAAAGCCTCTGGAAAAACATTAAAGAGAAAAGGCACTAATCAGCGAAAGGGAGGAAAAGTTGTGGCGACCTCCA
Organism: Ricordea florida; assembly: GCA_949710005.1. Taxonomy (NCBI): domain Eukaryota; kingdom Metazoa; phylum Cnidaria; class Anthozoa; order Corallimorpharia; family Ricordeidae; genus Ricordea; species Ricordea florida. The sequence continues at coordinate 27,210,840 of OX453283.1, read as the reverse complement.
AAGAACCAAACATTCAGTCAACCGAGCGCGATCCAAAACAAAACGTGGTCACACTCCAATTCCTCCGATTGTGTGCTTGCGTTCGATTCCTCGCCACTAGTCGAGTCAGATTCTGCTAAACCAGTGGTAGCAGCTTTCGAAGCCATCAGCTTTAAACTACCGGCACCAAACTCTCTGGAAGTTGAAGGATGTGAGACTCCTGAAACATGGCTTGAAGGCTGGTCAAACCAGGAACCTTTGTCACTGGCGGCGAGTTCCTTCCTCCTGCTTTCATCAAACAAATCGCCTTTCTCCTTTTTCTCCAGGTTTCTTACGAGGTTTTGTCCAAGGCTTCTTTTCTCTTTTCGATGAATTCATAATGTAAGTTTTCACGGATTCTACATTAAAATATTCACTGATACCAACGGCCAAAACGACGCGACAAAGCACAGCTTTCAATGTAAACAAAATATTCAAATGTTTGTAATTTTAGTCCCGGGTAAGATTTGCCGCGAAAAATCAGTAGGCGCTAGATGTGTTTAATGGGATTAGAACGCCTTTAGTTATTTATTAACTCTTCTCCAAAATAGTTTTGCCCCGAAATCTCGCGATCATTGAATGATTTCAAACAACTTTTTTCACCAAACTTTAAATCGATGTTTTAGCTATGTCAGGAGCACGGAAAAAAAAATTCGCAAAATTCAGCCTTTGAAGGTCTACAGTAACGTTAATACATGAGCCAAAATTTTCTTTTACATGAAAGCAAACTCCATGGTTTAAAAGGGGCAGTCCTTGGTAATTATTTTTAGGATGGTTCAGTTAAGAAAGAGCAGTTTTTGTGGTTTCTCTTAAGATAATTGAAAGAAGTACCGGTAGTTTTTGGTGGTTACTGTTAAAATGGCTAAAGAAAGACAGTTTTTCCAAGGTCTTTTTTTAATGAGTATGGTTAAAGTGGAGCAGTCTCTGGTAGGTATTTTTATGATGGTGTGAGTGGAGGATATTATATGGCTGTGCAGTGATATGAAATTTCTCTTCAAGTGTAGGAACAAGTGAAATATTTAATATTTAAGAAATAGAAAACATGTACCGTGTTTCTATTGAGTTATAGAAACACAAGTGAAAGTTTGGGAGAACGAGAAATGTTGTGGGAACACGAGCCGCAAGCGAGTGTTTCCACAGCTTTTTCGAGTTCTCCCAAACTTTCACGAGTGTTTCTATTAAACAATTAGATTATGAGCGCGAGATTTCTATCGCATGATAGTTGACGAGGGCGCAGCCCGAGTCAACTATCACGCATAGAAATCGAGAGCGAATAATCTAATTGTTTTAGTATAAATCTACTAGTCGTTCAAAACTTTGTCTTTTCTGGAACAGCCTCGACCAGTAAACTGTCTAAATCTTCTTCATGGACACTTCGAAAACGTGAAGAAGCGGCCGCCATTACGCTACTCACTATCTATCACAGAATAGATAGTGGGTAGCGTAGCCAATCAGAACGCGGCATTTGTGATAGAACGCTAGTAGATTTATACTAAAACTCAATAGAAACACGAAGAACATGTTTTCTATTTCTTTTAGAAAACACCGCGACGAAAAAAAGAAAAGCAACTTGTTAGCTTTGATTATCAAAATGTAAATTCTCTTTGCTCGCGTCATCATTACGTCAACAGCTCGTGCTAGTTCTGTGTTTCTATCGAGTTATAGAAACACGATTTCTAACCAATCAGCGCGCGTACTTTCTTAGGACTGTTTTCTAATGTAATTTTCTTTTTATTATATAAAATTTAGTGATATAAGAGAGTATCAACTGGTAGCAAATCCTTAGAAATGCTACCACCACAGTTATATCACACATATGCAGACACCATTTATATCAACATGTGTGATATCATTTCTATCGCTTTGCTACCACTCAGTATACCAGTCAATTTCATATAATAAGAGGTTACTGGACCTTCTGGACCTTACCTTGTATCTGTCTGGATGGTATTGCCGTGCAAGTTTTCTGTATGCCTTGGCTATGTCAGCCTACAAGAACAAAAATGAAAGTTCCCATTTTCTTGTTTTTACATTTTTCAGTTACTGGCAAATGTTGAGAACAATACCATCATGAATTTAGGCAAAGTTTGCAGTGTTATACATTTGTTCAACACTTTGAGTTTATTTCTCAATTAAATATTTCCTATAAAGGAGCATTTTTTATTTTGAAGTGGGGAATGAGTTAACTGGGGCACACTATTTGCCTTAGAACTGGATAGTGGTTTCAAGCATTAGCCTACGTAATTCCCATTTTTATGATCAAGATATGAGCAGCAATACCAGTAATAACAAATAAGGAATGTATACTCTTCCTTACTCTATGAAATTGAGTTACAGTAGATAAAATCATTATTTCTAAGTTGGCAATCTTTCTCAATTTGCTCCATTTTCTTTCTAGACTAAATAGGTGAGGTTGGAAGGGAAAATTGAATACTGTTCAGCTATCAGAGTGAAAGGGTTTTATAGGTGTAAACGGGCTACTTTTGTGCACCCAGAACAAAGAAACCACACAATTGAAAGATACATGTGTCTCTAGAACACTTATGATAAATCACAGCTGAGTTTAATATTGCGCATGAGCCAAGCGTATTTCTTTAAAAAAAAAACAGCTATAATTTATTCATCACCTTTGTCTCTTTAAAACATTGAAACTTAAAGGGTGAACCACGAACAAGCACGGAACTTGACTTCCAACGTCGCAATGAGATTGTTAATGTTTCAGCGCAGTCTAACCATTTGTACCGCTATTAATTTTTATGCCAACCGTTACTGATACAGATAGGTAGTGAAAGGAGCAGTCAGTTTGATCTTGAGAAATCTTATAACGGTTAATCCTCTTCCTCGATCGCGAATGAATGCAATCAGAAGTTAGTAATGAAGCAAAAGTGAGTATTTCGTAAAAAAAAGGTGAAAATTGAAGCGATCAGAGTTTCGTATGGAAAATCATCTCTAATGCCAAATGAAATATTTGCGAAAAATGGTACACACTGTTTGGTTGGTTTGGATATTAAACATTCCACATCATCAAACAAATCGCCAGAAAAATTTAAATTTGCTAACCGGATGTAAGTTTGAAGTGACCTTCAAGTCCGTTTAATTCCACACGATCGAAGGTTTTTGTTTGTCTTAAGTAAACTCAAAAGAATTTCAAAAGTACCTTTGGCGTTTCTCTGTAAACTCCGAGAACTGGAAATCAAAGGAGAAAAATTAATGAGAATTGAAAAGCGTGGTAAATTGTTCAGATACAAGGTAAGCCTAACGATCGATAAGGCAATATGAACATATCAATGTATGAAAACTTTACCATCATAGCAGTTTTCTTTTCCGCAGTATAGCCCATCTATGAAACCATAAGCTTGTGGGCTAAACACCACGAGAGGGAAAAATAAAAGCGATATTAAATGTCTGAAAGAAAGCATTGCGATCAAACCGTTTCACCGATCGCGGAGATATAAACTGCAAGACAACAAACCAGCGGCTACTCGCATCACATAAACAACCAAGTTCCAGGCTTCTCGCGTCGCCGGAAAAACGCTCATAGCTCTGGGCCTACCTTAAGAGCACATTTTGCCCCTGGATTTTGTTGCATTGCTGTCAAGGTGAATTTGATAACAAATGGTTTCTTTTACTAGCTATGGATTTACTTAATTTTTGGACTCCAGCGAGCAGCAAATTGTTATTTCCCTTAGAAACAATTCTTTGTGATGACAAGCAATATACTTTGCAAAATTTAAGTAGGAATTGTAGAAAAAGATAGATATTAAGGAATGAGAACTGGATGCATTGATGTATGCTTTTAAATAAACTTTTTCCTAACTCGATCACATATCTCGACAGTAAACACGTGACACTGGGAACATGAATTCCACGCCCTATATGGTCAGCTCTTATTCTGTGGCAAGTCACGAAACCCAGGTTATATTCGGAGACCTCTTATTTGTCTGTGACATTTTCGTGCACAATTTGTCTCGGTTAGACGAACAAGCTACACCCAGTAAAGCGGAGCGGGAAATACACTTCTTAAGGCCCAACTCTTGAAAAGATCAAGAAACCTAACACAAAGGTAGTACAAAAAGCGACCGGAGAAACAATGGCGACCGGACAGCTCAGATATGGCGGAAAGGTTACGATTGTCACGGGAGGATCCAAGGGAATCGGGGAAGGGATTGTCAGAGAATTTGGTGAGTATGACTGTACAACATACAAGCAAACCTCGGCAGGTTTGAACGCCTCTTTTAAGGCTGGGCTAGATTCTAGAATACCCGGCCACAAAAATCTGTGACTTAAACACCTGCTGCCGCAGTCCCACAGTGATCTAATTTGAATACTGTGTATTTGTTCGAGCTGGACTGGCACACATAAAGCCACGAGTCGAAACAAGCACGGTAAAGCTATGAAACGGAGCAAAAGCCCTGCGAAACAAGGACAGTGCACAAGTATATGCTTCGTTCTTTGAACCATGAATCGGAAGAAGAGCCTAGCAAATGGGTGTATACGCCTTGTACATCCCCTGAATTTCACTTACTTTTCGACTGCCGGACTGCGGGAGCACTAGTTACACATTTCCCTGAATTTCACTTAGCTTTCGACTGCGGGACTGCGGGAGCACTAGTTACGCATCCCCTGAATTTCACTTAGCTTTCGACTGCGGGACTGTGGGACTGCGGGAGCACTAGTTAGACATGCTCTGAATTTTACTTAGTTTTCGACTGCGGGACTGCGGGATCCACAGATTATGCCGTGAAAAAATGGCCGGGTATTCTAGAAATAAATACTTATTTTAAAAGTTTTGCTAGCTAGCTTTAAACCCTCCTGTAGGGTTTAAACGTTGTTAACAGTAATTAGTCACATGAAGAGTGTAACAGGAAGTCATGTGAAGATCAGCTGATGAATTTCAAGTGACATGGTGTCAAATTGCAAACATAATTTCAACTTACCACTTGACACTTTCGTTTGTTTGTCATCAAAAAAAAAACTGAATTATTTTTGTTATGAGCCCAGCATATGCAATATAAAACTATAGAAAGAGTGACAGTTGGTTACGGTGTAACTATATAAGACTGTTAAGGATTGATGGTTACAGAAAAAAAAATGGATGTAGAGAGAGCTTTCAAAGCAAAAAGATCTCGGATATGAAAGGGATATTACAGTATACGTGTATGTTCATGACAAACAAATGTTTACCTTAAATTAATGCTTGTTGCTTTCAGTGAAAGCTGGATCAAAGGTGGTGTTTTGTGCACGTGGAAGTAAGTGAAACACTGGTGAAAGATTGTTTTAGCTGACTTTGTGCTTTTTTTTTTTGAGAAGATATAAGAGTTTGTTAACCTTTTCACTCAAGATAATTTTATGAAGTAAATTCTGGTGTTGAGTCCTGTGCTCTTCCTGTGGGTGTTTGAAGGATTTGATGTTAAATCATCTTAAATTCCCCTGCTTCATCAATTATACAATTCTATCTGCTTGTGCAACGTTTTTGCTGTTGTGGCTCTCCAGTGCTCTTTTAATGAATACAATAAATGATTTTGTAATTATTAATACATGTATGTTGGGTATATTGTGTGGCCATGCATAGATACAAAATTTTTCGTTGAGTGTTGAAAAATATATTTTGCAAGTGAAGTATTAAACACAAAGAGAGAAATTTCATATCTCTAAAGGAATGTGTAATTTTCATTTTATAATATAACATTCATTGTTATACCAAGTACCATGTGGTTGCAAATAAAAATGCTACCCTGTTTGTAAGACTGAACACATGTGATATCATTTTTATGGACACATGTGATAGTATTTTTATCGATTTACTTCCACTTTTGTGGGAAAACATGGAGTAAGCTGGTGTTCATTATTCCATTATTCCTTCTTGGAAATTGTAATATTCCAGTACAAAAGAACTCAAGCCATTGAAAATATCTACTTTTTCCAGTTAATGTAATCAATTATCCCAAACGAAGTTGTTACTCTGGAAGTCGTTATTCCACCCCATAAAATGGCATGGTCCCATTATTCCAAAAATTATATTTTCTTTTTCTTTTTCCTTATTCCTCTTTGCCCCCTTATGCCACTTGGTGTACCACATAATTTAATTTATAAAATAAAATTTTTCTAGTGGTTAACTTATCAGACACCTGTTATTCAAAGTAAAATGATATGAAATCTACCATTATAATCAAATGCAAGTTGTTAGGTTCATTTATCCACTGGTTTGTAGACACTGCATTCAGCTAGCTATTGATGGAGTGCCTTTTCACTGACTGTTGCTTATTACCTTCATATACAAATCTTTTGCATTTCTTTTTTCTGATGTCACAGCTGTGGAGGGTAAAAAACTTGAAACTGAACTTAACAAGGAGGGACCTGGTGAAGGGTTTTATATTGAGTGTGATGTCAGAAAAGAAGAGGAGATTAAGGTACAAATAAGTTGGCAGATGAGAATAGTTTTACCTTTCTATCAGGTCACACTGCATGGTTTGATCCACAGATGAAAAAGTTAGAGCCACACTGTATAGTAAATAAACAGTATCATAGTACAGAACTGTTAAGTAGCCTTCCATCTTTCTATTGATAGAATGTGGTGGAAAAGACTGTTGAGAAGTATGGCAGAATTGATTGTCTTATAAACAATGCTGGATGGCGTAAGTTGACATTAATTTCCTTTGACTGTTGAAAATTAGAGGTTGTGTCAAATGCCCTAGAATGTCGCACAGTGTGGGTTTAGACTAAGATTTAGGGAGTGAACGAGTGAATTCAAACTTATATTTCTCTTTCAGATCCTCCTCATATGCCAATAGATGACATATCTGTGGAAGATTTCAGAAGTCTTTTGGATCTTAATCTGGTCAACTACTTTATATTTTGCAAGGTATATATCAGCATTAGCCCCTTTGTATTCTTTGAGTGATAGGTCAACTGCCTCAAACAATTGAAGAGGTGTGTGGAATAAAACCCAAAGTGACTCTTGATCCCGTATCAAA
>OX453283.1:27183848-27201348 GCA_949710005.1 Ricordea florida | reverse complement strand
GCAATAAAGATAAATGGTCAAGGCAAACCAAAAATGGGCTAGCGTTCAATGTTACAACAGCACAGTCTATTTTCGAACGATCTAGCGTGACATCAAATGACACAAAATTTCGTGAAATAGCGTAGCATAACTTTAATTGGTACAACACGAAATGAAATGGAATACTTATACTTTAAATGGTTAAGCATAGCATCTGATGGCTTAGCGTTGCGTGAAATAGCGTAGCAAGACTCCAAATGGTCTAGCGTAGCATCAAACGGCATAGAGCTGCGTTGAATAGCATAGCGTCACACCAAATGGTCTAGCGTAGCATCAAACGGTATAGCCTTGCGTAAAATGGTATAGCATTTCACAAAATAGTTTAAGTTTCCAACAGCTAAGCGTTGCATAATTGGCACAGCATTTTAACAAATGGTCTAGTTTTTACCGGCAAACCGTATATCATCACGTTGCATGGTTCAGTGTGACATTGACTGGTTTTCGCCGAAACCGCCAAAAATAGAAACGGCGAATGGAACAGCCAAACGTGAATTGGAACAGCGATCTACAGGGGGCATGACTTCAACGGATGTGAAAATTGGCGCCAAACCATCACAGCGGATTGCGAGCGTGGTCGCTGCGAAGAGTCTTTGCAATTCACGTCGCCTTAAAACGGTAAGTGTCTCCTCTTGTTACCCTACCGATATTACATTTATTCGTTGCCGTTGATTATTAGAGATACCTGAAAAGGCAAGATTCATTTCTAGCACAATTTTCCGGTCGCAAGCTTGTTAGTTTTATATTTTGATGCATGAGTAGGACACCTTGACCGAAGCAATTTTAACATACCCCCTTTATATAATTGAGCTTAATATCTATAGCAGAGCTCTCATTCCATTATAACTCGTCTTTATTTTAATGGATTTTATCCTCTATCGATCTTGTTGCAGAATATTAAGGACTGGAGTTTGTGCCTTTGTCAGCAGTGTTGAAAAGCCATGGTGAGCAACCTGATGTCTGTTATCTTAAATGTTTTGTCGTTTGTAACGCAATGCAAATTTTCGAGATAAGAGAAGCCAGGTGGAAGGAACACCTTCTTAAATTTATTTTTTAAAATAAGAGTTACATATTATTTTTTCTTTCTGGGTACAAGTGAAATGCCCTGCCCTGAAAAAATAAATCCCGTGTTTGTTTTCCTCTAAACGCCAATTACGTTGATAATTTTTTTTAATTTAATCCAACACGGTTACTAACGTTACAATACAATACTTAAAAACATTAGTTAAACTGTACTCTAAGAAAAATAAATTACATAACTTTCAGTACAATGTTCTGTATACAATACGATACTTACAATTACTTAACAGGTATTTAAGTTATTTACAAATTTTACAAAAGGAGTAAAAAAGGAGAAAAGGTGTAAACATCAAGTAAGAAGAGGGGAAAAATTTGATTCTTTTTGGGTACATTTGATTCTTTGATTCTTTTTAGATATTTGATTCTTTTTGGGTACATTTCTTTTTGAGTTCCCGTTATAAGGTCGCAATAGTGATAAAGTAGCAATAGAACTCGGTCTTTGGGGAGTTCTCTCATTGTCTTTCTCATTAGGCGCTTCTTCAAGGTTGGGCACTCAGTCGAAAAACTGGGGTATATTAGAGACCTTAAGATACCCCGATATCGGTGTACGGGTACGGGTAGTGTACCCGTACCCGTAAAATATTCATGTGCGTGACTATTTCGATTAAGATACCCGAAGAGTTAAAGCGCGGGGTTTGGTAAGGATTGTTTACAAAGATGGCGGCTAAAGCGGCGAGGTTGGGTCTTTTTCCTCTGAAATAAGTTGACTGAATTGTTTAATAAAGTCTATCAAATGTATCCAAAATTCTACTTTACGAATGTTGTTTCTTTAGAAAGCACGCCAATGATATGCTTCTTCTTCATTCGTTCGACACTGAGGATGAGGACATCGAAATTCTTCCGAGTTGTGGATGCATTGAGCAAAATTCCGTCTAGTGTTTACAATCGAGTTCAACAGATTTCCAGAACTTTCCAGGACCAGCAACCCTTTTCTAGGACTCCAGTTCTGGAAAATGCCATAGTAAAATTACAGGATTTTCCAGGTTTTCCAGGACCCGCACGAACTCTGTCTTCCCTTAGTTAAAAGAACAAGCACGCAAAATTAACTTTGTACATGCATGTCGCTTAATGCATACAACATCTCCCTCAAATTCTACACTTCATATCTTAACAACAAGCTGCAACAAATAATTCGTTCATACATAAGCTTATTGAAATATCATAGAAAGATTTTAAGAAACTTGGCGGGAAGTCCCTCGACCGAAAGCTTGTTATCGCAAACCCCGCCATTTGATCGAGGCGCATCACCAAACAATTCCTTTGATTGTCAACTTCAACAGTGACTCCCATGCTAAATTTTTCAATGCTGTTTCTTTTGCGAAACTCAAACGTTCGAGAAATTCTCAGAAATTCCCCCAAATACCGCCACAAATTGATATCGTTTCAGAGTTCCACCTGCCCATTTGAGGTCCAAAATCAATACATTTTGAAGTGCTTTCTTTACAGCTAAAAGTCAAATTTGGTAAAAATATTTGAACAAACTTGCAATAACATTACCAAGGAGTCATACAATTTACATTTGTACTAAAAAGTCTTAAAAACTTACTCGTTTCTCCATCATGTAGGACTTGCAGCTACTCGTAAATCTTCTACGGGTAAACTGGTGTCTACCCCGGAAAAACGGCTGGTTCTACCGGGTAAGGTCGATGACGTCACCACAAAATGAAAAAAACATGGCGCTACCCGTTACCCGTACACCGATTTCGGGGTATCTTAAGGGATTGTCATGAGTGCTAACCCTGTGATTGCAATCACTTTCGACATATAGAACATTTATGATCTCAACAGTATTAAAAATCTAATTTTGCCGATTCTTTCGGTTTTCTCCCATTGATAGACTGGGCCAGTTCACATGGGTGCAAGGGAGCAATTTGTAATGGCATTAAATGAAGTGATAGCTGACTTAGAGGCCACTGACGATAGTCGTGTTGCTGATGCGGGCTCCATGTCATTGAGACTCGAGACTCTTGGCGAAACTGCGTTGCTCAATGGCGACATTCCAATGGAGGTAATCGACTTACTGAACCAAACTCGCCAAAAGTTAAACGAAATCACGGAGCCATCGCCCTACAGCTCTTATACAGCTCCTGTTCTCCCTTCTCAAGGACATCGCGGACGCCCAAAGTTCGACATTACCGAGGATCAGTTACGTTTTTTTAAAGGTATCTATTTCAATACAGCCGTTTAATTTTGTATGCGGAATGCAGCGGGTTTGATTTAATATTGCAAGTTTTAAAATGTAGATTTGTTCTTAGTTACGAACTCTCTTGTTTTGTTTCTTTTTCACTTTTACAGACAACCAATTTAGTAATAGAGATATAGCTCTCATGCTTGGCGTAAGTCGGAGAACAGTGGAACGGAGAATCAAGGAGTTGGAACTTTCAAACAGGTCGCGTTACTCTAACATAGACGACGACATCCTTGATTCCTTTATCCAGCGTATAATATTGAATTTTCCAAGGTCTGGTAAGTGAAACCCGATATATTGTTTTAGCGCATTTAGTTTTTTCTTTCTTTTGACACCCTGATATTTCACCAGAATGGATAATCGTCATCATCATCATCATGATGATCATGATAATCACCATCATTATTTTCATCGTCATTATTTCTTTATTTTTATACAGGTATGAAAACGATAGAGGGTTGCCTAGTATCGCAAGGTATACGAGTTCAAAGAGCCAGGTTGAGACGTTCCCTAAAAAGAGCAGACCCTGTTGGCCAAAGGTTGAGGTCAATTGACCCCATCCGTAGACGAGTTTACAACGTTCGCTCTCCGTTGTCATTGTGGCATATGGACGGAAATCATAAACTTATAAGGTTCTCACTTGTTCATAGAATATATTGTATCATTATATAAATACATTAGAAGAAAATATCTTGTAATGTTATTTTTTGGCAATACTTTCTTTAGGTGGAAATTTATTATTCACGGATGCATTGATGGCTAAAGCAGGGTAATAACTTACCTCAAGTGCAGCTCGGACAAGACCTATGCAACGGTGTTGAAACTGTTTCAAGAGGCGATCCACGAATGGGGCTTACCTTCGCGTGTTCGCGGGGATATGGGAGTTGAGAACCGCGACGTGGCCTTCTTTATGCTCTCTCACATTGCTCGGGGACCGGGTAGAGGGAGCTTTATCACAGGAAGGAGCGTCCACAACTCCCGTATCGAAAGGCTTCGGAGGGACGTTTACCAGATTGTGCTGTCTATATTTTACGATTTATTCCTATCACTGGAGGAACAACGCTATCTCAACACCGACAATAACGACCACCCATTTTGCTTGCATTTTGTCTATAAGCCAATTATCAACGAAATGTTGCATAAATTTTCCAGATCTTGGTTAAATCATAAAATCAGAACAGCCAGGAACAAAACTCCCATGCAGCTCTTTATTATGGGGATGCAGCAAGTTGCTAGTGAACATGGTCTGGTGGCTTCGGAATACTTTGAAAGCCTAGTGTGCGACGAGTAAACACGAATTTCGAGCTATGAGTGAGAAGCGCGGGCGTTTTTTCCTCCTAATTTATATAATCTCATTTTTTCTGGTCGGCTGCTCGCAGTCTAATGTTATATCAGTAGAGCAACAAGAGGAGACACTTACCGTTTTAAGGCGACGTGAATTGCAAAGACTCTTCGCAGCGACCACGCTCGCAATCCGCTGTGATGGTTTGGCGCCAATTTTCACATCCGTTGAAGTCATGCCCCCTGTAGATCGCTGTTCCAATTCACGTTTGGCTGTTCCATTCGCCGTTTCTATTTTTGGCGGTTTCGGCGAAAACCAGTCAATGTCACACTGAACCATGCAACGTGATGATATACGGTTTGCCGGTAAAAACTAGACCATTTGTTAAAATGCTGTGCCAATTATGCAACGCTTAGCTGTTGGAAACTTAAACTATTTTGTGAAATGCTATACCATTTTACGCAAGGCTATACCGTTTGATGCTACGCTAGACCACTTGGTGTGACGCTATGCTATTCAACGCAGCTCTATGCCGTTTGATGCTACGCTAGACCATTTGGTGTGACGCTATGCTATTCAACGCAGCTCTATGCCGTTTGATGCTACGCTAGACCATTTGGTGTGACGCTATGCTATTCAACGCAGCTCTATGCCGTTTGATGCTACGCTAGACCATTTGGAGTCTTGCTACGCTATTTCACGCAACGCTAAGCCATCAGATGCTATGCTTAACCATTTAAAGTATAAGTATTCCATTTCATTTCGTGTTGTACCACTTAAAGTTATGCTACGCTATTTCACGAAATTTTGTGTCATTTGATGTCACGCTAGATCGTTCGAAAATAGACTGTGCTGTTGTAACATTGAACGCTAGCCCATTTTTGGTTTGCCTTGACCATTTATCTTTATTGCATACTATGTAACAATCGACAGCTAAGCTGCTCACATTTGGGCTAGTCTCTTTCGCATTTTAACGATCCAATTCAACATATGGGCATAGACCATTCATTACGTTACTAAACAATTTGTGTTTACTGCGTTCAATTTTAACAAGGAAAGTTAAACCGTTTGTCATTTGGCTATGCGATTTCTTTATTAGCTATACCATACTGCAGCTAATCCCTAGACCTATTCTATGCCTGCTGATCTAGTTGAAATCCTTGTATTTTTGGCGGTGACGGCCGCCCATAGCTAACGCTCGAAATGTCAGCACCTCCCTTTTACCTTACGGTGGTATAACTTACTTAATCAACTCGTTTGATTTATCCAATTTCTTCTGTTTCAATTTCCCACCGACGCAGCACCAGTTTCTTTAGAAACTATCCCCATAAAACGAAAATACTTATTCTAAGCACTTACACGACTCTGCTACCAGAACTCTGTGTTGATCGTGCATTCTTTTCACTTCCGGGATTTTACTGATCTAAAACTCAGAAAGGTATATTGTAATTTCAAAACTATGTTTGGTGTGGAATTTTCCCGTCATAAACGGGCATGAAGGCTATTGTTGTTGATACAAGAGATACAATGAGACTCTTTCGTAAGACGAAGAAGATAAAAGGAAAGGCAATAAAGAGCATGAAGCTCGTTGTGCGTTGAACCCTCATGCTTATATTTCTCGTATAAATCTCTGTTTGGCTCATCACAGGGCGGAATAACATCCATGACTAAAGCACTCGCGGTCGACGAGGCAAAATTTGGCGTCCGCGTGAACAGGTAGAGTGCAGTGCAGCATTGATCCTTTTTAGGGGGGAGGGCTGGGGCCTCAGAAGGGAGGGTCATCAGTGAAAGTGAGCACCAAAAGGGGAGGGCCATACCTCATGTGAGCAATTGTGATAGGTTTCTACGGCATGGAACATACCATGTAGTAGTGAGGGGAGGGTCGCACTTTTGTCAGTCACCTAAAGGTGGGGGTGGGGGGGGGGGTGTCAAAACGCGAGGGAGGGCCAACATTGTTTTGAAAAAAAATACCAAAATTCCCCAGCCCTCCCCCCCAAGTAAAAACGTACCTTCCCTTAGCTCCACATGTGTGTTATTGACCAAGCGTGAGGTTAAGACGGCTGCATATTGACCGAGGTCGACTATGTCTCGGTCAATAAAAACGCAAAAATGAACATCTTGACCTCGCGCTTAGTCAGTAGCGCAGTTTATTTTTTTCTCATGCATCTGAGCGGGCCGGAATCCTAAATTCTCGAATTTGATTGGCCAATCACGCTTGCGTGACCGGTTCAGCTTTTTACGATACGGCCTACGGGTCGGATTTTTTTCCCGTTGTACCAAAAAAAGATTCAAGTCTAACAAAAAAAATAATAATAAATAAGTTATTTACCGGGCTAGGTCGGTCCGTAAAGGAAAAAACTGTGCCATAGGTCTTGATTACGCAAGACCTCAGGCACAGTTTACCCCATACGGACCTTCCGCCCGGTAAATAACATATACATCTTATCTACAAGAGATTAAGATGGGATAGTGGAAAGGCAAAGCCCATTTTGCACGTTGCTTTGTATTTCCAACAATTTCCCTTCGTGATGCTATACGTCTTTCCTTTTTATTTTTATGTTTACACCTTAGAAACGGAGACTGAGAATTTTGTTTTCTCTTTTTTCCAGTCTTTCTCCTGGCAATGTCTGGACTCCCTTGTGGGAAGAGCTCGCGCGCGTTTCCGGAGACATGGATAAAGCCAGGAAAGAAGGCGAGGAATGTCAAGTTAGTCTTGTTTTTGTTATTCTCTTTAAATCCTCGTGGTCTTCAACGACGCCTGTGAAGGGAAGTTTGCAGTAGCTGTTTCCTATATTTTCATTCTTTTTGCTCTAATAACTGGACAGTTTCAGTTCAGAAATGAATGTTATTATTTTTCGGTAGGTAGCGCAGCACAGTTTAAAAATAGGCAAGCATTACAGTTTATTCGGACTTTTTTGCCACACCTATCGCCTTTTCTCGATTTCATTTCTTCTACATACCCACAATTCTTCGCGGTGCGCGAATTGTGTTGTGCATTGTGATTGGCTCCTTCACTCACTCAATCACTCGTGTTTCCTTTGACGTATTGGCTCTCTGCATTCTTTCCTATGCAGTAGCCAAAAAAAGTCTACATTGCTAGCTGGGTCATTCCGTAGAGACAGTCCCATACTGCCTATTGTTCTTGTGATATCGTCAGAAGCCCATTACCCGGAGCGTGCAACTCCCATACTGGGTCTGTGAAACGGCGTTTTCACAAGTAAGGTTATTTTTAGATCGTCTTTCCCGCGAATTGGTTTGGGAGAGCCAATCACAAGCTAGTGCATGATTGATTTGTAGCGACAACGAACATAGCCGACATACACGAGTCTTCATCGGAGTGTTCGGACAGCATTTCTGACGACAGTCAAGGTATTTACACACAGAATAGTAGCTCCGATGAGATAACTGAGATAGCGGAAACAACTTATTTCGCGGAAGAGGCCACTCTAAAAATAACCTTACTTGTGAAAACGCCGTTGCATGAACCTATAGCAGTTGCACGCTCCGAGTAATGGACTCCTGATGTCGTATGGTATGCTTCATTTTTTTTTTCAGCTGATTGGTCGTATGGGAACCCTCGAGGAGTGTGGTCAAGCCTGTTTATTCCTGGCTGCTGAGGGAACGTTCACAACCGGTATAGACATGCTGTTTAGTGGAGGAGCTGAACTGACGTATGGTAGAAAAACTCAAATCGAATAATGTTGGCATTTACATTTATGAAATTGGTTCAGCATTTTTAGATAATTGAAGTTATTTTTCATGGTATTAGTGGGCGTGTTTTGAGAGTTTGCATTTGCTTCGCAATGTGGTCTGCGGGCGTCAATTTGTTTTTATCCGGCAATAATAATGAAATTAGAGCAGACCCCTCATCGGTAGATTGGTGATTTGCACGTGATGCACGCCTGCGCAAGATTGTGATTGATTGGCTAGCCTCAGTTCAAGACTTGTGATTGGATGAAGATGGTTCTTGCTTTATACGAGGTCACAATAAAATTTAGCGATTATATGAAAAAGTTTAAAACAGATAGATAACGTTATTCAGTCGAAGGTTTCAAACGAGAGATCTAGGGTTTTAGGATCCAAAATCTTGAAAAACCTTCTGTCCCAGCAAAATAAATGGTGGAAATAGGAAATCTCATTAATTTGAATTCCATCTATCGACTCACTGCCCTCAAAAATTTGAGATATTGAGTTTGGGAAGGCACCTGAGTGATAGATAATAGGACAATAGATAATAGAATGGACGCTTTTTGTTCTATAAAATCTAACCAGCTCTGTTCAATAAACCTTAGTATAAATACTCAGGTGATTTATACAAAATCATGCGCTCTGATTGGTTCGCTATCTCGGATTATCAGCCGATAATCACCTCAACGAACAAAATGGCTGCCAGTCGTTCGCGCGCTTTTGATGAAATAAATTTTTTTCATGTTGTACAATGCTTTTCTTTTCTTTTTTGAAATAATCACCTGTGCATTTATACTAAAACAATTATTCGCCTCAGGCTCAGTGATTCTCGATGAATATTCACCAAGAATCACTTCGCCTTCGGCCAATAATTGTTAAGTATTGCTATAAAAACTTGAGCTGGGGCTTACATTTTCCAGGAGCATCTCCAAACCTTGATTTGGAGATTTGACCAAGTTGACTGCAAGCGTTATCTTTTTTAAGAAACAGTTCATTGTTTAGGCTACATAATTTTATATTCTAAGCCTGGGCGTACGTTTTTCTTAATACTGTAAGTAGTTAAAGTTCTTTTTGTTGAAAAAAATGTTCTAGTGAATTCGTCGCGCAAACGTTGCCTGAGTGGGCTTTCGATATGTAGAGTTACTAATAAATTATTAGAATGTTAAAAAAGGCAGTATCAAAGCGTGTTTTAATGAATTCAACGTATAGATCAGCTTAAGATTAAAACACCCTAATTAAACTTACAAAACCAAGCAACAATTGTTACCCGCAAGTAAACTGAATTCGATCTAAGAAAATTTGATTCCCGATGTATTGTTTTCCTCTTCGTCTAATGTACGTCGAAGAAAAATTTCCATCTTCAGATTAACTTTGGCAAGCGATTGAATGGTACTGTACTTTGGTACTTATATTTTTTGCACACCCGGTTTAACCCAGGATTGGATTCGAGGAATGTTGATTGATGTGTACTTGTAGTCAAACTTTGTCTTCCGCTTTCCTTAGATTATTGAACCAGTATCTACAAAGTGTTTTCCACAGTCCGTACTGTGTCCGTTGAACCATTACACAAGTGTCTCGCGGTAGAAGCCCTCCCCGTGTGAAGTCCTTTGTTATAGACATTCGCTCCTCAGCGGTCGTCAACTCTTTTTCGTCCTCCAGGGAAAATTCCTCCATGGTTTGAACTTTAAGATGTTGGAGAAGACGGCGTAACATCAATATCACAATCACTTTAAGAACAGCTAACAAAACAAAACTTATTGATATAAGTAGCAAATTGTATTTCGACCAATCTTGAATATTTGATAAACACCCTTTCGGGAACACCGAAGTCTTTCTGCCCGAATTTCTGAACTTTGAGTAACTGCATCCTCGGTTTATATCGTTCTTTTTACAGCAGCTCCTCGGAACCCGACATGTTTGAAAATTCGACGAGGAACACGAAAACTCTGGATTAACATTCCAATCTTTGAAGCTTTCGAAACCGCAGCATTTTAATCGGCGTTGAATCATGTCAACCGTGTATCGCAAGTTCGGGTCTTCGTGGTAATGGCGAATGAAAGCTTTCCATTCAGCCAGTTTTCTAGTTTCTTCTTCAACCCTTCCGTGATAGACAAGGGCGATCACAGAGGACGCTACCTCGAACAGCACAAAAACTTTAAGAAAGGCCGACGCGACTCGAAGCACTTTTCGGCTTCGTTTAATCGCTCCTACGCAAGCCAAGCTAGAACAAATAATCGCCGCACCGCCAATAACTGTTATACAAATCGCCAGTACAGACATTACGAGTTCCGCAAGCATTCGATCCTTGTTTGCACGAGTAATTTCCCATATAAAAACAAACACACCAAGTCCGACAGCCCCGCCGCTAAGAAGAAACAATAAAATTATGTAGCCGTATGCGGCGCACTGTTTATCGTCGCAACCCTGACAAACTGACGGATATAGCTCGTCGATGTGTGCTTCTACGGGTAAAAATCCACTAAATTCGTCATCGTCATCGCTATGCCAGTAATGCGTAAGTCTTTTCCTTTCTTCCATTTTCTCGGGGCCGTTTTTTGTGGAGCCCATAGCAAGTTATTTATTTATTTTTTTAGTACTTGTGCAAGTACTTAAATCTCAGGTAAGAATTTGCATATCTTGGAAAATTAGCATCGAAGGGAACACGTGACACTTAATTAGTACTGTCTCGGTTGGTTCAAGTGGCTATAACGTTGTCTGCTTCCATTTCACAGGGGGGTAGCTAGGGGGGGGTTCTGGGGTAACCGTGACCCCCCTTGGTAGGCCTTCTTCATGGAACTTAACTGCTGGTTAGGAGCTATTTTGTAGGCTTGTCCTGCCCACTATACTCTCACTGCTCATCCCAAAACTGTAACATTAAGTATAACATGCACGGCGTGGAGGTCGACATGACAAATTCTGGTGAGTAGCCTCTGTGACACCCCCCCCCCCCCTTTGAAAAATCTTGGCTGCGCCCCTGATTTCAGGATTATTGCCATCACTAAAATCGCTTTAATAAGCCTCGAATTCCAGCTACTTAAAATTAAACGGTGTTTAGTAACTCGCCCTTTCACGTAAACGGACTCTTAAAAATTCTTTTTCACCACCTGCTCACGGACTTTCTCACGCACCTTCTCACGAACTTTTTCACGAACCTTTTCACGCAGTACTCGTACCTATCTTTCACCAACGCATGGATTACGGTTCACAATTTTTCACGTCATCACTTTATCACTCTTCTATCCTTTATTGACATATGCCGGATACGTTTATCACAGTCGCAGCTAATCACCAACTCACGCATTTCACGCACAATCACCTTTCATGAACCGCACTTTAATTAACACTCAAAGTCTATCTTCCTGGTAAATAACACTGACCTACCCTCGCTCACAAATATTTACAAGCATCATTCAGTGAACATCCCACATCAAGTATTGACAAACAATCATTATGTAAAAAAGTGTTTTATTAATTCATTCATAATTGACCAAGCTTTGTTCTTGGGTCCAAACATTGAGTCTTGGAGAGTTTTGAAGCATGGAAAAAGACTTACTGTACATGAAGTCATAGTCCAACTTAACTAATCTTCCTTGACCTTAAAAGATTCTTGTTTATTCCAAAAACAATCTTGCATTTCACCAGGTGATTTGTTTTGTTTTGTTTAGATAGTGTAATACTGACATAGTGTAATACTGCATCTGATTCAAGAATATCTGCATAACAATTATTTTGTATTTAGTACCCATTAATTCAACTATATAACCATTTTAAATAAAAAACGTTAAGGTTAAAAGATAGCAGTGCTAAAAGTACTTTTTAAATCCTTAACCCTTTAAGTCCAGGTAGTGACCAGCATCCAATTTCTCATTACAATATTCAGGTTAAGAGAATAACGAAAATGATCACCAAAAAAGAGTTGTATTGATATTTAAACAAATTCTCCTCACTAGTACCATAACAAATATATGAGAACATTTTGGAGAAAATATTGATATTGGGGCTTAAAGCCCTGATTAAAAGGAAGATTAAATTAAATACATTCTTAATTTGTAATAATGAAAAACTTAATATTGATGAAATCTTAAAACAGTATACCTAAATTTTCATAGGTATAATTTACTTAAATTATCTTTTGACACAATTCTTAAATAATGAGATTTGTTTCAAAGTTAAATCAAGAAAACCTACATAACCACCAAAGTTCAATGGTTTATAAATTTAAAAGGAAAAACCTCCTACAAACTACTTGATGATTTTTTCATTTTAACAGCTAGATTCTCAGCCAACTTGTCAAGAAATTCAAAGGTGTTTAAGTAATCAGAGCGCTGAACGTTGGCCAATCCTTTGATGCACCCTGCAAGGTCTTTGGTCATGTGACCAGCCTCTATAGTTTCAATGCATGTCACTTCTAAATTGTGACAGAAGTTGGCAAGATCTTCATTTCCTGGTGAAAAATAATTGCACATTATGTTATAAAAAATAAATTTAAATACTGCAGATGAGTTTTCAGTCAAGTAATAAGTGGCATAAATCTAGCATACCATCAAGCTTGGCACGATGCAAGAGACCTCTTGTCCAGGCAAAGATGGAAGCTACACAAAAGAATGCAAACATTGGTTATTTGTTTAGAATCAAATGAAAGGAAATTAAATAATTTAATTATTGATCGAACACCAGATTCTCTAAACTAACACATAAAGAAACTTTAGAAGGAATACGACTCAGATCAATGAATATGCTGTTTTTAATCTAATACCAATATAATTTGACTGATTTCTTAAATTACATAGTACTCTGTTTTATACCAAATTAAGGAATTTGGGCTACTAGCTAGTGATTGCTAAACAAGTAGTCAGAACTCGTGACCATTTGTAAGATGGTTCTACGTAACAAAAATATATGTGGCAGTTGTAGGAGTCCGGTGGTCAGTTCTTACCCACTGGGTTGGTGGATGTCTCCTTGCCCTGTTGGTGCATACGGTAATGTCTGGTCACAGTGCCATGGGCAGCTTCAGATTCTACAGTCTTGCCATCAGGGCAAACCAGTACGCTGGTCATCATACCAAGTGAACCAAAACCTAAATGTTGGAAGAATGTCAGAAGCTAATTTCAGCTTTTCAGGAAACGTTACGAATTCAAATGAGGCAGGCATAAATACAGATTTTTATATAAAATTCTCAGAAGGCAAAGCCTCATACAATCTGATAATTTAAAGTTATTAGTATTTTTAACCCCCATTCTCCCCCACTTTATTGATCTAACATTTTAGTTGATGTTTGAGAATCCCCACTCTGTGAGGATTTCTAAACTCTCACTTCCATTTCCCTTTCATTCACTCAAAATCTCAAGTTCAGCTTCACACTTTTCTTAAAAAAAAAGCAACCTTAGAGGCCCCACAACAAGATTTGTAACCTAGTCTACTACTGCTACAAACCTTGGGCGACAGAATCTGATTGGACATCACCATCATAGTTTTTACACGCCCACATGAATCCTCCTTCAGACTTAAGCGCATAGGCTACCATGTCATCAATTAACCTGTGTTCATACCACAAGTTCTTTTCCTCAAACTTCTTTTTATAGTCCCTAAAAAAGTAAGGAGGTGATAGAAATTAAAATGTTGACATGCTATACCCTCAAAACACATGCCTTGAAGCCAGTGTTACTCCTATTAAATAATCTTCAAGTCCCAATGGTCACAAAACAAATTTTCAGTAAAAAATGAGATAAATAAAATCTATATATGTTGTGGTTCAATTTTTTCCTTGGTAAATAAATTTTATTTTGTTTTTTATGGTATGGTAATGTATGATAATGAACTTGGAAAGGAAAATAAAATATAAACCAAGGATAAAATTGAACCATAACATAAACACTTGGTAAGGAACAATGTGTAAAAACATAACGTCAAAGATTAAAGCGTAATTTGCATTCTGATTTAAAACACAGACCTCCTGTTCTGAAGGTTAACTGTACGTCTTGAATAATGGCTACTACATTCCTTTGACTTACTTTTCATAGATCTCTTGGAAAATGTCCTTAAATCTGCCATCATACTTCTTGAGAATGGTGTTTTTTGTGCTGCAAGTAAAGAGGGATTTGCCTGTTTAGTGTTATGACTCACCAAGGTTACAGCTCTTTTTACAAGACATTTGTGTTTAATAGCTCCATTGTTTTCACGGCTATAGAGCAGTGCTTGTTTTGTTTGTCCCTTGGGTTACAAACCAGTACTATGAGATCTTACAGCAGCTGTCAGGTCACCATAATGTCTAACAGGTAAATACAAAATTCATTATAAGACTGGCAATTTCACTGTGCCTCACCTCATGTAGAGTGGATATTCCTTATCTAATGCATACTGTAAAGAGCTGTGTGCAAAATCACGGATAGACTGGAAAACCAAACCAGAAGAGTAACTGTTAAAAGTAAGTCAGTTTGGTTTTTATAAAAATGATTAACCTCTTTAAAAAAAAATGATTGCACATTGTGTCTTCGTTGTGCATAAACTATCCAAAGCCAAAAGCCAACTGTACAGTCATGTTTTGGATTTCCTGTTAGTGATCAGTGATACACCAGTGCTTCTCTTGGCGCATCAACTACGAGGAGTCTGTCTCCATATAATTTTTTTTATTTTGTTTGACATGTATTGCTGTGTGGTATCTGCCCCAAGTACACAAAGTATTACAGCAAGGTTGGTATGGTGGTGAGATTACATCAGGTTTGATTCCTGTGGTCTTATGAGGGTTGAGTTTCTAAAGAAACTGGTGCTGTGTTGGTGGGAAATTGCAGGGTGTCCAGTGACAAAGTTGCTCAAAAAAATAGGAAAATAGGAATTTCAGGATTGAAAAAATAGGAAAGGAAACTTTGTCTAAAAAATAGGAGAAAAATAGGAAAATCAATAGTACTTTGATGGACAAAGACAGCCTCCCTTCACCCCATCAGCTATCCAAATCCGCCACTTTAGTCCAGGACAATGATGAACATATGAAGGAATTACTCATACTGGTCTAAACATAAACAAATCAGTTTTTTAGTATCAGATTATTTGATGGTACTGAAATTCAAGGGCAAGCGACACCATTACAGAGTTGTATGTTTTCATAGAAACATGAAGAGCACTTGTGATTCTGTAAACCATCAATTGAATTTCCTAGTAATTAACATCAACTTCATGATATGAGCATCTCCAAATTTCAATGATGATCATTCAAGTGTGTACAACTTGCCAGCTGATAGGTTCAATAGGTTTATGCAGAATAGTATTACGTTGGGCGCAACATGCACAATTTTACTAGATTTGAAAATGTATGCAGTAGAAAACTGAACAGTTAATTAATAAAAACAATATTTCAAAATATTTAACAGAAGCCCAACAAGCAATAGAGGCAAAAAAAAATATATTTCTGTTTTTGTTAATTTAGAACATCCAAGTCATTCGGATGCCAGCTTTGCACCAAATCTCTTTCTAAAAGCATATAAAAAGCATGATTCCATTTTTAATTTTGTAACACACTTTGGCTTCACCTGCAAAAAATAGGAATATGCTCAAAAAAATAGGAACTGGACACCCTGAAATTGAAACACAAGAAAATGGGTAAATCAAACGAGTTGATTAAGTAAGTTATACCACCCTAAGGTAAAAGGGAGGTGCTGACATTTCGAGCGTTAGCCCTTCGTCGGAGTGAATGTGAATCTAATGTGAATCGGAGCGAATGTGAGCGAATTTGTCATTCGCTCCGACAAAGGCCTAACGCTCGAAACGTCAGCACCTCCCTTTTACCTTACGGTGGTATAACTTACTTAATCAACTTGTTTGATTTACCCAATTTCTTATGAGGGTTGTGTTTGTTATAGGTTCTCTGCTTGCTTCAAGGGTTTTTCTCCAGGTTATTTAATTGTTTTTGTTTATTCATTTAAGTGGAGGTTCTGTGAAGGAAAGTTCACTCCTCAAGTTCCTTAATTACCTCATCAGTGTTAAACATGCCCATTGCCACCCCACCACCTGTGGAGAATTCATGTAAAGAGTATGTCACTGGTTTACTGCCATCACTTGGTGTGTAGACAATTTCCACTTTGCCAGTTCCAGGAACAACAAAGTCTGTTGCTTTATACTAGAAATTAGAGTAGAATAAAGTAATACATAAGGTATCAATGTTTATATGAGCAACAAACTGCACTTTCTATTGGTTTACTGGTGTAATAAACCAAAGGAGATGTTGGGAGAACACAAGAAGAGCTTGTCAATCACATGCTGCAGGCTTGTGATTTACAAGCCTGTTTATTGTGTTAATTCACCCAACATCCCAAGTGGTTTATTACACCAGCAAACCCATAGAAACTGCAGTTTATTGCTTTTATAAACTAGCTATAATTAAAATAAAAAGAGAAAATGTTCCTCTTTTCTATGGGTTTACCGGAACAATAACCCATAGGTTTTCAACCAATCAGCTTGCGTATAGTATTCAAGTTATTTTATAACAATGTATATAATGTAATATACAAGGAAGTGTAAGGAAAATAACTGCTGAAAGGGTTAAGCATTGCATATGTTAGGTTCAATTTTTTCCTTGGTTTAAATTTTATTTTCCTTTGTTTTTTGGTATGGTAATGTATGATGAGTTTGAAACAAAGGAAAATACAGTATAAGCCAAGGATAAAATTGAACCACAACACATACAACAAGGCCATATTACTTTACCTGGTCTGCATGAGCATGACGTCCAATAATGATTGGTTTTGTCCAGCCAGTGACAAGTCTAGGTATGTTTCTACAGATAATTGCCTCTCTGAAGACGGTTCCTCCAAGGATATTTCTGATTGTTCCATTTGGAGATTTCCACATTTTCTTGAGGTGAAACTCTTAAAATGGCAAATGCACAGAAAGCATTTCAAGACAATAAAATGTCAAGCTCTTTTTGATAGCTCAACTTAAGTTTAATATCCGAGGGTTGTCCAATACTCTAACAAATTTATGCATTGTATTGTATTATATGGCCATAACAATGGTTCAGCAATGCATTCTAGAATGACAAAATACAACACAATGCATTTTAATACAATACTGTGTATAAATTTGCCAGAGTATTGGACAAGTATTTGATATCCATTACAGAAGAAAATTTGCCACTTTCCAAAAATTAATATAAAATATGTACAAATCAACTTAAAAAGTTTGCTTTAGGATCAACTAACCTTCAACACGTTTTTCATCAGGAGTGATAGTTGCGC
>OX453283.1:27133848-27178848 GCA_949710005.1 Ricordea florida | reverse complement strand
AGGTATTTGTTTGTGTGAAGTTATGTGCACCTAATTAAAATATTCTTCAACAGGTTCGTGTCCCAGTCTGTCCAATCTGCAGTCAACTTATAAAGAAGTCTAAAGATGATGATGTGAATGTCCAAGTTGAAAGACATATACTCAGTGGATGCAAGGAATTAATTGTAGGAAAACCAATGAAAAGTAATAAATGTTCTGTGAAAAGTTGCCGTCAACATGGACTTATGCCTTTTGTATGTCCAGAATGCAACAAAAACCATTGTATAAGGTATGCTTAAATTATATTTCATGGTGAAGTGTTTGTGACAGTGACTGGGATAATAATAGAATTAATCAGTTTTGGAAGTAGATTAAATGAAGAAATAGAACTTTCTTATAGTTGGTAATATCAGTTTCACCTGTTTTGAGAGGATCTGTTGCCAAAACTGCTAAGTACAGGAAAAGTAGAAAGAAAGCTCATTCTAGCTCAGTATTTGGTTAAATTAATTTTATGATGTCTGTGAACTAATTACATATTTGCATGACATTGGTTTAGTTATATAGGAGTAAAGAACAGCCAGACTTACGTTTTTGACATTTTTTCTTTTACTTCACAGGCATCGTCATACCCAAGACCATTTCTGTCAAGCTGTAGGCAGGATTCCCCTTGTTGCCTGTGCATCCTAACAATATTATCAACATAGCCACAAAATCAGTTTCACTGCTTTTATTATTTATGTCAAGTATTATGAACTCTTTGCTGATTGGAAAGTTTAAATTCAGATGAGAGTGAAGAGTGGCCACTAAATTACAGTCGATTGCATCTACCCGTGAACGCACGCGCTCAAAACATGTTTTCACGTGACGTCAAACGTCTGAGTTTCAGGCGTCAAACTTTGAAGTTTTCCCGCCCAAATGTGAAGTTCCCTCGATTAACGATTTTTGAAACTGCACCCTTGCTGATGCGTAATCTTCTCCCAACTTCTGAAAAACAATAATCCTGCGCAAGTTCTTTTACTTGATTCCGTAAATCGCTTGAAAGTGGGACACCTTTTTGATAATTTCTTCCTTGTTGATATTGAAAACATCTTCCCTTTGAGCAGTGCCGAGAAAGATAACTTCACATTTCGGCGGGAAAACTTAAAAGTTTGACGCCTGAAACTCAGACGTTTGACATCACGTGAAAACATGTTTTGAGCGCGTGCGTTCACGGGTAGATGCAATCGACTGTAGTTAATACCAAAAGATAGACCAAAAGAATGCACAAAACTTGTTAAATTAGTCATGTTCATGACAACTTGTTTTTGTTAATTTGGTTTTTATGCTCAGATTTATCTGCCGGTATATTGCTTGTATCGAAAATGAAATTTTATTGTAAATTGTTTTAGGTTTTATAATTACAGGAGACACTACTTGCAGTTCTCAAAAGCCTGCTTCATTATTAAATATTACTTAATTAATTAGTATTTTGCGGTTTTTGTACAGTTCTGACTAAAGGTGGTGTTATCATGTAGGCTAAACTTTCTCTTACGTTTTCCAATGCGAAGATAACGTGCTTGATAAAACGTTCCTCGTTACTTTCCACGGAAAATTTCTTCCGGTTAATGTTCGTCACACTTCGCGGCATACGATCGGAATTTACCGAGGCAGTACGGTGGTTTGCAAACTGTCCTCAGTTCCAGTCCTCTCAACAAGCGATCACCCATCGAACGGCGCGTGTTACCGGCCGGGGCAGGAGGACGCTGTTCCCATCTCAAACAATCGCAAACACAAGAAGACAAGACCAGACAACATGGCGCTTTTCGAAGCAAGGCCCGTGCTCGTGCTTCTTTTATTACCCACAGTTCCTTTAGGACGGTTATAAACATAACTATGGGGGGTGGGGTGATCCTCTTCAACTCGTAACACTTGACCTTTTCTTGTTGTTATACTTCCTTCTTCGCTGAAAGGGCTGAATATCTGATATCATGAAATATTTGCGATCGATGGTTGACCTCTTAAACGAGCGCTGACTAATGGATACTTCAAGCAACTTCTTTTTTCCGTCAAATAAGGGACGGACCATTAGAAAAGTGATGGCGGGGGGTGGGGGGGGGGGGGTGGGAAAAAAACAAAAAAAAAATCATGCAAGGGAAAATGCCAAGAAAAAAAATTCATGCAAGGAAGAAGGTAAAAAAAAAATTCATGCAGAAGGAAGGTCCAATTGTGACTTTTTCACACCGTAGTAAAAAAAAGTCGTGCAGAGGGGTTCACCTGAAAAAAAAATTCCTGCACAAGCAGCTAGCGAATAAAAGAAAATTCGTGCAAGCTGAAAATTCCCCACCACCCCCCCCCCCCATCACTTTTCTAATGGTCCGTCCCTAAATCGGTAAACGCGTGATATGGAAAAACGGTTTTGAAAGAACACCAATTAGGGGACAGATTGACCATTCTTTGTAAAGCTACTTAACAGTACTGTACTGTGGTACTGTTTGTTTTACTATGCAGTGTGGTTCTAACTTTTTCATCTGTGGATCCAACCAGACCGTGTGACCATTCTTTGGAAATCTACTGAACAGTACTGTATTGTGGTACTGTTTGTTTTATAATCTTGCGGTGTGAGAATTCTTTCCAAAGCGTTTGAATACCTTGCTTGATCACTGCACTGAATTTTTCTGGATATAACGTACAGGGGTGGATGCAGCAATTTTGTTGACTAGTTTCCAGCAAAATAAATTTGTCCATTAGACTGTTGGAAATGTTAAGAGCGTGACACTTATTATTCAGTACGTGTAAATCAGTTAGCGTTATACATTATGATTTAACAGTGACGTCAATCGTATTACCGTAGCAACCAATTCATAGTGTTCTAACCATGCTTTTGGAAGGAATTAAGAAGTCGTTTTAGAAACAAGGAGTGATTTACTGTGATCATTAAAAAAAAATCTTACGAGATTGCGAATGACTAGTGTGACTTGATTGCGTTACCGGTTGTTTCTTCTTCACAAAGGCGGAAACCAACAAACTCCTCGCGAATATTCTTTGAAGAGTCGACATAGCGAAGAACAAGAGACAGGTTTTCTTTGTTAGAAACGGCCGCTGCCTCGCCAGCCATAACAGAAAACATTATGCTTTGTTTAACTTCGGCGATGATCTCTGAAGAAATATAATTCCCCACAGTCTCGATAATCTCGTTCTGTATCGTTTTGGAGCGGTAAGTGGAATTTCCTGGCGCATTCTCGAGATGTTCCTTAAGTTTTACATCACCACTTTCAATACGATACTCCAGAAGGGCTTGAAAGTTTCCTTGAAGATTGCTGTCATCAGGGATGACATCTAAGATGCTTAAATCAAAGTGGTTTATGAGGCTCTCATATTTTTGAACTGGAATTGTTGGATATTCTTGTGAGGGTATGTTGGCAAGTAGGTGCGATGGTGAGAGTTTTACAAGTTCTCCATATTTGGTGTTATTCATATATGAAGAGAAGTGTAAAAAGCGGGCTCTGGGACAAAATTGAAAAATTGAAAAATGGGGTCTGGGACAAAATTGAAAAATGAGGCCTGGCGCGGAAAGTATCGAAAAGTAACGGGGAAGTTTTGATTGGATTTTGCCAACCACTCCACAAGCCGTGTCGGAAGGCGGAGGGAAACTGATGAGTTTGTGCCGATACGAAAAAATTGAAAAAATATGGTTTAAAAGAAAGAATGGTGGAATACAATACGAAATGGATCAATTAAAAGACGTTGAATTAAAAGAAATTTTACAGGAGTTTCTTGTAACTGGTCGTTCTCGCATGAAGAAAGCGGAGAAAATAGCGGCATTACGTGAGATGGGAATAAACACACAAGAGGATTTGGAAAATTACAGGCAAAGACTTAATGGAGAACCGCCAAGGCTTATCACACCACCCGGCTCTCCTCCGCCAAGAACGCCGCCCACCACACCGCCTGGGTCTCCTCCGCCAAGACCAAGAAAAAATATTAGAAAAAGGAAACTTTCGCCTGCCGAGGGCCCTAAACCAAGAAAAATTACGCTAAGAGTTAAGGCTGATTTGGGCGAGTATTTCAAAGAGCGCGCTACGAGGAAAAAATGACTTTAAAGGAATAATAATGGTATATAATATTAAAATGGAACAGTTAAATGATTTGTATTTTGTCGAAGTAAGAAAAATCGCGAGCGAGTTAAAAATTAAGGAAAGAACAAAAATGAGTAAAAAAGATCTTATTAATGAGCTTAAAAAATTCGAAGAGGAGGAGATTGCCAGTTTAATTGAAAAAGTTACTTCTAATAGCATTTACATTTGCGAACATGGTACACTAAAGTACATTTGTAAAAATTGCGAAGGAACACAAATTTGCGCCCACGGGAAATTAAAGTATATTTGTAAAAAGTGTAAAGGGTCGCAAATCTGCGTACATGATAGAGTTAAGTTTCGTTGTAAAGAATGCGGGGGATCACAAATTTGTGAACACAGAAAACAAAAACAACATTGCAAAGAATGCGGGGGATCACAAATTTGTGAACATGGTAAGCAAAAAGCTTCTTGCAAGGAATGTAGAATGGAATTGAAAAAAATGATTTGTGATTTTAAAAAGAAGTAAAATGAAAATGGAACGATTAGAATTTGGTTACGTAAATAACGATAAGTTAAGTATTTGTGATTTTATCGAAGAAATAAAAGAAGACTTACGTCAAAGATTATCAGAAAATCGTCAATATTTTCTAGATACCTGGGATTATGGCAGTGGCTTACCCAATGAAATAGTTTTTGAAGTGGAATATTCTAATAACGATTTTTATCATTTGATTGGTTTTGAAACAAAATTAGGTTTTGGCGTTGATGAAATATGCGTTAATAAATTTGTGAAAAAAATTTTCAAAGCCGCTAATCGTGATTTTTTAAATCATGTTTGTGAATACGATTTTTCTCCTTCCGGCGATTGGCATATTTCAAACTGGGTTGATTTTCTTCATTTTCATGATGAAAACGGTTTTTATCGCGGTTATTATGACGAGGAATGGCGAATTGACACCTTTGATAAAAAGTTTCTTATTGAAACATTATCAGTAACTTTAAGATTAAATGAATACAAGATTGCGCATAAAGAGACGATTTACAACGAACTTCGCGATGAATTAATGGTATTAACATGGCGCCCAAAAAGAGTTGTGGATTGGTGTAAAGACATTGAGGAACAAAAATTTTATCATTCTTTACCGAATGAGTAATTGTGTTACATAACTTAGAGTAATAGTTATGCAACAAAAAAACCACAATTAAATTATCTAAATCGCAAACTAAAAGTTATGGGTGTATTCTTCAGATCAAATAACTCCAAATCAGAATTCAATATTGTTAAATCAAAGTGATTAATCAAGTTATCGTATTTTTCAATGGGAATTGTTGGGTAATCTTGTGATGGGATATTTGCGAGTAATTGAGATGGTTGTATTTTTGTAAGATAGCCATTTTCATTTTTATTCATGTAAGACATTCTATTATCAATCAGGCTACAAAAAAGTTTCAAAGGCTCTTTAATATTCTTGGTTATTTTGTACATTTGGGATTTAAGTAAAACTTCTGGCAAACATAAAGCATTTTGCAATCCTGCGCTAAGTTTAATGTTAAATGATTTGTTGTTAATTATGAAACTAATATTATCACCGATTAATATTGTTATGTTTTTACCTTTTTCGCTGAGATCAAGTAATAATTTTAAATCATTTAGCGAATATGTTCCTGGGCCAATAACCACCAAAGTATTATCATTAACATCTTTTATTTCTTCTTGTTTCATTAAAGTTATCAGCCTTTTGGTTTTAACATCACAATCTAGTAGTTGTATTTCGCTGACGTGTTTTAATGGCGGATCTAAATAAACCCTGGTGTTTGAATCAAACATGGTAATGCTAAACATTTTTCTTTTAGAGAGGGAGCTTTTTTAGATTAATTTTAACGAAATAGAAGCCAAGATAATAATCCCCCAGTAAATATTAAAATCATGATGTTATTTTGATGAAAAGTTGTTTGATTTGGTTCGCTTCGCGGGTTTTCGTTGGGTTTATCTTTATCATCTTTAGTGGATGTTTTAATACTAGGGTGATTATTCAGTGATGAAACCTTTGTTGACCCTAAAGAATGGGTTATTCCAACATTTTTTGTTTCAATGTTTAATGAATTATTTACTCCAAATTTCATGTCTTCAGTGGCTTTCATGAGTTTGTTATTGTACCCAATCACGCTTTCTGTATTTATGATCATGTTACTTGGCATTAGCCAAACCCCCGGAGCTACAGCTAAATCAAGCCTCAATTTCGATTCCTGTACAGCCAATTGATACCTTTGAACGGAATTAGCGATATCATTTTCAACCACAGCGCTTTCAAATAAAGCTATGAATTCTTGCTGTGTTTCAATCGCTCCGCCTCCGTTACCAATAATTGAGGTCCTTGTGTTAACTTGTGCGCCTAAAACGCAATAAACAAAAGCTTCTGCGGAACGATTTAATCTTCCAAGCCCTGCCTTTGTGAGACCATGCCCGCTTGCCGGGATAAACCATGCATATTTAAAATCAGCAAAGTCATCATTTCGTATGAAAGATATTAGATTGCCTTTTAGTTGCTTACCGCCTTCATCTGAAAATTTATCTCCTGAACTTGGCCACATATCTGCTTTTTTATCATAATTTCTTATAACATGCTTATTTTGATAATCATGGTCTGTTGTTCTAGGTCTATTCCCATAATCGATGAATATATCCCCCAAACCATGATTTCTTCCTCCTTTCCACCTAAAGTCGGAATTATTACTAATCTCAAATTCATCACACAATCTATTATACGCTACTTTGTTGTATGGGTTATTCTTTATGGAAAAAGGTTTTTCCTCTGGTAAGGGCAGCTTTAATTCATACAATATTCTTCTTATTGTAAAGTATACGTGAAATGCAACAAAACTTCTAATAACTCTTGGGTAATTTAAACTTTCATTTAAGCTTATACCACACCCAGATGTCGCGCACCAAACCGCGAAATTGAGTTGTTGCGGCCAATGATTGAAATCTGGTTTATTCAACCACTTTTTGCACTCCTTTGAGGAATAAAATGTTACAACTTGTGATTTAAAAATGTTTCTCATGGGTGAAATGAAGTTCTCCTTATCTGAAGCGTAAATGTCTAAAATAGTCAGCATTTCTGTTACATTTTTTACAGTTTCAACGAATTCAACACCAGGTATTGGATATGCTTTGTTTGTAAATGATAAACTTTTTGGGAAAGCCGAGGATATTGCATGATGGGGCAAATTTTCAACAACTTTCCTTTCTTCGATTATCCCTAAATCTCTAAATAACAAGGTTTTCATATTGGTAGATAAATTGTTAATTAATGTTTGGTCGTTGGGGTCTTTATTTGTGATAATTTTTGTATCATTGAACCCCCACTTGATGTACCCCCCATTAGAATCATTAACAAAAGTAAATCTATAAAGGTTGGCGTTTGGGTATTTAGCTTTGAAATTCACCCATAAACCATGCCCGGCTTTGAAATCTGATAATACACCATCAAACATCTTATTCTTTATGTTTCAGAGAATCTGGTCTTTAAACTAGAAGATGAACGAAGTGAAGGAGGAAAAGAGGTTAATTTTAACTAGTATTTTTGATACCCGTAAATTGCGCCCAACTTCGGTTCTTTCAAATGAAATTTTTGGTGCGCGGGCGCGTGTCTCAATAGACTTTTTAGCTTTTCATTTGGGGCATTTCTAAATTTTTTTGTTCTTCTTTTCTAAATTTTTGGCGAACTTCTAGTTTCATTTTTTGGTACTTTTCCAATTCTGCTAAAATTATGGAAAATTCCTGGTCTGAAATAACATTATCTTTCAAAGCTTTCGAAACCAAATCGTTAATGGTGTTTAATTTTGATTTTGCAATTGCGGCGGTTTGTTCGTGTTTACTTACTTTATTTGAAAGTCTTTTAGAAGCCGCGCCGAATCCAATTGATATTCCACCAAAAATACCTCCTACCACACTTAATGGGGCACCAACAATAGTGCCAAAACCAGTAAGAGAAGTTCCAAGCCCACTTGCAGATAGAATAACTAAAATCAACCCACTATAAACACTGATTTTTGTTAATATTCTTCTAGCTCGATTGTACTTTTTCCTTACATCTTCGTAATGTTTAATTTCTTTCTCAAGATTTTGTAATACTTCGCTTGATTTTTGCAGCCTGAAATTATTAGGGTCTGCATTTTGCAAAACTGGATAAAGCTCGTTATTATTTCCGTTGTAATTTACCATTTACTGAAAAATGTGGTGCTTTTAGATCTATTTTCTTTTCTTTTTCATACTTTCCACAAAATACAGAACCGCAGCCATTATTAAAAGCCAAGCATTTTCACCTAAAAATCCAATAACCTGTCCAGCTGTTTTGAAAAGAAAGCTCACGATTGCTCCAATCATTCCGGGTAATATTTCTCCGAGTTTCTTACCAATGGTTTTCAATCCGTTTCCAACACCTTTTCCTAAAGTAGATAAGCCTTTCGAAAGATTGGAAACGATAACACCAATGATAACGCCTACAGCGCTTAAAATCGCAAAAGCAGTAAATCCATATTTTTTGAAGATAGTCTTAACCCGCTCTCGCAACGACATTTTTTCTTGTATTTGCTCAGACTCACGATCCCGGCCTGCCATTTCATTTTCATCCTCTTCAATTTCTCTATCTAATGTTTCTATTCGTGTTCTCTCCTCTGGTGTTTTCAACGGTTTTTCCTCAAGAAATTTTTTCTCTGCCCTCTTTTTGTTTTGTAATTCTTTTGTCTTTTCATTTTCGCGATTATTTTCTTCTACAATTTCTTCTGCTCTTTTTCCTAAAAAATTTTTCAATTGACCATCAGGAAGTTTAGCCCCAGTTTTAAAATTTCTGAATTCATCGCCTCTAAGAACATATTCAGCTGCATTTCTTCTACTTGTTAATTTAATGGCTGGCGCTTTAAATCCTTGCCCTGCATCTTTAAAAAATGATACAAATTTTGAAACTTTTGCGCGCGGGTATACTGCTTTTATTTCATATTCAACTTTTTCTTTTTCTTTCATCTTTTTTAAAAAAAGAGGCTGTTTTTCATTATTACCGCCAAATGAAGTTTCTTCTTCCTCATCATCGTTATAACTAGTAGATGTGGTGGCAATCGGGCCCATTTCAATTGTGCCATCGTAATCATCATTGTCTTTTGGTTCATTTAGTTCAGTTGGATCTAAATCATCTAGTTCCATACCACCTTCTGCCATTATTTTTACTCATCAGTAAAGAAATCTTTAACACTTTTAAAAAATTGAATTATGATTTAAAGATAAAAGTACAAAATGGAAATAATGGAACTTGAACAACACGATGATGGTACAAGAAGATTTGGTTTTGGTTATGATAAAGGTAGCTGGTATGATCATGAGGGAAACCCCCGTTTTTATGGTGATGGTAAAAAAACTTTTTACTTTAGATACGATAATAAAGAAGACTTAAATTTTTGTGATTTTGTAGAGGTTATAAAAGAGAATTTACTAAAACATTTGTCAAAAAATCGCGCGTTCATTTTTGAAGAAGATCTGAAAGATGAAGAAGATTCGGAAGATGAAGAAGATTCGGAAGATGAAGAAGACGAAGAAAAAAAAGATATTCATTTTTCAATTTGGTGTGATGGTAGGTATGAAATGTATGATAGGTTTAATGGCGGTTATGAGTATGGTTTTGGTTGTAATGCTGATGTAAATTTTGGGGTTAATGGTATTTGCGTTAATACGTTTGTAAAAGATTTGTTAAATTGCGCTAATGAAAAGTTTAAAGCGTTTAGTTTTGATGATTACAAATGTTACCACGACAAGAAATTTAACATCGAAAACTTTGATAAAGAATTTCTTGTTGTTTATTTATCAGTTGAAATGCTCCTAAATCCATATAAAATACACCATAAAAAAAAATTCTATCAAAAATTACATGATGAAATAGTTGAATCAGTATGGCAACCAAGTAGATATTTGGGGTTTGAAGAGTTAAGAGCCTTGCAAGAAAGATGGTCACAAATTAAATAATTTATGTTACAAAACTTAATTACTGGTTTTATAACAAAAAAGTAGTGTTACAAGAATTTACTGGCCGCATAACCTAAACCTAGCATCCCCGCCCCCACGTATACCATTTCTCCTGTTTTTTGTTCATCGCTTGGTTTGTAATAATCAGAGAATTTTGGTTCTTGCATTTGGCTATACAATTCAAAAGCTTGATTTGTGGTTGAAAGATTTTTTGATGCTTGATATTTTTCTTCTTTTTTCTTCATTTCCCAATCAAGCATTTTTTGTCTTTTTTCCTGATATTCTGCGTAATCTTTTTGATACTTTTCCATTGCTTTATCGTGTCTTATTTTTTCTGTATCCACTTTATTCCCTGACAACAATTTTGCAAGATAGTTTCCGCCAACAAAGGCGGTTGCATTTAATACAGCCCCGCCAATCATCATCGCTATTGACGCCATTTTATTTTGGTAAAATCTTTTGATCCTCTAAATATGTTTTTAGATAAATACTTCCGGATAATACAGCCACCCATTTTGCGTAATTTGTAATACTTGAAGATGGGTCATTCAAAAATGATTCTTTCATCATCTTTTTAGCTGCATACCCAACTCCCGACGCCAATCCAATAAGAACCGCAGAATCAGTAACAGTTTTCACAAGTTTGTTTTCGCTTGACATTATTTTTTACTACATCATTAAGAAACCTTTAGATAACATTATGTAGTAAAAAATAATTTATAATTACATCATTCCAATTTTTGGCCTATCTGTGGGTTGTGGATTATGAATCTTTATGGGCGGGGCTTGAAAAGGTTGTTCAACCCTAGCTTTTTCCTGATATCTCATAAAAAGATCAAATGCCGTAAACCCCAATCCAACAATGGATAAAACAGTAGTAAAAGATAACTCTGGAAGCCATGATTTGTATTCATTATTTGTCTTTTCTTTATTATACTCACTTTCTTCAATTTTCATTTGCTCCTCCCGCTTCATCTCCCTAGCTAATGCTTCTTTTGCTTTTTTATTATATTCCGCTAATTTCTTTCCAGCCGCAACCTTTTTAGGGTCTTTCTCTTTCTTTTTAGTATCTTTATTTTCAGGTGTGGGATCCGCAGTAATTTGCTCTACTTCATATTGTTCAGACATTGTTATTAAGTTGCTGCAAATAAGTTTTTAGATCTGATTAGTGCACAGTATCAATACCTTCAGTAGATTGCTTAGTTTCCTGATTAGTTGTGTTGGTATTTGCTGGTTCTTGTTGATTT
Organism: Ricordea florida; assembly: GCA_949710005.1. NCBI lineage: Eukaryota > Metazoa > Cnidaria > Anthozoa > Corallimorpharia > Ricordeidae > Ricordea > Ricordea florida. Next base: position 27,167,554 of record OX453283.1, on the reverse strand, counting down.
TTGTTGAATTTTATGTGTTTGGCTACTTGAAATAACCCGCTAGCAAGTGCTGCCAATCTTCCTGCTTTTAATGCCAGGAGTCCAACAATGTTTGTTAGTTCACGATTAACCAAATCATCATTCTTCAAATCCGCGCAAAGAGCTTCTGTATCATCAACCGGTACTAAATATGAAATAAGTTTAGAAACTAATTGTAGGGATGAATCCACTAACCCGCCGTTAATTTTCTTACCCATTACTGCTTGGTAACGATTAAAATATTTTTCTACATCTTTTTCTGTTAATTTTTTTACATCACCCAGGCTCATTTCAACCCCCAAATATTCCTTTGTTGTTCCGAGCGCCGCGAGAATAGCAAGTGATTCTTGTTTTATTTCAAGCTCATTATCTTTTACCAACGGCTGGTCTGTTTTTTCTTCAATGTAATCTTCAACGTTTGTCATCTTTGTTAAATAACTTCAGGAAACTCTAAATAGCAATTAAATGGATGGCGTAAAGATAAACATAGCCTAGAATATTTTTCTGTTTTTAGGAGTTGTACAAACTTTTTACCTAATTCATAATCTAAATCACCCCCATAATCTTCAAAAAACATTTTCATGCCTTTCTGCGATGGGTTATGAAAAGTAACAACGCAGGCAACATTTTCCCGGAATGGTTTTGCTATCGATGTTAATTGTTGAGTTAGAACCCACATTGACAAACCATGATGCCTTCCGGAAAATGCCAAATCTATGAACTTATTTGATCTTTTCTTCAGATCAGTGGATACGGCACAATCATCTAAAATTATTAATGTATTTGTTCCGGAGAATAAAGTTTGACAATCATTTAACAATTCATTAATCTCATCAACGTTACTTGCATCCGGCGATAATACAAAGAAACGTTTATCTCCTCGGGCAAAGTCGTGATAAGTTTTGTTTTTGGCAAAAGTTGGGCAAATGAGAACAATGAATTCGAACATTTTTCGAAATGGGCCGCGGAGTTGATCAATTAGGTACTTTGTTTTTCCACAATTTGTCGGCCCAGTTATTATACAATGAAAAGGAATTTTTTCGCGCAATTCTTGCATTTTTTTGTATTACAACTAAAGGTTTTTAAGTCAGTACATGATTGACCTTAAGCTTGAATTCATAATCTCCATCATTGCGTCGGCCACAACAAACATATGACAAGTTATTGTTCCTGAACCGCTTTGTTTCCTTTTAATTTCTATTTTTACACCATCATGAGTATTATTTAGTGCTAATCCCCCACCATGAATGCTATTATCGGGGTGGGTTCTAGTATCAACCCAAAGAGCAAACTTGTCCGCGTAAAATTCTTTTTCTTTCAATGAAATTTGCAAACCATCATCTCTCACGAATCGTTTTTTCACAGATTCCCAAAGATCTGATGGAATCATACCCCTTGAGTATATTCGATTTGGAACACCATCAACATCAACTTCTACTGAAGATATACCAGGATTATAAAAATTTTCAGAATCCCTTGCTCCTGCCGCAAATGGTAATAAAAACAAAAATAATACACCCGTCATTGATCTTCTTGGTAAATTAATATGTTGATTAATAACACCATCGTCGCCAATGGAAAATGTAAAAGTTTTGTGTAAAGTAACATTTTCATAAAAGAAACCTTTACCAACTTGATAAGTGGTTTGTGCCTCACGAGCTAAGTATTCGCTTGAAATTGCGGAATATTCCAATTCCAAGTTTTTGATTGAATATGATGGTGTTTTAGTTGTATCGGAATAAATAAGAATATTATTAACTGAGGCAAGTGTAATCTCAAATATTAGGTGATTTTCTAATGCTTTTGGGTAAAAAACACCATGTTCGTTTAAAATTGGATGATCTAATGGTATTCTGTACTTTGAACCGTGGACATTAGCGAGAGCAACTTCTTTTACATCTTGTGTTTTTGCATCACCGGCTTTTGTTCTAAGTTTTCTGATATTAAACGAAGAAATACCTTGTTTTAATCTATCTTCGCGCTCTTCCTTGGTCAAGAAAAAATCATGATATGTTTGAAACAGATCATATCTTTGCGTATCCTGTAGTGTTTCTCCTCCAAAAAGAACTTTAAACCTTGTTACAAGATTTCTTCCAACATTATTAACAAGTGTATTATTTGCGTGGCCCTCAACATCTAAATCAAACAAAAGAGATACACTTCCAGGCACAATCACCAAATTCTCAGAAAGTTTTGGAATATTTATGTATAATGTTTCGCCAGGGCTGGCCGAAGATGGGTTTAGAGTAATTCGGTTCAGCGTTGATTCCGCTTTCAAACCAAATGGCTCTTTCGGGGTTCTATTTGGGTTAATTTTTTCTGACGTCATATTAGATTTATAAGATACTTTGGTTAATCTTTAAATGAATTCTACCTTATCGAAAATATATTATTCAACTGAGGGATATTGGAAAGGATATTCTGCAATTACTAAATTGGCTGATAAAGCGAAAGTAAGTGAAAGTGAAGCAAAACAATGGTTGGAGAAACAAGCAATTTGGCAAATCTATCTTCCAGCTCCAAAGTATATTCCAAGGCCGCACTGGACTGTGGATAAACCGAACCAGATTCACCAAGCAGATTTATTATTTTTGCCACATGATAGAGTTGGAAGAAAAACGTACAAATACGCGTTAGTTGTGGTTGATGTGGCCTCAAGATACAAAGATGCCGAGCCATTAACCACAAAAGAAAGCCAAGAAATAGCAAAAGCTTTTAGAAAAATTTATTCCAGGAAAATGAGATACCCCAAAACATTAATGGTTGATCCTGGGAAAGAATTTATGGGCGAAGTTGGTAAACTCATGAATTACCATAATGTGAAAATACAGAGAAGTGAAGCCGGAAATCATAAGGCCCAAGCGTTTGTTGAAAGAGCAAATAGAACATTAGGCGAGCGATTATTTAGCCATCAATATGCGCAAGAAATGATCGGTGATGGCCGATCGCGTGTGTGGGTGAAAAGATTACCAGATATTTTGGAAACTTTGAATAATACACCAACGAGAATAACCGGTAAAGAGCCCAATGAGGCTATAAAACTGAAAGAGATTGATATTGAACCTAAAAAATACCGGCGAGTTGTTGGCCTTGATGAGGTTAGATTGCCGCCTAGTGTTAAAGTTCGGTATTTATTAGCCCCTGGTGAGCTTGAAGGGGGAGAACAAAGGCGTGCTACTGATCCTATTTGGAGTATCAAAGTTCATCACATTACTCGTAGCGTCGTTTCACCAAATCAGCCAGTTTTATATTATTTATTAGATGGCCCTAGACGGGGATTTGTTAGGGAAGAATTACAGGTTGTGCCTTATGATACAGAACTCCCGCCAGATTCTGTTTTAAAAGACCCCGCCCGATAATGCCCGTAGGCAAAAGTATTAATTCCGTCTTCACAAATTATTCTTTTGTCATCATCGCAAGACAGCGAAACTTTGTTAACAGTTTCGGTGTAAACATCATGCAAACGGCTTCTAAACACATTCATTTGTCTCATTTGGGGCTTTTTGCTGAAAAGACAATCCTTGTAATCATTAAAGCTTATGGTCTTTTTTACTACTGCCTTTTTCAGTCCCTTACATTTCTTTTCTTCTTCGCCTTCGTCCATCCTGTATGAGTAAAGCTTGGCCCGCAAACCCACAAATTCCGCTATCGTTTTTCCCCCGGCCTCATCTTTGAACATATTTACGACTTTTTTGTTTACTCCTGTCTCAATACCCGATGGGTGGTTTTTAGGAAAATTGCTTGTATCGAACATTTCTCTTACATCCGGGGCAATGTCCTTATAGAAATCCTCCGTTTCTATCAAATATGTCAGACTGTCCGTGTCTGTAAAAAGTAATTTTACCATTTCACCGTATTTAGGTTTGATATAATTGTAATGAAAGTTGTACATTATTGTTTTACTTAAATCCAGAATGCACATACCCAAGTAAACGGGTTTATTGAATACTAACTTTGTTTTCTTCATGTGAATGGCTACAAGATTTTCACAAAAGATTATGCGATGCTGGTAGTTAGGTTTTGATATTAATTTCTTCGCGTCTTTTTGATTTGTGATTAATTTAATGTCAACCCTATTTCTAATGTTTTCCATTGTTTTACCAAACACAGAATTGTTCATTAACTTGAAAAAATCTTTCTCAAAGTCGTTATTTCCTTTAGCTCTGAGGGCAGTATTCAATTCAATGTAAGGTTTTAACCAAGCCGACTCTTCGAATGTAATTCCTCTATGAATTTTTGTAACTTTCAATCCCAAGGATTGGTAAAGTTTTAGTGTTTCACGATGAACAACATACTTTACCTTATTGTTTAGGTTTGGGATTAATTTCTCCACTTTATTAACTACAATCCTCTCTGGGGCTAGAGGATAATCATTATGCAAATCGTGAAGGTGAGTTGGGTATTCTAAATCAACCTCTAGTATACACGGGGTATTTTCCCAATTTTCGAATTCTTGATCAGACATCCATCTAAAGCCGTGGGTGGGCAAAGGCCTACTCATTCCCCCACCATACAAATTATTAGCGTCCAGATATTGAATAAACATTTTAGGCAGATTGGGATCATAATTGCTCATGTATGGGTTGTTTGCTTTCCCATATCTGGTAGAGATCATAGAGACGCCGCCCCGAATACCTTTCTCAATCATAAGCAGCATTTCGATGTCGGTTAGTAACTCCAAATTCACTTTTGTGTACTTTAACGCAGCGTCCCAAGCTAGCCCTGGTGCTGTGTAATAGTGGGCGGGATCCAAACCATAATTCTTTTGACAAACATCTCTAAAGTTCTCGAATACGTCTGCCAAAAGTAGTACATCCGTCTTGAGATACAAATCGTGGTATTCTCTCATTGTTTTCATTTTGAAGGTTTTCCATACATTTTGTGCGTGCTGGTAATCACCTTCTTTTATTTCTTCGTCGTTGAGTTTAGAGTAAAATTCTTCCTTTGGTGGAAGTTGGGTTTCATTTAGCTTTACAAATTTGTCGAACCATTCATAGGGAAATACACCCTTTCTCAACAACAGCTTTAATTGCTCGCCTTCATAGTAGCTCATTAAGTTTTTGAAAGATTCTTTTGGGAGATTAGTTACTAATTTTTCAAGACTGGTTGCCATAAATTTAAATGAATCTATGAATCTGATTTCTCGCTTCACCTCAGCCAGCTTACCTTCTTTATTTGTAAATGTGCCAACCACAATCTGTTTTGTGAAAGAAATGTACTTTTCCTCGTTATTGGGTATGCAGTTTATTTTACCTTCTGTTGCACCAAGGTTTTTGATAAAAAGATGGGCGTCGTAACCAGATAGGTTGTGAAATATTACTGGGAAATACTTTGGAACCTTGTAATTCAAGTTACATTCGCTATGTGCTGCTCCTCTGTACTTTCCTGTAAGGTGACAGTGATCTAATACCTTATCTTCTCCCAATTCAGCCTCACAGATGTGACAATGAGTGGCATTTTCATAGTTGATTTCATCATTTTGTGACATCCCCTCCACCTTCTTATAGAATTTTAACTTACGTAATTTGATCTCATTATAAATTTCCCTAATATCTGTCTCCAATTTATCTACAAACATCTGTGCGATATCATCGTCTGGGGATTTAACAATGTGTTGTACAAGCTTGGGTGAAAATATGTTATCGTCAAAGCACTTTATGAGATAGCTGAATCCCGATGGTGTATGCTTTTGATATTGTTTGGTAAAGCTTTTACGAAGGTCCGGCGAACATGTATCCATTTTCTCTGTAAAGCTCTCAAAATCGGCGTACACAACAAAGGGTACTCGCATTTTTCTATTGTAATTGGCGAATTCAATGTACTTAGGATTTCCATCTTCATCCTTTGGCATTACAATCTTAACTTCTTCATTTTTGGCACAATATTCTAGATGTTTTTCCAATGATTTTTCTGACTGGAATGCGTTTAAGCATCTGGGGCAAAAGTACATCTTGGATTTATGTTTGCTAACTGTTGAAGCCAACAATCTACTCATATCCTTTATCCAACAGTAGTGATTGTTTTTACCCTCTGATATTAGAAGTAGGCTAATTAGATAGCCTTTTTGTTTTTTACTTATTCTTAGGGGGTATACATCATCTTTATCATATCCGTAGACATTAATCATGTAGTAAGGGTTTTGCTTTTCAAACCTATCAATCTGTTTTAGTGAGGTGGGGAATTCTATTCCCAACCAGTCGAAGTTCTTTGAGTTTTCTATCATTTGTTTGTTTAGTCTTTCTGGATGAACATCTTGTATATATACAGCTGAGGTTACCGCCCACTTAAAACACTCATTATCCTTCTCATTCTTAACATTGATGATTGCCTTCTTTTTTGCCAATATTTTTGGTAATTCAATATATGAACTTCCAGAAAGCGGTTCAAATGGGTCTATGTGTATATCAAAGTATTCCACATGGTCGAATTTCAAACCGTAAACATTATCTTCAAATCTCTCAAACTCTTCAAGTTGGCGATTGATCATAGTATCAAATAAGCCAGATAAATCGGTTGCCTCTGTTATGATTTCTACAGGCGAATGAAAGTATTTTAAAGTTTTATCAATCTGGTTATTGGGTAAACTATCTTTTATAAAATTACACGTAAAGATAAATTTCACCTTGATCGGTTTCTTTTTCTTTTTAATTAGATCAATAACTTTTTGTTTGATATGATTTAAAAACTCCTTTGGTCCATACCCTTTCTTTCCATCTATCCTATAAGTTTTCAAATAACCTCTTAATGCTGTTTGTTGTTCTTCTATATTTAATTGTTTTTCATCCAATTCATCTCTCACACTATCAGATATATTTACATTTTCTCTAGGTTTGGATTTTGTTTTTTTGTTATTATTAAGTTTTATGATGTTTTCATTGGTTAAATCTGCAAGCTTTCTAGAAAACTCGTCTTTATCCAAAACCTTAAATGAATAATTTCCCCAATTAAAAGTTTGTTTTGATCGTTTTTGGGGGTTTATAGGAGTTGGCGCTAATTTCCTTTTTCTTGGCGGCTTTCTAAGCGGAGGAGACCCGGGCGGTGTGACAGGTGGCGTTCTTGGCGGAGGAGACCCAGGCGGTGTGGTGGGCGGCGTTCTTGGCGGAGGAGAGCCGGGTGGTGTGATAAGCCTTGGCGGTTCTCCATTAAGTCTTTGCCTGTAATTTTCCAAATCCTCTTGTGTGTTTATTCCCATCTCACGTAATGCCGCTATTTTCTCCGCTTTCTTCATGCGAGAACGACCAGTTACAAGAAACTCCTGTAAAATTTCTTTTAATTCAACGTCTTTTAATTGATCCATTTCGTATTGTATTCCACCATTCTTTCTTTTAAACCATATTTTTTTCATTTTTTTCGTATCGGCACAAACTCATCAGTTTCCCTCCGCCTTCCGACACGGCTTGTGGAGTGGTTGGCAAAATCCAATCAAAACTTCCCCGTTACTTTTCGATACTTTCCGCGCCAGGCCTCATTTTTCAATTTTGTCCCAGACCCCATTTTTCAATTTTTCAATTTTGTCCCAGAGCCCGCTTTTTACACTTCTCTTATGAAGACTTATTATCCACTATACTACACATAAGTCTCAGTGGTTCCCTAATCTTTATATTTATGGGGTATAATTTACCAGGATTTATAATTTCTGGCAACCCTAAACCAACTTCCAGCCCTCTCGTAAGTTTAATGTTGTAGTTCTTATTTGAATATAGATAGTCAACAGTATCAGTCTCAATGATTGTTATCTTTGCCACATCAGGATCATTAAGAAAGATCGATTGAATATTACGAAGCGAATATGTGCCAGGTTGAATTATTATGAGGCCCCTATTCTTATCTTTGAATAATATCTGTTGATCCTTGAAATTAATCAATCTTTTGGTTTTTATATTACAATCCAGGAGTTGTATCTCCCGAAGATTTTTCAGCGGAGGATCTAAATATATCCTAGTTTCAGACTCATACATGGTAATGCTCAACATTTTTTTGTTTGGTTACTTCATATTCATCTTTAAATTTCTATAATCGATACTTTAAAAGATCCTACAACGACATTCGTAAAACATTAAGGGCCTGTTCACATGGAGGTGGGGGACCCCGGGTAGGTGAGGTTACCAATCTTTTCATACAATCTCTCTTTTTTTCTTGATTGCGTTCACATGCGAGGTGGGGTACCCCAGCTAGGCGGGTAACCCGGCTAGCCAGGCCGGGTAACCCGCCTAGATGGGGTGAGTTTTCTCCATGTGAAAGCTCGAGAGTGGGGTAACCCGCCTAGCCGGGGTAATAAAATCCAAATTGCGCAAAGCCCGCCAAAAAAACATGGCTGCCAACCACTACCAGCGTGGCGAGTTCTTTCGACGACATAAACTCAAACAACTCGAAAACCCTGAACTTGACAGTGCCCGCGACAATTTGGAAACCGATAGCGGAAAATTGCGTTTCCCACTGTTTTGTCCCCATCTTTGGTTATGTGCGTACTTTGTCACTGCACGATAGCATTTTAAACCTCACCCCACCTCGCCGGGTTGCATGTGAAGACAAGTTTTCTTCACCACGGGTACGTGGGGTACCTCACCTACCCGGGGTCCCCCACCTCCATGTGAACAGGCCCTATATATAACGCAAGCCAGTGTTACATAACAAAAATTTGCATTGACGTAATCACATTCCTGAGCGACGTTAGAAACCGACCTTTTTAAAGTAAACATAAAATCTACTTTTCAATTTCAAAACCACTTTACATTTTGCTTGTTGCTATGTCGTAAAAGTATGCAATCTATTGTTCTACACGTGAACACTAATTTACAAACAATCATAATCACGTGAAATACTCATGAACTACCGAAATAGATACCACGTAAATACACTAGAGACAATTATAAATGCTAATATATTATCTTCATGTTGTGTGGTCACGTCCAACTTTTCATTCAGAGTTGAGGGTTTTGGTTTCCCTCCGGGGTTTTCCTTTGGTTTCGCTTCATTTTGTAAAGGTTTTGGATTTGTATCAGCTATATGAGGTAACTTTAACTTTGAAGAACCCATGTTATGACTTATTCCGACCTGTTTTGATTCGGTGTTTAGGGAATTATTCACTCCAAAATTCATATCATTGCTTGCTTTCATCAACTTGTTATTAAAACCCGTCACGCTTTCAGTGTTAATTATCATATTACTAGGCATTAACCATACACCAGGAGCAATAGCTAAATCAAGGCGTAATTTCGCTTCCTGTACAGCTAATTGATACCTTTGGATAGAACTAGAAATGTCATTCTCGATCACACTACTTTCAAATAAAGCTAAGAATTCTTGTTGTGTTTCGATCGCACCACCGCCATTACCATAAATTGAGTTTCTAGTGTTGACTTGTGCGCCCAATATACAGTAAACAAAAGCTTCAGCAGACCGATTCAATCTACCAAGTCCAGCTTTGGTGAGTCCATGACCACTTGTTGGGATAAACCATGCATATTTGAAATCAGCAAAGTCATCATTACGGATAAATGAGATGAGATTACCCTTTTCTTTCTTACCTCCTTCATCAGCGAATTTACCGCCTTCACCAGGCCATTGATCTGCTTCAACATCGTAATTTCTTACTATATGTACATTTTGATATCCCCCTCCTCTTCCATTAGTTCCTCCCGTCGGTCGGTATCCAGAACCATAATCAAGGAATATATCTCCTAATCCTCCATTTCTTCCACCTTTCCATCTAAAATCGGAATTATTACTAACCCCAAATTCAGCGCACAATCGTTGATATGCAACTTTACTATAGGGATTGTTGTTTATTACAAAAGGTTGTTCATCAGGTAAGGGAAGACTTAATTCATATAATATCCGCCTTATTGTGAAATACACATGAAACTTAATGAAGCTATTCACTACTTTAGGATAATTTAGACTCTCAAAAGGACTTATACCACAACCAGATGTTGCACACCATACTGCAAAGTTAAGTTGTTGTGGCCAATAATTCATATAAGGTGCGTTCAACCATTTTCTACTTTGCTTACCAAATTTGAAAGTTACAACTTGATTGGTAAAAACATCACGCATCTTTGCTGTGAATTTCTTCGTATTTGACACGTATATATCCAAAAGTGAGGTTAGCATTTTTGTTATATCACTTGTAAAGTCATCAAAGTTAATAGCTGGTATAGGATAGCTTCGATTAGTCATAGTTAAACTTTTTGGGAATGAACTTAATTCATCAGAGGTAAACCCCGAAGGATCATTCAACCCTAAATCTTTCCATAAAAGTTTTTTCAAACGAGGTGACAGGTCATCAGTCCATGTTTTTCCGGTTGGATCATCATTAGACATGATTGTCATTCCATTGAATCTCCACCTAATGTATCCACCATACGGATCAGCTACAACTTCAAATTGACTTTGATCAGCATTTGGATATTTATTTCTGAAATCCTTGAGTGTCATTTTATTCTTTATGTTTAGAATAAGATGCAAAGTCTTTAGACCGGCTTCGCCGATATGCTTTTAAATCAATACCGTTCTTTTCTAATACCAGCAAAACAATTACACCCTACAGGAGTTCTCTCAAATGACATTTTCAACGTACGGGAGCTGTTAACTCCTTTAATATTTCCGCCCGAACCTCTGTCCTTATCTGATTCATATTTAAATTTTTTTCAGTATCTTTCCGAGTTTTTTGACGGATTTCGAGTTTTAGTTTTTCAAACTTGTCTACCTCTGATAAAATTAACGAAAATTCTTGGTCAGAGATAGCGTTATCTTTTAGCGCCTTTGAAACCAAGTCGTGAATGGTATTTACTTTTGCTTTTGCCAGAGAAACTGTCTGTTCATGTTTACTAACTTTATGGGAAAGTCGTTTAGAAGCCGCACCGAATCCAACCGATATTCCCCCGCAAATACCTCCAACCGCTCCTAATGGGATACCAACAGCCGCACCAAACCCGGTAAGAGAGGTTCCGAGTCCACTTGCAGATAGTATAACTGAAAACAGACCACTACTAACACTGATTTTTGTAACCCCAAATTCAGCGCACAATCGTTGATATGCAACTTTACTATAGGGATTGTTGTTTATTACAAAAGGTTGTTCATCAGGTAAGGGAAGACTTAATTCATATAATATCCGCCTTATTGTGAAATACACATGAAACTTAATGAAGCTATTCACTACTTTAGGATAATTTAGACTCTCAAAAGGACTTATACCACAACCAGATGTTGCACACCATACTGCAAAGTTAAGTTGTTGTGGCCAATAATTCATATAAGGTGCGTTCAACCATTTTCTACTTTGCTTACCAAATTTGAAAGTTACAACTTGATTGGTAAAAACATCACGCATCTTTGCTGTGAATTTCTTCGTATTTGACACGTATATATCCAAAAGTGAGGTTAGCATTTTTGTTATATCACTTGTAAAGTCATCAAAGTTAATAGCTGGTATAGGATAGCTTCGATTAGTCATAGTTAAACTTTTTGGGAATGAACTTAATTCATCAGAGGTAAACCCCGAAGGATCATTCAACCCTAAATCTTTCCATAAAAGTTTTTTCAAACGAGGTGACAGGTCATCAGTCCATGTTTTTCCGGTTGGATCATCATTAGACATGATTGTCATTCCATTGAATCTCCACCTAATGTATCCACCATACGGATCAGCTACAACTTCAAATTGACTTTGATCAGCATTTGGATATTTATTTCTGAAATCCTTGAGTGTCATTTTATTCTTTATGTTTAGAATAAGATGCAAAGTCTTTAGACCGGCTTCGCCGATATGCTTTTAAATCAATACCGTTCTTTTCTAATACCAGCAAAACAATTACACCCTACAGGAGTTCTCTCAAATGACATTTTCAACGTACGGGAGCTGTTAACTCCTTTAATATTTCCGCCCGAACCTCTGTCCTTATCTGATTCATATTTAAATTTTTTTCAGTATCTTTCCGAGTTTTTTGACGGATTTCGAGTTTTAGTTTTTCAAACTTGTCTACCTCTGATAAAATTAACGAAAATTCTTGGTCAGAGATAGCGTTATCTTTTAGCGCCTTTGAAACCAAGTCGTGAATGGTATTTACTTTTGCTTTTGCCAGAGAAACTGTCTGTTCATGTTTACTAACTTTATGGGAAAGTCGTTTAGAAGCCGCACCGAATCCAACCGATATTCCCCCGCAAATACCTCCAACCGCTCCTAATGGGATACCAACAGCCGCACCAAACCCGGTAAGAGAGGTTCCGAGTCCACTTGCAGATAGTATAACTGAAAACAGACCACTACTAACACTGATTTTTGTAAATATTCCTCTTGCTCTATTGTATTTTTTCCTAACATCCTCATAATGTTTAATTTCCTTCTCAAGATTATGTAGTACTTCGCATGACTTTTGTAGTCTGAAATTATTTGGATCACCATTCATGGGTAATTGTGGATAAATTCTATTGTAGTCATCCATATTGTATTTTACTGATCAGCATGATATCTTTAAATAAATTCGAACAGCATAGCGATAGATAGAAACGTTGTATCATTCTTCATGTTTTTTTTTTACTTAGCGCCTCTTCTTTTTAAACTGTTCCACAAAATATAGAACCACAGCCATTATCAAAAGCCAAGCATTCTTACCTAAAAATCCAATAACCTCACCCGCTGTTTTGAAAAGAAAGCTCACTATAGCTCCAACCATTCCAGGCAATATTTCACCGAGTTTCTTTCCAATAGTTTTCAAACCATTACCAACACCTTTACCTAATGTGGATAGACCTTTAGAAAGATTAGAAACGATAACACCAATGACTACACCTACAGCACTCACAACTGCAAAGACTGTAAAACCATATTTTTTGAAGATGTACTTTACCCGATCACGAAGAGGCATATTTTTAAGTATTTCATCATTTTGTCTCTCTATAGCGCTTATTTGTTCTTGACTGAGAATTATCTTCTCTCTCGATAGTTCTTCAAATTTATTGATCCTGTCTTGCAACTTATCATTTCTTTGTTCTAGATTTTTTAAATTGGATGCTCCCTTCTTATATTTTTCTAGTTCATCTTTGTATCGATTCAATTCAACTTTAAGATTATCAACCACTGTTTTAGATTCTATCTTCTGTTTAACAGCTGCATCTAAATAGCTTTCACTTTCTGCGATTCTGGTTTGTTGCCGCTCAATGATTCTTCTCTTCTCTTTATCATTATCAATATAACTTTTTAACTCCAGATCATTTGTTTCCAAGGTTGCTCTTAACCCATTTAGTGCATTATGTAAATCCTTAATTTCTTCATTTTTTTCATTCAAATCATCAATTAGTTTATTATTATTTAGAATAAGACTCTTAGAATCAATACCAATTGCTCTCCTTATTTTAACAGGAAGCGAGTCATGATTTTTTACCAAATCCCCATTAGAGGTAATAAGTAAATGCTCCGTATTATCTTCTCGATCAGTCAATCTAACCAATACACCACCCTCATCATCGATTCTTGCACTGAATGGTGAATCTAGTGGGTTGAAATTGTAGAACTTCTCTTCTATCTTTTTTAAAGCGCGAGCCCTATTGTCTTGTTTACTTTCATTAATCGGTGGAGATTCTTTATCATCATCATAACCACCCACACCGCCAAACGAGGTTTCGGCCTCCTCATCATCAGGGTTAATTAGACGAGTGGTGGATGATATTTGATCCATTTCCATATTTTCAGTATCAACATCTGTCATGATTTTTTACTCATCAGTAAGAAATCTTTAAACTAATCACACAATTATCTCTAAAAGAATTTACTAACCATATAACCCAATGTCAACATACCACCACCCACATATGCCATTTCACCCATCTTTTGATTGTCACTAGGTCTATAATAATCAGAGAATTTTGGTTCATGTGTCTGACTATAAAATTTCAAAGCTTCATCGGTAGTCGAAATATTTTTTGAAGCCTGATATTTAGCATCCTTTTGTTGTACTTTCCAATCAATGAGATTCTGTCTTTTTTCTTGATATGTAGCATAATCTTTTTGATATTTTTCTAATGCCTTATCGTGTCGTATTCGTTCTGCATCTGTTTTATCACCTGAGAGATATTTTGCAAGATATGATCCACCAACAAATGTAGTCGCATTCAAAATAGCTCCTCCAACCATCATTGCTATTGTTGCCATATTTTTAGTTTGGTAAAATCTTTTGATCCTCTAAATATGTTTTTAGGTACATACAACCTGACAATACAGCTACCCATTTAGCATAGTTTGTAATACTTGAGGATGGATCGTTCATAAATGATTCTTTCAAAGCCTTTTTAGCTACATATCCAACTCCAGCTGCTAATCCGATAAGGACTGCAGAATCAGTAACAGTTTTCACAAGTTTGTTTTCAGTTGACATAATTTTTTACTAAACAGTAAGAAATCTTTAAATCGCTTAGCGGGTCCGTAGGAAACTACTTATTTCATCTTTAGATTCGTCCTTATAACATTGCTATTTTCGGAGTTGGTAGGGTAGTGGTATGTGGGGGTTGTGGTTGTGAGGGTTGGGTGTGGATATTTTGAGGTGGTGGTCTTTGGGGAACTTGTGATAAATCAGGTATCCTGTTTTTATAGTACCTCATAAACATATCAAATGCGGTGAAACCTATTCCAACAATAGATAATACAGTAGTAAAAGATAGCTCTGGAATCCATGCTTTTGTAGTTTCTTCTTCATTGGAATTTTCTACATTTTTAGTTTCTTCTTCACGTTTCATTTGCTCCGCGGCCCGTAGGGTCTCTCTAGCTAGTGCTTCTTTTGCTTTTTTATTATATTCTGCTAGTTTCTTACCAGCAGCTACTTTTTTAGGATCTTTCTCTTTCTTTTTAGTAACATTACCTCCGGTTTTTTCTTCTTTAGGTGGATCTCTTGTAATTTGCTCAACAACTTCTTCAGACATTATTTTACATATCATTAAGAAATCTTTAGATCGACTTTGCCAACCACATCATGCTCAGTAGACAGTATCATACCATTAGCATCTTGCTTAGTAGCCTGCTCAGTCATGCTTGAAACCTCTTGTATTTTATGCTCAGTTGTACTTGTAACTTGTTGAATTTTGTTGAATTTAACGTGTTTAGCAACTTGAAATAGTCCGCTAGCAAGTGCTGCCAATCTTCCTGCTTTTAATGCTAAGAGGCCTACAATGTTTGTTAGTTCACGATTAACCAAATCATCATTCTTCAAATCCGCACAAAGAGCTTCTATATCATCCACAGGAACCATGTAAGAAATGACTTGAGAAACTAATTGAAGAGATGAATCTACTAATCCACCACTAATTTTCTTACCCAATACTGCTTGGTACCGATTATAATATTTTTCAACATCTTTTACCGTGAGTTTCTTTATATCACCTAGACTCATATCAACACCTAAATATTCCTTTGTAGTTCCAAGAGATGCGAGAATGGCTAGTGATTCTTGTTTGATTTCAACATCATTATCTTTTACCTCAGCTTTTACATTGTCTTTTACCTCATCTTTTGTTTCTTCAATATAATCTTCAACGCTTGTCATCTTTTTTCTTCCTTTCGGTAATATATGGATTGTTTTTAAATCGGCTTTGCCGACCAGCTACGCTGAAATCACTTCAGGGATCTCCAAATAACATTGGAATGGGTGACGTAAAGATAAACAAAGCCTAGAATATTTTTCATTTTTTAATAGTTGCACAAACTTTTTACTAGTTTCAGAGTCTAAATCACCTCCATAATCTTCGAAGAGCATCTTCATACCTTTTTGTGATGGGTTATGAAAAGTAACAACACAAGCTACATTTTCACGGAATGGTTTTGCTATCGATGTTAATTGCTGAGTGAGAACCCACATTGATAATCCATGATGCCTTCCAGAGAATGCTAAATCAATAAACTTGTTCGATCTTTTCTTCAGATCATTCGAAACAGCACAATCATCTAAAATTATTAGTGTATTTGTTCCGGAGAATAAAGTTTGACAATCAGTTAACAATTCATTAATCTCATCAATATTACTAGCATCGGGTGATAATACAAAGAAACGTTTATCTCCGTGAGCAAAATTATGATAGGTTTTATTTTTAGAAAAAGTTGGACATATTAAAACAATGTATTCAAAAACTTTTCGGAATGGTCCTCGGAGTTGATCTATGATGTACTTTGTCTTTCCACAATTTGTTGGTCCTGTTATAATACAGTGAAAAGGAATTTTATCTCGTAATTCTTCCATCTTTTTTTTCCTTCGGGTCTTTCTTTTAACTAATACATTATAGAGCGTAAGTTTCCTCACTCCGTTCGGGGTGAGCTATTTACTTAGTACATAATGGAGCGCAAACCTGAATTCATGACCTCCATTAACGCATCAGCTACAACAAACATGTAACAAGTCATAATACCAGACCCACTAACTTTTCTTTTCATTTCTATTTTTACACCATCTTGTGCATTGTTTAAGGCTAGTCCCCCTCCATGAATACCATTATTTGGGTGTGTTCTCAAATCTATCCACAGAGCAAACTTATTACCATAAAAATCCTTTTCCTTTACACCATCTCTTCCGAAACGTTTCTTTACCGACTCCCAGAGGTCTGAAGGCACCATTCCCTTAGAGTAGAAACGGTTTGGTACACCATTAACATCGATATTGATTGAGGTGATACCTGGATTGAAAAAATTCTCAGAATCTCGTGCTCCTACACCGTATGGTAATGTAAACAAACATAATATTCCCGTAATTGACCTTCTTGGCAGATTAATATGCTGGTTTATAACACTATCAGTAGGTCTGGATATGGTGAAAGTTTTATGTAGAGTGACATTTTCATAAAAGAATCCTTTACCAACCTGATAAGCTGCCTGTGCCTCACGAGCTAAGTATTCGCTTGATATACAAGAATATTCCAACTCAAGGTTTGTTATTTTGTAAGTTGGTTGCTTGGTCGTGTCAGAATAAACAACAATATCGTGAACTGGAGCCAGTGTAATCTCAAATATTAGTTGATGATCTAACGCTTTTGGATAGAAAGCCCCATGATCGTTGAGAATAGGATGATTTAGTGGGATATGGTACTTGGTGTTATGTACTACTGCAAGGGCTACTTCTTTTGCATCTGTATCTACCTTATCACCTGCATTTGTCCTGAGTTTCCTCATGTTTACGGAAGAAATACCTTGCCTTAATCTATCCTCTCGTTCTTCATCTGTTAAGAATAAGTCATGGTAGGTTTGAAATAGATCGTTTCTTTGAGTATCCTGTAATGTTTCACCCCCAAAAAGAACCCTAAGTCTGGATACAAGGTTACTACCTACATTATTCACGAGGGTGTTATCTTCATGACCATCAACAGACAAGTTAAATACTAGATATACACTTCCTGGTACAATAACTAAATTTCCGGAAAGTTTTGGAATATGTATATATAAGTTTTCTCCAGGATTAGCTGATGATGGATTTAGTGTAATTCTATTCAATATTGATTCCGCTTTCAAACCGAGTGGCTCTCTTGGAATCCTGTTTGGATTAATTTTTTCAGATACGGTTGTCATATTTATTTTAAGGAAGGGAGGAGTAATCTTTAAATGAGTAACGAAAAAATATCCCTAAGGTTTTCAAAAATATCAGCGAAGCCGGGCCCGCTTTTAGAGCGGATATATTATTCAACTGCTGGATATTGGAAAGGATATTCTGCAATTCCTAAATTAGCTGAAAAAGCAAAAGTTAGTGAAGATGAGGCAAAAAGATGGCTTGAAAAACAGGCAATTTGGCAAATATATCTACCAGCTCCAAAGTATATTCCTAGACCGCACTGGGTTGTAGATAAACCGAATATGATTCACCAGGCGGATTTATTATTTTTACCGCATGATAGAGTTGGAAGAAAAACATATAAATATGCATTAGTTGTGGTTGATGTTGCCTCAAGATATAAAGATGCAGAACCATTAACCTCAAAAGAAAGTCGAGAAATTTCAAATGCTTTTACAAAAATATATTCTAGAAAGTTAAAATATCCTAAAACATTAATGGTTGATCCTGGAAGAGAGTTTATGGGTGAAGTTGGTAAACTTATGAATTATCATAATGTGAAAATACAAAGAAGTGAAGCAGGAAATCATAGAGCTCAGGCATTTGTTGAAAACGCAAACAAAATATTAGGCGAACGATTATTTAGTCATCAATATGCACAAGAAATGGTAGGAACTGAAAGGTCTAGAGTATGGGCTAAACGATTACCAGATATTTTGAAAACTTTGAATAATACACCAACGAGAATAACTGGTAAAGAACCTGATAAATCTATAAAAATGAAAGAGGTTGATATTGAAACTAGAAATTACCGACGAGTTGTGGGCCTTGATGAGGTTAGATTACCTCCTAGTGTTAAAGTTAGATATTTATTATCTCCTGGGCAACTTGAAGGTGGTGAAAAAAGACGAGCTACTGATCCTATTTGGAGTATCAAAGTTTATGATATTTCTAGAAGTGTGATTTCACCTAATCAACCAGTTTTATATTATTTAATAGATGGTCCTAGACGTGGGTTTGTAAGAGAAGAATTACAGGTTATTCCTTATAATACTGAGTTACCACCTAATTCTGTTTTGGAACGATGATGGCCAATAGCCCAAGTATGTATTCTATCTTTTTTAATTTCTCTCTTATCATCATCAGCAGATAATGCATTTTTATTAACTGATACAGTAAAAAGATTAAGTCCTTCGTTTCTAATTAAATTCTGTAATCTCATTTGAGGTTTTCCAGTGAATAGACAATCTTTAAAATCATTATGAGTTATATCATTCTTTACAACTGATTTCTTAATTCCTTTACACTTTTTTATTTCTAGATCTTTAATCGTTAACATAGAGTATAACTTTGCACGTAGACCAACAAATTCAATTATTATATCCCCGCCAAACTCATCTTTAAACATAGCTATTACTTTCTTATTAATACCCACCTCAATTCCTGAAGGATGATCTTTTGGATAATTACTAGTATCAAACCATTCTTTAACATCAACGCTTATATCTTTGTAGAAATCTGGTGTTTTTATATTACATACAAGACTATCAGTGTCCGTCATAAGTAATTCAACATTTTCCCCCCATTTTGCTTTGATATAATTATAATAAAAATTATACATTATCCTTTTAGCATCATCAAGAATACATGCGCCCAAGTAAACAGGTTTATTAAATACTAATTCAGTTTTCTTCATATGAATAGCAACAAGATTTTCAGAAAAGATAGTGCGATATAGATAGTTTGGTCTTGATATTAATTTTTTTGCTGCTATCCGATTTGTAACTAATCTCACATCAACATGTTTTCTGATATTCTCCATTGTCTTACCAAATACAGAGTTATTCATTAACTTATATAAATCTTTTTCAAAGTCATTATTTGCTTTAGTTCTGAGTTCAGTATTCAAATCAATATAAGGTTTTAACCATGCAGACTCTTCAAATATTATACCTCTATGAACCTTTGTTATTTTTAATCCTAAACTTTCATAAAGTTTCAAGGTTCTATAATGAACTACATACTTTTCCTTATTATTTAGGTTTGGGATTAATTTTTCAACCTTGTTAACTTTCATTCTCTCTGGAGCTAGAGGAAAATCATTATGTAAATCATGAAGATGTTCAGGATATTCCAAATCAACCTCATATATACCAGGTGTTTCTCTCCAATTTATAAGATCAATCTCTTTTTCTTTCACCATTTTAAAACCACCAGTAGGGAGTGGTTCGCTCATTCCTCCTCCATATAAGTTATTTGCATCAAGATCTACAATATAACTTGTTTCCTGGTTAGGATCATATTCTTCTCCCATGTATGGGTTATTAGCTTTTGCATATCTATTTGATATTTGAGATACACCTCCTCGAATCATTTTCTCAAACATAAGTAACATGTCAGGATCAGATAACAACTCTAATCTAACATTTGTAATCTTTAATGCTGCATCTAAAGCTAGACCAGGAGCTGTAAGATATTGAGCTGGATCCAAACCATAAATCTTAATACAATTATCTCTAAAATTCTCAAAAACATCTGCTAAAAGTAAAGTGTCCGATTTATTATATAGATCGTGATATTCTCTCATTGATTTCATATTAAAAGTTTTCCAAACATTTTGTGCATGTTCATAATCATCTTGCGATATATTTTCATCATTTAGTTTTGAATAAAACTCTTCTATTGGTGGGAGTTGAGTTTCATCAAGTTTATTAATGTTAGTAATATACTTATATGGATACACACCTTTCCTCAACATTAAATATGTTTTATCACCAAATTCCTTTTTTGTTTCTATTAATTTATCATCTTTTGGAGAAATACATCTTTTTCCAATTAGCATACAAGTCTCACATTTTCCACATCTACCAATACCATTATACTGAATGATTTCCCCATCTTTTTCATATCTCTTCAAACAATCTCCAGGTTTACACGTTTCACAATTTCCACATTTTGTAAGATTATCGGACAAACTGCTAAGACTGGCTTTCATAAATCTAGCGGAATCTATAAATCTAAGTTCACGTTTAATCTTAACCATCTTTTTATCCCTTTTACTATAGAATTCATCAACTATAATATTTTTGTTCATTAATAGGTATACAATTTATTTTAAAATCATCATCACCATCTATTTCACTAAGATTTTTAATAAAAAGATATGAATCATATCCGGATAAACTATGAATAATAACTGGTATAAATTTTGGAACTTCATATTTTAAGTTACAACTATTGTGTGCTGCGCCTCTATATTTTCCTGTAAGATGACAGTGATCCATTACCTTGTCTCCACCTAATTCACCCTTACATATATGACAATGAGTAGCATTATTATAATCTTTTTTATCATTTTCACTCATATCTTTCAGCTTCTTATTTTTGTTTTTATAAACTTTAGGATTAATAATATTTTTATAAATAACTTTCATAACATTCACAATATCTTTAATAAAAATTTTACCAACATCTTCATCTTTAGATTTAGCAGTATAATTTGTTACTTTATTTATGAATATTTCTTCATCAAGTTCTACGCCATCTAATATTTCTTCATCAGAACATTTTATAAGACGACTATAACCTGAGGGAATATGCTTTTCATATTTAATAGTATAACTTTTACTTTTATCAGTTGGATAAGTATGAGGAATTGGTACTATAAAACTCTCAAAGTCAACAAGTATAACAAATGGTACTTTCATTTGTCTTTGATAATTAGTGAATTTAACATATTTTGGACTTTTATCTTCATTTATAGGCATAATGATCTTAACCTCATCATTTGTTTTACAATATTCATCATGATCTTTTAATGATTTTTCTTTATTAAATGAGTTGTAACATCTACGACAATAAAAACGCTCATGTTGGTGGTTATTAACTTGAGATGTTACAAGTCTTCCAAAATTATTTATCAAAATATAGTGGTTTGTTTTCTCATTAGATAATAAAAGTAATTCAATTAAAGTGCCAGTTTCTTTATCACTTATTTTTAGAGGATAAACCTCCTCTTTACTCCAAACTTCATCTCCTACTTTACCATATCCATGTACATTAATTTTATATTCAGGATTTTGTTTTTCAAACTTACTAACATCTTTTAATGGAAGTGGAAACTCAAGTCCTTCCCAGTTAAAATTTTTAGATTTTTCTATCAGTTCTTTAGTTACTCTCTCTGGATGAGAATATGTGGGATATACTGCTCTAGTTACACCCCACTTAAAACAACCATGATCAAAATAATTTTTAGTATTTGTAGTTGCCTTTCTATTTGCTATTATTTCAGGTGTAGGAATATATGAACTAGCAGCAAGAGGTTCGAATGGATCAATATATATATCAAAAAATTGTATATAGCCAAATTCAAATTTGTAACCGTTTGATAAAAATCTTTCATAATCACTTAGTAAACGATTTCTCATACCATCGAATAATTCAGTTACATCATCCGCATCAGTAATTGTTTGTGTGTGTGAGTGAAAATATTTATCTTCTTCTTCAACAACTTTTTTTAAAAGTAAAGAATATTTCACCAACCTACATGCTAATATAAATCTTACTTTTATTGGTTTCTTTTGTTGATTAATATGATTTATAACTTTTTGTTTTATTTTATTCATATATGTTGTGGGATCATCCACTCTATTACCATCTATCCTATAACTTTTAAGATATCCATTCAACGCTGGATCCATTTCTTCTATTGTTAAATCTTCTTCTTGTTCATGAATAGTTGGTTCGCCTTCTGTAGTAGATGTTGAGGGTTGAGGTTGTGTAATATTTTTTCTTGGATCGGGTATAGGAGGTTGAGACTGTTTTTTATTTTTATTTTTTCTTGGTGGTGGGATAGGTCTTTCGGGTTGTGTGTTATTGTTGGTATTTTTATTTATAAGATTTTTAAGATCATCTCCTGCAGATTTAACTTTATCAACTACTTTCGATAATTTATTTTTTATCCAATTAAAAGTTTTGTCTTTTGTTTTTGTTTCCTTAATTTTTTTCATTAAACTCTTTGCTTCATTAATAAAACTAGATATAATATTTTTTCTTGGGGCAGGTATAGGGGTTTGTTTTTTGTAAAGTTTGGGTGGTGGAGGACGAGGAGGTTTAATTTTTGGTGTGGGAGGTGGAGAACCTGGAGGTGTTCCTGGTATATATCGTTGTGGAGAACCTGGAGGTGTTCCTGGCATTTGTGTTGGAGGTGGAATATAAAGTTTGGGTGGTGGAGGACGAGGTGGTTTAGTGCGTTTAATTGGGTTTGGTGGTGGAGGGTGAGGATGTGGTGTATTATGTGGAATTGGAAGAGGTAAATTTGGTTGATTCGCTGGTCTATTTGGTGTAATACGTAATGACGTAATAATTTCTTGGATATTATCAACGATTTGTTGAACATTATTAATTATTTCAGGAATATTACTCAATTCTTCAATACGTTGTGCTTTTTTACTCAATTTTCCTATTCCTTTAGTATTATACCATCTAAGTAGTTGATATAATTGATAACTAGTTAGTCGATCTAGTTGTTGTTCCATTTTTGTATTTCATTCCTTTTCTTTAAATCTCAATTAAATAATTCATTTTCATTTAAAAAAAAATATCTTGATAAAATCTTTGGATAAATTGAAATCGAAATTTTATGTTGCAGAACTTTGAATAAATCTTTTTTCAATATTTTTATATTTTTATTTTATTTTTCAACATTTTTAAAATTATGATTTGTTGATATATTTTTAAATTATGATTTGTTGATATATTTTTAAATTATGATTTTGGCCCAGAATCGGCATATTCCTATCTCTGGCGACAATCATTAGTCGGATGTGACTCAAAAGGCGCCATCTTTGTTATTGGTGGAAGTTAGATACTAGTAATTATTTTCCGCGTTGCGAAAGTTGCCGGAATTGTCATTATCTTACAAAGTTGATTTAATCTAGATTAGGGTTTTTGGTCTAGTATCAGTACGTAAACACGCCTGCGTATTACGATAACTCTGTGGTAACTTCATTACAAGGTAAGCTACTGCTTTCTTAGCCACCAAAAGACGCACCACGTACTTCACAGTATCTTTGTATCAGTTAGAGCATTCAATTTAATTAAGTCAGTTTATTCTCGCTTGTTTAAAACTATATGTTGTAAACTGTAATTGCTCCTAAGTCGGACGCTTTGTGATAAAGTGTAGTCCTGTAACGTCAGAAACATGGCTCTCGCCTAGAAAAAAAAAATGCCATTAGAATTTTTCCTGTGATATACAGAAAACGGGGGAGAGCTTTCGCGGATGTTATGTGGTACGTTACATAAGCTGAACTCCATTCCAGCTTACGGTCTCGGCAATTTAGGCCACTGCGGATATTCAATGTAGTTTCCTTTTGAACACGGGTGATTTTTTCGTCGGTAAAGATCTTTAAAGTACAAACTTTTTTAATATGATCTGTAGTGCGAAATTTGACGGTTAGCTATGTATTGCCGGAACATAATCAAGGCAAGGTGATGTTGTTATCGCCAGTCGATACGAAAAGCCAGCCATCGTCTGCCAACTAAAGGGACTCGAACTAAATCAGTTAGCCATGTGTAAATTGGTGATGTATTTTTTCATTATTAAGTATAACAACGATTCTCGGAATAGTCTATTTGATTTTGTGAACTCGCTTTTCAATCTATTTGGTTTTGTTACGTTCGTTATGAACAAGTAATAGAGACTGGGAAACGGCTTGTTTATGACGGTTAGCGCTGGGACGGCGTGAGTCCACTGAGAAAGGCAATGACGCAAAAAGGCTGGTCTTCACTGGCCACGAAGTCGAATCATAAACTAAGTCCTAACCTCCACAGAATCTGAGTAGGAAGAATCAGAACTTTTCCGTTTTCTTTAAACATTACTTTATGATCTCTTGAAACTCAGTAGATTCTCGGAATCGGAAGAAGTGAAAGCATAAACCAATCGCAAGGCTGGTTCTCAAGCATTGTGATTGGCTTCTTTTCCCGCCATGTACTTCTGACTCCGACAATTAAATTATCATTAGATCAGAAGCGACGAGTTGCAGACGAAATCGGAATTCCTGCATGCCACTCTGTCGGCTTATTTTTCACTACTTCACCTATTATTGTGCTCGTCCAATTGTTAATTCCATTTAGTATAAATACTCGGGTGATTATACAAAACCGCGCGCTCTGATTGGTTCGCTATCTCGGATTATCAGCCGATAATCACCTCGACAAACAAAATGGCTGCCAGTCGTTCGCGCGCTTTTAATGAAATAGAATTTTTTCGTGTTGTACAATGCGTTTTTTCTTTTTTTGAAATAATCACCTATGTATTTATACTAAAACAATTATTCGCCTCAGGCTCAGTGATTATCGGTGAATATTCACCGAGACGAAGTCGAGGTGAATATTCACCGATAATCACTGAGCCTGAGGCGAATAATTGTTAAGTATTCGGACTCCGTTCCTAAAGGAAATGAACTTTAAGGCTTTTGAAAATTTCTTTTTACACCCATTCCGTTCCAAAACCAGACGCCATGAAAGTGGTTCAAGTGCATAGCCTCATTCTGATGTTACTAGTGGCCGAGCAAATCCTGGGTGGAAGTCGTAAGCGCAGAATTTACAGGGAAAGATATAATGAGAAAGTGGAAGAGCGAAGAGAGAAGCACCGAGAAGAGACGAGGGAAAATAAGGTGATGGGTTGGAGACGGAAACGAAGCCTGGACTTAGGTGAGTTCAAAACTACTGCTGGTCAGAGGTCTTTTTATTACAGAATAGTAAAGCTATGGAACTCTTTAGACAAAGACTTAAAAATATGTGAGGGTCATGTAAATTTTAAGAAAACTCTGAAGACAAAGCTTCTTACCGAGTTTTTAAATTAAATTAAATTTTTCTTATTTAATTTTTTTTAATATATAGCTCGTGTACTTTATACATAATATATAACTAGTGTACTTTGAATGTATATATTTTACATTTTATATTTTAATTCACTTCATGTATTGTTCACTGAAAAACCTTTTAAGGAGTGTACAATTAAAGTTTATCTTATCTTATCTTATCTTCTTAAGGTATGTTCATCCATGATTACAAAATACTTGAAGTTGATGGGTTCCAAAAAGGAATTACATAAAATTGTGTATAGGAATATTTGAAATATTGCGCTAGCCATAATGTGTACTTTTGAAACTCTACCGGTGTTAAGATGTTTTTACTTATGTTGCTGTGATTACACCTTGGACCTTTGAAGTTGCTGGTTCATGTTTGCTTCTTGAATTAGCTCTCGTTTTTAAGCAAGACGTCTTATTCCATGTTTTTGATATTTTGCAGATTCTGATCATGAGCTCAGGGAAGAGGAAGCCAAAAATTTTCTTGGTCGGCACATTTCAGATGCTTATGACTTCGATGAAGAGGAAACTTAATCAAATGTGGAATAAAATAGACTATATTTGACAATAAGTGTAAGAAAAACCATAGTCAATGAAATCTGAGAGTGCCGTCGGAACTGGCCAAAATTTAAACCAAAAAAAACACAACTCGGGGGGAGGTGTTCGGGGACCGCAGTTGCGCAGGTGGTAAAGGTAAAGAAGGGGAAATCACGCGTAAAACAATCATCATTACTATCACCATCATTATCATTAACATTATCATTGTTTTTGGTTTTGCTCTCGTTATCGTTGTTTTTGTTATTTTTTGAAGCGAATTACAAGACCTTGACGCTCCATTAAAAACTATTGCACTTTATTACTTTTAGCAGACTGTTACTACGGAAGCCTGTTGGGGAGAGGCTAGGCGACTGTTGTGGGGAACAGGCTGGGGCACAGGATTCCGTGTGTTACTCAATGCAGTGGTCACACAACTGTAACCTTTCATTTTTCTTTAAAAAAGCTGCCAAAATAGAAACGCATAAAAAGGCGTACGTAGAACCATTAAAGTTAGAGGTAGGAAACCAAGTCTTTAATGAAGCGATAAATTGCAACTGTGACAACCAAAACAAAATGATGGAAAACCTGGGGTCGATTTATGATAAGACTTTTATCAGTGTAATTTTAAAGTGTAGCTATTGTTTTAGAGTTTGAAAACAATAGCTACACTTACATTTTACCCTTGTAAAAGTTTTCTTTAATCGATCCTTGGTACTGTATCTCGTTTTCTCTGGCATGCCGAACTCATTACTCTTTGTAGTGAGTTCTCGCTGTAAATCTCTACATGAATACGTTAAATTTACGAAAACAAAGTGGAGTAGATTTAACTTAGTTACGGTGTCATAGCAACATGAAGGGTTCCAGACTAAGCTATCTCACGAGCTCAGTACGAACTTACATGCGACGCTTTTCTACATCTTTCCCATCGGATACAATTAATTACTATTTAGATGAACTTTGCCTTTTTCAGTACTAAATCGAAAAAAGCTTCTAAATTGTTAAAAAAATTCAAATATGTTCTATTAGATATTGAGAAACAACTAGATGACAGGATGCCAGTACCACAAATGGACAGTTTTGTCCAGTCGCTTGCCAACGAGTCGTTTTTCAGATAATGCATAGTTGTACCCAGAGAGGAAAAAGTCAAAAAACCAAACAACCTCTCGCTAGACAGCTCGGAAAGTTAAGCGTCTTTAGCTGAATTTGACAGCTTTTTTTAACTAATTGCGGGATTGCCTTTTTTCGTGTGCTCGCAATATTTCTACAGTTGAACTACTTAACTTTTTCCATTTGTAAATCCTTAATTCATAACTTTTCACAATTTGTTCCCATCAATAACAGCGGGAAAGAAATTCACAGCTCTTGCACGCTGTGCAAGCCTATTATTTTGAAGGTGAGTGTGACTTGGTTGTCATGGTAGCAAGTGATACAGCCGGCTCCTAATGAGGCAGCAAACGTCATTACTTGAGTTACTGAAAAGATGGCGGCTGAGGAAGAAAATACTTGACGAGCTTTTCCTTCTTCTCGCACCGGCTTTTTCTCTTTGCTTTAGAACAACAGAATACGAAGACAAGACCATTGTTTATACTTCAGCTGGTTCAAGAAGCAATTTTTTTAAATAATTTATTAAGTTCTGATAAGCAGAGATGCTCGCAGCATGGTAGTGCTTCGAAGGTAACAGGAAATTCCTTGGTTTCAACACTGTTTCTACATCGTTGCTTCGTGGCAGCTTCAAAGGAGTTAAAATGCAACAGTAAGTGCAAAGTGTCCTTCAAAGCTGAGGTAAGATCAAATGTGAAATAACTATAATCAGAATTGTCCAGTACCTTTATCTTAAACGTTACCTTGAATCTATATTTAATTTTCAACCGGACAGCTTGGCAGAGATACAACGAGAACTCTGCTTTACTGGTCGACTGTGACCTTTAAGAAGGAGAAAGGAAATTTAGGAAATTTCCTGCTAACCTGTTTTTAATATATTAGTCAGTTTAATTTTAACATTTGCTGAGGCATCGTTGTCCTTGTTAATAGGACTAAAAAATATTTCGTTCCGAAGCGTATTTACAACAAGCTAGAACGTTTGAATATTCTGTTTTAAGTTTTTTTCACTTTGAGTACAGTTTCTTCTACTGTATACGTTTGAGATAGGTAAAAATGGCAGTGAAGAATTTCAGATTTACATAATTGCAACTGCATCTGCATGAAATTTAATTTTTCGATTTAAGTGTCGGTGTAGGCGGATAATTTTTACGTGTAAATAACCTACTGAAGAAGTAATTTGGGTATTGATGGGAGTTAGAGATGATTAATCAATTTATTTCAAAGAAAAAAATCACTAATGAAACTCTACACTTGCTCATTACATCATTGTTGGGTTGCCATAGAATAACCATGGATGTTTTCACAACAACAAAAAAATGAATGAACTTGTGGATATCTTCAAGCCAGAAAGCCACAAATTTGAAAATTCATTAATGTATTATCCCAAGATTACCCATATCAAGTTCTGAGGTGCTGTTCTTAGCAGGATATTTTTTTTTGTTTCCTTGTTCATGAGTAAACAAGAGTGAGCTTAAGTTTTACAAATTTGAAATCTTACCATTTCAATCAATGGTAATTTTTTTCAGAACACTGTTAACTAAAAGAGTCTTGGCTACACCCTTAATAGCTACATGTATGTGTACATTGGCAGTCTAATGAATTGGTTGTAGTAATTTTTTTTCAATAAGGGGACATCTTTAGGAGCAGTTGCACAATACCCAGCCACTTCATTTACATGTATAAGTGTCGAAGGCTTTTGAAGAACGAGGCATCCTACAATGGACTCTCTTGGTATTCATCAGTATGTTAATACAGTGGCCAGGTATTTTGCAATTTAGCCCTTCTTTAGATACATGACAGCAAAGTTTTTCTCCTTTTATTGGGTACCCCTTGTAGACAGTGCATATGTAAAGTTACATAAAAAAGATTTGGTGCCAGTTGCAACAAGTGAGGATGAATTGATTATGAAGTTACCGTATTTAAAACTGAAAGTCTGCCTGAACATTGTATGCAAGTCTGGTTGTTATAAATTGAAAATTGGAAATTGTTAGAAATGTCTTGTTTTCTAGGGCTATTTGTTATAAAAGGGTAAAGAAATTTTGGGTTTTTTTTGTTTCAAATCATTTATTGGAAAATGAAGTTCCCTTCGTCATTGTCTCACTGAAATTCCGCCAACTAATGCAAAAAGGGATAACTTTGATTTTTTCTTAGAAGAATACAACAATTAGTACATTTATTATGCATGTAATTGATCAAACCTAAAGTCATTGAACCTAACCCTAACCCCCAGGGAAAAAGTTTCAAAATCTGCTTCCAAGGGGACCGGTATTTTATATTTTAGCATGTTACTGAGGCAGCCAAACGCTCATTTTATTATCATGGATCAATAGTTTTTAATACTTAACAATTATTCGCCGAAGGCGAAGTGATTATCGGTGAATATTCACCGAGACGAAGTCGAGGTGAATATTCATCGATAATCACTGAGCCTGAGGCGAATAATTGTTTTAGTATAAATACATAGGTGATTATTTCAAAAAAAGAAAAAAAAGCATTGTACAACACGAAAAAATTATATTTCATCAAAAGCGCGCGAACGACTGGCAGCCATTTTGTTCGTCGAGGTGATTATCGGCTGATAATCCGAGATAGCGAACCAATCAGAGCGCGCGGTTTTGTATAATCACCTGAGTATTTATACTAAATAGTTTTAATTAATTTTATTTGGAATTTATTTATTAATTTCATTATTATTATTATTATTATTATTATTTCTTGTATATAGTCTAATTGTGAATATTTGCACATAGCTAATAGTATACATTAAGTTTTTATATTTGTTTCTATAATATTGTAAATTTAGATATACTCATGCAGGGCTCCCATTGATAACAGGACCGATCTAGCTCCTGACGGGACCACCCTAAGTTATTTTTTTTTAAATAAAGGTTGCATTCATTCATTATACCCATGGTTCATTTAATCTTGAAAACGTCATGAATTTTAGCAGGTGTCTTGAAAGGTCCTTGAATCTGCGAAAGGTCCTTGAAAAGTACTTGATTTCTCTACTTGATCTTGAAAAGTAGTTGAAGTTTAGTCTTCCTTATATGCCCTATTGTGTTTCTGGTAAATTTAATGATTTTGTTAGCTTTCATCTGCAAATGACTTTAAACAAATTAACTAGAAATACTGCTAAACAATGTGAACTAGTACATGAAGCAAAATTTTGATCTTTGCCTCAATCTTATGCACCAGACCTCTGATGTGGTGTTGTTTCATCAACCAGAGGTGAAATACCTGACATATATGTATAGGATATGACATAGTGTAATGTGTTATGTATATAATAATATACATGAAAAAATTACTCGATTCTGATTGGCTGAGAGCAGTGCAGTTCAAGTGTAACACCAGTGCAAAAAGTGTAATACCAGTGCAAAAAGTGTAACACCAGTGCAAATTACACATCGATTTTCTGGATTATGATATTCTTTATTTTTAAACGAATCGCTTTGAGTTTGTAGCGTTATCAGTTGATCTTCATCAGCCAATCAGTAAATAAAGTGTCAAATCCGCGTCAAATGCTTACTTTCTGTCCGCAATGAGATCTTCCGGTACTTCTTCCAGGCGAATTTTTTCATGTTTATATTATTAATAAGTAATCATACGGCTTTTCTCGTTCAATTTGGAATTAATTTGTACTTGTGAGTTTTTCAAAAAGCTGAAATTGCACTCGCCGAAGCGGCTCGTGCAATTTCAGCTTTTTGAAAAACTCACTCGTGCAAATTAATTCCAAATTGAACTCGAAACCGTATGATTACCTTTACTAACTCTTTCATAATGGCAGCCAAACAAGAAATTCGTTTGTTGTCATGTTAATGAGCCTTACTTGCCTCTCTAGGATGTGCAAAATTCAATAAAATGTTTGTTCCAAAATGAGGTTATGGGGTTTTATTAAGTAGCATACGTACAAAAGAATAATGAATTGGCCACCATTTATGAAAGTGGTCTATGAAAGAGGTCTGATTTCTTCAAGAGAACTCTGTTCTTGAAAACTAGTTTTTGTTCTGAAAAAGTCCTTGAAAAGTCCTCAAATTTTGTTTCTTGGAAGTAATTGTGAACCACAGTTGTACCCACCCTTGCTGTATTTAGTTATAATGATGATAGATATTATTTTTTATAACTCCCTCAACAGAATCATGGCTGAAGCAGTGAAAGTAATTGTACGCTGTCGTCCTCTAAACCAACGTGAGACAGACCTCAAATGTGAGGTTGTTGTGCAAATGGACCCATCCAGTGGACAGTGCTCTTTGTACAAACCAGGAGATAAGAGCACGCCACCAAAATCATTCACCTTTGATGGTGCTTATTACACTGACTCCACCACAGAGACCATCTACAGCGACATCTGTTATCCTTTGGTTGAGGGAGTTTTGGAGGGTTATAATGGAACAGTGTTTGCCTATGGACAAACAGGTTGCGGGAAATCATTCAGTATGCAAGGCATAACTGACCCCCCAACACAGAGGGGTATAATTCCACGAGCGTTTGAACACGTCTTTGATGCCATTCAAGCATCAGAGCATGCTAAGTTTTTGGTGCATGCTTCGTATTTAGAGATTTATAATGAAGAAATAAGGGACCTTCTTGGGAAGGACCATAAGTCAAAGTTAGAGCTCAAAGAACATCCTGAGAGAGGGGTCTATGTGAAGGACCTCTCAATGCACCCTGTTAATAGTGGCCTTGAGATGGAGAAAGTCATGGACCTTGGGAGCAAGAATAGATCGGTGGGTGCGACCCTCATGAATGCCGACTCATCAAGATCGCATTCAATCTTCACCATAAATATTGAGATAATGGAAGTAGCAGATGAAAGTGGGGAGCATATTCGGGTAGGAAAGCTCAACCTTGTTGATTTAGCTGGAAGCGAGAGGCAGGCCAAGACTGGTGCGACAGGTGATCGGCTTAAAGAAGCCACAAAAATTAATCTGTCACTGTCAGCCCTTGGTAATGTAATATCAGCCCTGGTCGATGGAAAGTCAAAGCATATCCCATATCGTGACTCCAAGTTGACCAGACTGCTTCAGGTATGCAGGTCTAAGGTTATCATGACCATGATTCAAGGTCAACTGTAATAAATGCCTTTTGTTACTTTTCATTATGATTTATTTGTATAATATTGTACCACACAAGTGAATAGTGCATTTCGTGCGTTCTGATTGGTTTAGTCAGAGGTGATTAGCAAAGTACTATTTACCTCCGAGCAGCCAAAGAGAAACAAAACCGCCTCCCGTTTTGGTTTCTGAAGAGGAAATTATTAGAATTAACACTAGTTATTTACCTTGTGTGGTACAGTATATACCAAAACAATTATTTACCTCAGTGTCTGTGAAAGTGGTGGATAATTACCTTGCCGCTTTTCAGCTTGGTAAATATCCACCACTATTCACCTCCACTTCGGTAAATAATTGTTAATAGTACTTCAAAGAGGGATTTCTAGCTCCAGACTGCTCAGAACTCTGCTTGTAAGGGATTGCTATCATATACCAGGGCTCACTCCTTTAAATCTTGTTTTGTTGCCTGTTAAGGACTAAATCTATCATATACCTCGCAAACAGATGACTGGACAGGCCTCCAAACATGTAACATTCCAGTTAATTTCCGTCAAATAAGTTAGCAAACATGATTCAAGATCTGCTAAACTATTTTGGCCTAACCCACCAGATGAAAATAGACAAATAGCCAAAACAACTTGCTTTAGGTAATCTAGCTAATTCTGGCCCTGCACACACTGATTATGTGTGTGTGCCAACTTTGCAACAAGCATTGCAAATCTCTTCCTGTTGTCTTTCTCACAACGTCTAAAACAATAAGGAGATTTTGCCATCAATGGTCATACTCATCTAACATTATTAGAACAACCACTTTGTGGAATTGAGTGATTTGTTTTAAGATATTGAAGTGAGACTAGATGGACCTCTCATTTTTTGATCTTGAATTATTTTAGTGCATGTTGGCTGTTTTGTTTTTTTGTGTGTGTGTGTGCCTGAACTGAATCTCATGCAATATAAATGGAACAGAAAAACTTCCATGCCAATATTCAGCCATCTTGGTATCCTCTATGGTCCCTAAGCAATGGATGTTTTGTGACCTTTAGGACTCGTTGGGTGGTAACACTAAAACACTGATGGTTGCCTGTCTAAGTCCTGCTGACAACAACTATGATGAAACGCTGAGTACCTTAAGGTATGCAAACAGGGCCAAAAACATCAAGAATAAACCGAAGATTAATGAAGACCCAAAGGATGCACTGCTTAGAGAGTATCAAGAGGAGATACAGAAATTGAAGGCAATGTTACTTGGACAGATGGAAATCCCCTCAGACCTAATGTCAGGTTAGCTGACTATGTTCTTTAGCTTAATTATCTCAGTAGTTATCAGTAAAAACTACTATGTTAATTCACTTTACAGTGTCATTTATGTAATGACATTAATTGATCATCACGGTTATGCACACAACTTAAGCAGCTGTGAAATTAAAGCCTGAAAAAAAAAAAAAAAAAACTCAAGCCTGAACGGGATTCGAACCCATGACCTCTGCGATACCGGAGCAGTGCTCTACCAACAGTGCTCAACCAATCCGCAGTTCAAATATATCGTCTTTCATATAATCATTTGCATCAGTGTCATTTACGTTGTCAAGCAAACAGATGAGGA
>OX453283.1:26906348-27128848 GCA_949710005.1 Ricordea florida | reverse complement strand
ATTCTTCAATACAATAGGTGCAAAGGTATCCTTGACGGACATAGATATCGTTCATCTTGTCCCACTCCGACATTCAGAGCGAGTCGGGCCTAAAGCTATAGTCTGCAACTATTGGCCTAGATGAGAGAGAGAGAGAGAGAGAGAGAGAGAGAGAGAGAGAGAGAGGATATGTCTCAAGTGCGACTGTTTGACCACTTAACCCCAAGAATGCAGAAGCTTTTAGGCGATGCCATAGTTTTCAAAGACGGATATCAATATGCATACTATTGGGTTAAAAACGGAACAATTGTCCTTCGCAAGCTGGCCGACTCTCGACCAGTGAAGCCGGATCGGGAATGGGGAGCACCTTGGCTTAGTTACACGTGTGGAAGAAGACGCGCTGTTAACCTAATCTTCTACAGAAAAGTAGTGAGCTGGTACATTTATCTCATTTATTTCACGGAGCGTTCAATTAGTCTTCTGCTTCGTGAACTGTCATATTTTGGTCAAAGTTTACCTTTAGCCATGGCCAATTTAACAATCTTGTTACCTCTGGTCTCCCGACCAGGAAATACTTAGGAGCATAGTAGTACTAGTCGTACTAGTACTACCACTACTTCTACCACAACCACCACTACCACCAATACCACTACTACAACTACCACTACCACTACCACTACCACTACCACTACCACTACCACTACCGCCAATACCACTACCACCACTACCACTATCACTACTACCACTACCATCACTACCACTATCACTACTACCACTACCATTACTACTACTACTACCACTACCACCTCTACCACTACCACTACCACTGCCACTACTGCCACTACCACCACTACCACTGCCACTGCCACTGCCACTACTACCACTACCACTTCTACCACTACCACTACTACCGCTACCACTACCGCTACTGCTACTGTCACTACCACTACTGCTACTTCTACTATTAATGATGATGATAATAATAATGAAAATGAAGATGATGATGATGATAATAATAAAGCAGATTTTTCCTTGCAGCCTCTGGCTGTTTGTTTTTAGATTTTGTTGTCAGGGCGCGGTAAGCCGGCAAATCTTAGTCTTGTTGTATACCTTGTTTCTCTGAAATGAACGTCATGGTAAAACAAAACAAGCGTGTCAAAATTTGGGTGATTCCAATCGGTTTTAATTTTGAAGTTCAAATCGTCACATACATAGGGTGCGTGGAGTGGGTAGAATAATATTTGTGTTGTCTGTTTTGTTTTTTACCTCTGTGTCAGTGTGAAGGTTTGCTTTTCCTCTGTTTAACGTCCTTGCTATTTCAGGAATCCCGTCGTTTTACCGAGACCAACTCTGAATCCAATGCCCCGTTAAACTTGGTTTCATCACCATTCCAAGGAATTCAAAATTCAGGCCAGGAACAAAATGTGTTGCAGATGGTGCAGGAGAAGGCAGTCACGGGGGTACAGGAAATGAAAAACCTTATACCAGGACTGGAGGACTTGCGCTTTCTTAGCCAAGGTGCGGCACCAAACGACGCAGTGGTAAAAAGGCTGCAGGAACTTCACGACATGTTCGTAGGTGGAGAGAGAAAGAACGATCAAAAATTAAAAGAAAAACGGAAAGCCAGGAGGAACCACGCCTTGACGCAAAGGGAAAAGTTGGCTCGGGCGGCAAAGAAAATGGAAGATGATGGAATACTGGTCAAAGTATATGATAATTTACAGGAAGAAATTAAAGAGAAAAGCAAACTTATTGAAGAAATGGCAACGAAATTGCAGTCAGCGCAAACTGAAGTTGACGATCTTCAAATCGAATTCGAACGCGATCGCGAAGACTACTTAGACACGATTCGAAAGCAAGAACAGATGATCAAACTACAGCAACAGATTCTCGACAAAATTCAGCCATGTATACGACGCGATTGTAATTATTATAACATTGATAAAGTGAAATCGGAGAGTTCTTGGGATGAAGAAACTGGGAAATGGACTATTCCGGAGCTGGTTGTAACAAAAACCACACTACCCACCCCGGGGATTATGCCCGGTGCTAATTCCCCCGCCCGGGGACGAAAATCCCCCATTAATAGACCTCAGTTGAATAACCAGGGTCAGGCTGTCAATGGATACTTTGGGGGGTACGGTGAGGAACCGAGCGAAGATCGCTTTCTTCAGCATTTGTCCAAGAGTTCGCACGAGGAATTTGCTTCGAGTTATTTCAAACCCAAGCGAGCGGACCGACTTTTGGCAGAGAATACAAGATTTGACAAATACGACAAACGCGAATCGTCCCCTTCCGGGGGGACACGTCCTCAGCTTGGATTCCCAGGTGCAGGGGGGTCTGGTGGAGTGTTTGGTAATGTGGGTCCTCCCGGTGGGTCAGGGAGCATGAACGCTTTGCAGCCAATAGGAAGGCCAGTTCGTTTGGAATCGTTACACATGCCAGGAGAAAAGGAGAAAAAGAAGAAAAAACACAAGCAGTCAAACATGGAAGACAGGCGCAGAGATGATTGGTGACTAGTAAAATTACTCGGGTATTGATCGATCAGGTTACATGAAGTTCTTTACTGTGGCTTATTGTAACATAATACCTTTTAACGTCTTTTCATCGGTTGTTTTCATGTGTGGGTAAAATCGTGTAGTGTGACTCGTCGTTGTGAAACTATTCTTGTATGCTGTAAGGGTTCGACGGAAAAAGCTGCCAGCAATTTTCTAGCCTAGGAAAACTTGTTCAGAGAGCATATGTTTAGCATCTAACTAATTTATTTAAGTTTAATGGGCGGGAAGCGAGTGAAATTCTAGGGTAAATTAACAGTTAAGTAAACATACGTATGTTATGATGTAAAATTCGAAAGCAATCCAAGTGCGGACCTTATACAAAACAAAACAAAATTTCAGGCACCCTGTAAAAACTTGTTGAAAATTTGGGTTCATCCTGGTTGTAAAAACCTGTTACGTTCGCGAGTGACGCAGAACAAAGAAAACAAAGGAGACAAACCAATAGAGAGTAGGAAAATAATAGTGAAAAAAAAAAACTTTACAGGTTTTTATACCGAGGTAAACCCAAAATTTACCTTACCCAGTTTGGGACCTTTTTGCACCGAGGGAAACACCTATGGTAACCATGGGGATATTCAAGTTTGCAATGATTCTAGGGATTTGTCAGTTTGTACAGAGTGCTACTCTTATATGCCAAAATGCGTAATGTAAACAGTTACGTTAGCAAAGATCTACCAATAACAGAAGTCCAAAATAATTTAAGAAATACAACAAACGCGAATCGTCCCCTTCCGGTGTTGGCTTATCGGGTTCAGAGGGGTCTGGTGGAGTGTTTGGTAATGTTGGTCTTAAGTTACCATACTTGGTCTCGGTCCTATTGACGACATCTCTGGTTGGTTCATCACATATAAAAGAAGAACTTTATTCCTTAACCCTTTCACTCTCAAGAATGATCAAAATATAACTACTTCTTACAATACCAATATACTGTTTAGCAAACAGACAAGGGCAATTGATGATTTTATCAACTTGAACGTTTGGTGTGATCGGACAGAAAATTCTCCAAATTAATGAATGAGGAAGTGTATGAGACTCACTAATGAGAATTGCTAATTAAATTTTGGGAGTGAAAGGGCTAAACGTCTCGGCCTGGATAGGGAGTCCTGCTTTTTGTCACTCATTCAAAATAACAGTCAGTGGTACGTAGTTAGGGAGATTTTGGTGTTGTGTTACTTTAATTATTTGTTGTGTGACCTCAATTTAGTGACGTCATCATCATCACACTCGAAACACTGATTTACATTTATTTTATTATTAATTAATTTATTTTATTTTTGCGCGTCAAGTAATATCCGTAAATGTAACGGTTTATCGCGTGTTTGAATAATAAATGTAAATGCACAGATAGTGATAGACTGCGAGCAGTCTCTCTTTTGCTCTAAATCTGTGGAACTCGGAACGAACACGATATGAGAGCGGGGAGTCCGCGAGCCGGTAGTTTCGTGGGCGCCACCTACGAGCGAAAAGAGAGACTGCAAGGGTTTCATACAACATTTCTGAATCCCGGTGACAGTTTGACAGGTCACATCATCTACGCCCACCCCGCCTATTTTCGAACATGATACACCAGTGTGATATTTCGCGGGAATCGATCGGAGCGACTGTTGAAAATATAGACAACACGAAATGAACGATTCCACGCCAAAAAAGTCGGTTAATATTGTAAAGCCGATTGTGTCGGATTTTTGTCGTCTATGTAAGTGCTCGTTGAAAACAATTTATGGAAACTTTTCATCAAAAAGCTGCACTTCCGGCGAACGTTCAGAGGATCGACAGCCTGTTAAGACATCCTACATCAGCACAGAAAACATTTTCAACGCCTCTTGTAGAAAGGGAGAAGAAAGGCCTTCTTTAAAAACTATTTTTGGGCGGCTGGGACTTTCAGTACTGAAAAACGACTCACTTTCCCCTCATGTGTGCAGAAAATGCGCAACCAAAGTGAGAAACGCCGGCGGAGCCGTCTATTACGTTCATACGGCAGGAACTCAATCGCACTCACCAGTTTTTCGGAGAGCAACAAGAAGATGAGGGAAAGTTCGACCAGTGCAAAGAACACGATGAAAACGAAGGAAGATTCAAGCGAATGTCTAAGTCACCACACGGTTCGCAGAAATCAAAAGAGTTCAAGACCGCCCTCAAAAATGATGGAAGCAAGACAAAGCTACCCTCCCTTGGCGCTCGCAGATCTCTTGCAATGGACGAAGGAATGAAGGATAAAATAGAGAGTGTTCGTGAGGATCTGTTGAGCGACAATATGTTCATCAAGGAATTGACATCGCTGGATAGTGAAATTACCGCGAAGCCGAAATGTTCAATGAAGGTGGTCATTTCGGATTCTAGATTAACAGTAAGAACACCTCAAAACAGTATTGCTTCGAATATGATAACGTACATCCTGCAGCGGAAGTGGAAACATGTTGTAAACACGCTGTTTAAAGTTGAAGAAGCGCTCCCTTATCTTCAGGATGCAATTATCAAAGCGCTAAACAGAGATTTCAAGTGGTTCTGTCATTCCAATTCCACCCTGACGATGAAATCCCCTGAGCAAATAGTGAAGTATACAAACAAATCGCTGTTAGACGAAATATCAAAGAAATGCCCAATTTATTATTCCTGTGTCCTGGGGAGCGCTGGATTGATCGACAAGCGGAAGGAAATGGACTGGAAGACGATCAACGCAATAGCCGCTGCCACAGCTGTACTAGCGAAAAAAAGAAACGGCCGAATGTCCGCCTTTGCTTACAGGGTTTCGTCAATCCTTCTTCACAGTGGAGCAAAAACTACAGATCCTTTTTTAACTTCACTTTCCCCATTTTCTCCGCGCTTACACGTTGTACAACGGCAGCCATCTTGTTTTTAAAAAATTGGCGCGAACTCCAGGTCTCCAACTTTTGATTGATTGACGTTTATAAATGCCGATGACAGTTAGCGTCATCGTTTCATATACCGACCAATCAAAACACTCCGTCACCAGAGTGCCGGGATTCAGAAATGTTGTATGAAACCCTTGCAGTCTCTCTTTTCGCTCGTAGGTGGCGCCCACGAACTACCGGCTCGCGGACTCCCCGTTCGCATATCGTGTTCATTCCACAGATTTAGGACCGACTTTAGTACCAGATTTAGAGCAAAAGAGAGACTGCCCGCAGTCTAAGATAGTGATGTCCATAATGTTCGCTTGATAAAAAGTATCTTATATACAAGGCTATAAGGTTAAAAATGATAAAATTAAAAAGTTTAAACCAAACGTTTTCG
The DNA here is from genome assembly GCA_949710005.1 of Ricordea florida. Lineage (NCBI taxonomy): Eukaryota > Metazoa > Cnidaria > Anthozoa > Corallimorpharia > Ricordeidae > Ricordea > Ricordea florida. The sequence goes on along the minus strand of OX453283.1, from coordinate 27,123,059 downwards.
GCTGACGTTTTGACCGTGATGATGGCAAACAGCCGAAAACGTTTGGTTTAAACTTTTTAATTTTATAATTTTTAACTTTATAGCCTTGTATATAAGATACACATAGTGATGTTTTATGTAAAAAGTCTGATGTTCATGTTTTGTACCAAGAGCGCTTTCTCAGTTCTTCTAATTTCTCTGTTGTATCTACAACATGGTATTTCACGTGAAGACAGGGTGTTGCAAGTAATCGAGTGAACGCGAGGTGCAGTGTTTCATCGCTTATCAAACACCAAGAAGAAAGTCCACAATGCGTCGCATGGCAGAGTTTTTCTGACGAAATGCAAACTGTGTGGGTTGTGGTGGGGGTGGGGGGTGCGGGGTGGAGATGTCTGTAAACATGCCCAGGAAAGAGGTGGGACAAAGCCTTCCGCGTCAGTCATTTTGAGAGTTACTTGTGGATAATGATGTTTCCGGTCAAGGTAGGAATGGTGGAAAGCTCGCACTGCAAATTGACTAACAGAAAACAGCAAATGGAGGTTATCCTGTGACAGGCTCCCATTTCGTGAGCACGATCGAAAAGCGGGAGAGCGAGGGCGCAAATCGTTTCTCCTTTCCAGACTACCACCGATTTGCGCTCTCGCTCTCCCACTTTTCGATCGTGCTCACGATCTGGGATCCCGGCGCAGGCTAATGGAAGATTAGGGAGCACCATTTGGCTGGGATAGGTCTGTCCTTTTTTTAGGTAAAGTGTCTGTAAAGAAGAAACATTTCTAACTTTCCTCTTGTTCGCCTCGTTAATCCACAATACCTTCGCAAAATTCCACGAAAAAGATTTAGGGTAACATAACAGATAAAGCGTGCGAAGTTCAGGGGCATATTTCGAGTGGTTCCTCAGTTTCTTCATGAAGACGCGTTTCCTGGAAACTACCTCTGGAGTGCATCTCCGTGTTAGCGCAGTACAGGTGCACACTTTTGAAGGTATGTAATTACAAGTTTTTGATGGTTAAAATTCCTTATTTAGTATAAGATTTCTCTCTCGCAAAATTTACGCAATTGTTAGCGGTTGGAATTAGCCTAAAAAAAGGTGGGATGCAAACCCGCGAGCTCGCCAAAACCAGAGCGACTTCTTCTTTTCAGTCTGTTTCTTCTTTCTTTCTTCATCAATTTTTCATGCTTAATTAATCGAAATTGCTTCAAATTGCGTTGATACTAGGAGAGTTAGAACACTAATGACGTTTCTAACAGCATTGAAAATACAAAACTTGATTCATACATAGTCAAATCCTTGACATTTCGTGAAAAGTTGTTTATATATTGCATGTTTTTGTTATTTTTGGCCGGACAGTCTAGACAAACCATGCGCACGTGCTAATCAACTGAGAAATTTCCTCAAGTGAAAAATTTCTCGCGAGAAAAGGAGTCATATTTTACTTGTTATTTTAAAATGCAGTTTTACGCCATCGTGGTTTGTTAAAAGTTAGCTAAAGTAGACACTTATAAGAGATTGTATATTAGTTCCTTGGGGCGCAAGGTTTTTGAAAACTAATTAGCCTTGCCGTCGTATTGGACATACGTGGCCAGTTTGTTTGAAAGACAACTTTCTTTTTTCATTCTTAGAACTCAGCAAGCTGTAGAGGGCAAAAGAATGTTATTTTTAAAAAAATAAAAAAAGGCAAAATTTAGAGCCCTAACAGCGTGTCTCCTCGTACAGGTCTCTGAGGGAAAGTTTTCGAAGTACGCAAATAATCAAGAGCGCTAATTAAAAGCACAACAAAACCGCACGTGCAAAACAGTCTGGTAGGTTTGTCTGTCGCAATTTTTAAAACAACAACGAGAAGAGACTATTTTCCAATTTTTTTTTTTCAAAGAACGTTCTTATACAACCTTGAAGTTCCACAGAATTTAGAAACTTAAGAGGAAAGAGGATCTTGGAAATACTCGCGTATTTCACAGTTCGTAAGAAAAATTGGACTTAAGCATGCTGCAAAAGTCCATGCAGACAACGAAATAAGGTTTTCAGTCTGCGCGCATGCATACCTAGAATGTGGCGTTATCCCCCTTTTTTTCTCAAAAGTTCCTTTAAAACTCTTCCCCAGCGAGAATGTAGAAATAATCTCAAGTCTTCGCTGCCCCTTATCCCGGCTGTTATCTCCTTTCGTTGCCCTTGATCATGATAAGTTCTGTTTCGTCTGAAGTACTCGTACGTCCGCCCCGTCCCCCGTGCTTCATTGGTGGTATTTTTGCTCTCCGACCCCTCCCTCCCGGGCAGCAATCGTTTAAATCGCCATGCCTTCGAAAAATATGTTGTTCTGTCGCAAAAGTACAAGGTTGGTATGGCATAAACAAACCCTGAAAGCCCTTCTCATTCTAAATACTTTGTTTTTTTTTATACAATTTCTGATAATAAGAGTCATGAAGCATGGATTTTCTCGCTCCACAGATGCATGACTCGGAGGATTACCTTTTGTAAGTTTTTTTTTTTTACTTTTTTTACTTTTTATCGCAATTTAGACTCGTATGAGCTCTCAAAAATATGGTTAACTCGTTTTTGAGTTGTTTTGGCCACGTATCTTTATGCGTAATTCTGTAAACTTGGTTTGAAGACTGATTAAGCCAGCGCGTGGCGCCAAATTCCAAAGCAATTCTCGCGCGAAATTTTAAAAAGCGGTTTCCGTAGGCCCAATAGCTAAAGCGGCATTCTTTTCGGCACAAATGTGTCTGACGGTGAAATAAGTTAAAGCGTGTATGTGTAAGTGTGTCAATATCAATCAATCAATCAATCAATCAATACTTTATTTATACAAGTAGTGTATTATAGTAAAAATTGAACGATTTTACTTTTTTTATTTAACTTTTTACCAAATTTTTGAAAAAACGAATTTAATTTTTTGAAACCCGTCTTTACTTTTTATTTTAACTTTTACAAAAAAATTTGAAAAACGATTTTACTTTTTAATTTTGAAAAAAAGACGAATTTGTGGTTTAAAGATTCGTAAATATTTTTATTAAACATGGAACAATTAAAAGATAAAGAATTGCGGGAAATTACAAAAGAATTGGGAATACCTCGTTGGGGCCGTTTACTTAAAGCGGAAAAAATTGAAGCATTGCGAGAAAGGGGAATTAATACACGTGAAGATTTGGAAAATTACCGACAAGGACTTATTAATAATGAAACGCCAACTCCAGAGGCGCCACCCCCACCTTCACAAAATATGATCAATAAAAAGAAAAGTCTTATACCTAGACCTATTCCAAAGCCCAGACTTAGAATTAGGAAAAATATTCCTACAGCACAAACACAATCTACCCCGCAACCACAATATTATCAACCATATACTAAACCACAATATTATCCACCATATCCTCAACCACAATATTATCCACCATATCCTCAACCACAATATTATCCACCATATCCTCAACCACAATATTATCCACCATATCCTCAACCACAATATTATCCACCATATCCTCAACCACAATATTATCCACCATATCCTCAACCACAATATTATCCACCATATCCTCAACCACAATATTATCCCCAACAACTACCATATCCACACCAGCAACCATACTATCCGCAACAACCACCATATCCGCAGCCACAACCATACTATCCCCAGCAACTACCATATCCGCAGCCACAACCATACTATCCCCAACAACAAACACAAACACCAAAGCCTAGAAAAAATAACAGGCAAATTCAACCTACAACATCTACTACAGAAGGTGTTAGAGATTATAAGAAGGAAGGTGATAAACCTAAAGCAAAAAATGAAGGGAATAATGTGGGGGAGGAGTCTAAATCTAAAACAAAAGACACCAAAACTAAACAAAACAGAATAACAACCCTTAGAATATTTCCAATAAGGCCCCCTGAACATGGAGAAACCCTTCAAAATATCGACGAAAGAAATGAAAATATTTTTCCAATTAGGGGAGATCTAGATAATGACTTATCAGAAACAATTTATAATGAATTGGAACCGCGAATAGAAATGCGCTCAAGAATTGTTATCAGTTTTAGCGCTTCGATTCATAGAGGGGATGGGGAAATAGTTTATCACTCCCACACATTTAGGAGTGAGGGGTCTTTTTCCATGCTTTCAGAAATAAAAGATTATATTGAGAGGTGTGAGGGACAAAGATTAAGTTTGGAGGGTATTGCTTGGAGTAGAGCATACTTACCGCCATCAAAAACCATTGATAAAAAGGGTGCTCATGAAGGGAGAGTTGAATTTACAGAGGTAAAAGTAAAAGTTATTCACAGTAACGAGCCTCTAATTGGGTGCGGAAAATTACCAGACAATCTTCGAAATAAAAAATGTCTTTACGCTGTAGATGGTAAGGATGATAATATGTGCTTTTGGCGGTGCCTGGCTATTAAATTGAACATTATTGATGGTAAAGAAAGACCCGAGAAAGACATTGAAAAACTATCAATAGCATTAGCCAGAGATTTTTATAATATCAAAAAATTGAAAGCCTCAGAAGTTAGATCGACAAAACTTGTTGATTTTGAGAAAATTGCAAAAATGTTTTCTATTAACATTAGGGTTTACGAGCAAAAAGAAAAAGAAAACTATGAAATTTGGAAACTTGTTTTTGGTAAAGGCCAATTCAAAGAGAATTTACCTAGTTTAGATATGGGGCTTTATGAGGGGCACTGTTTTTTCATAAAGGATATAGAGATGCTATCCAAAAAATGGGAATGTTCAGGGTGCAAACAAATATTTAACCGCCATGACTATCTTGGAGACCATGTAAAAAATAACAGCTGTACAGGAGGCGAGACAAAAATATTATGCACAGGAGAAAAGATAAAATATATTATGAATAACTCTGAAAAGGTGTTTTATGGTGGTAATACACAATTTAGCTATAAAGCTTGTAGGTGGATAGATGAACAATCAAAGATTAGGGGAAAACATATTCATCATGCTTTATGTGGCCATGGTGGTGAAAGGTGTGTTAAAGATGAAAGCGGAAATGAGATTTTTTTGGTGGATGGATACGAACCCGAGACCAATACTGTTTTTGAGTTTTATGGGTGTAAATGGCACGGTTGTACCTGTTCAAACGAAGATGAAACTAAATATAATGAAACAAAACAAAGAGAAAAGATTATTAAAGATTTGGGGTATCTTGTTGTATCGGTTTGGGAGTGTGAAAAACCTAAATTGGGCGATATATGGTTTGAGAAGAAATTTACACCGTACCCAGATTTTATTAATTATGATTTTGAGGCGCTATTACAAAAAGAATTTCAAAAGATTACTGATGATTTATCTTTTAACCAAACACATATCCCAGTTAGCGTTGCAATACATGACACTCTTGAAAAAGAACCAACATTTATTATAAATGAAAACCCCGATGATCTTGTAAAAGAATTTGTTGAAAATTTAGAAAAAAGAAGAAAAAAGATTGTTGAAAAGGTTAAAAAAGAATATCCATTACCTGACCAAGATTCTATTCCAAAGAAAGTTTTAGAAGAGTATGAAAGGTGGTGTAATCAAGTTCCTGTTTTGGGGTTCAATAGTGGAAAGTATGATATCAATATGATTAAAAGATATTTTGTAAAAAACATGACTGATAAAACTAAGGAGATTTTTGTTGCAAGAAATGCGAATAAATATATGTTTTTGACAACCCCCCATTTCAAATTCTTGGATGTAATGTCCTATTTAGCGCCTGGGCTTTCTTTTGATAACTGGTGCAAAGCAAACAACTGTGAAGCTAAAAAACTTGTATTTCCCTATGAATGGCTGGATAGTTATGATAAGCTTTCTCACGTTGGGGCAGTAAAACATGAAGACTTTTATTCAAGCTTGAAACAGGAAAATATTAAAGTAAAAGAATATGAAGAATATTTGGTTGAATTCGAAAAGAGGGGATGTGTTACAATGATGGACTGGTTGAAAGAGTATAATCTTCACGATGTTATCCCTTTCAAAGAAGCTTTGGAAAAAACACGAGCACAATATTATCCAGACAAAATCGATATATTAAAAGATGCTGTATCAATCCCAGGCGTCTCAATGCGGTATGTTCTAAATAAATACCAAAAAATTAAAAAGAAAGGCGATCCTGAATTATATGCCCCAGGCCAATACTGTATTCATAAATGTAGTGAATGTAGTAAATTTTGTAATAAAGGGTTTTGCAAAAAATGCCACCAGAAAATGAAAGATTGTAAAACATGCGATAAAAACAAGATTTATAAACTATTGAAAACTGGTATGGTTGGGGGGCCTAGTATAATATTTATGAGGTATGCAGAGGTGGAAAAAACAAAGATTCGACCTCATAAATATAAATTTCCTAAAAAATGTGAGAGAATTGTTGGTTTTGATGCAAATGGTTTATATCTTTACTGCGCGGGACAAGAAATGCCATGCGGTAAAGAAGAATGTATTGAGGTAAAAAACCCATCAGATACAGAAACTGTTACGAAAATTTGCAAAGATATTCTTGATGGCAATCTTTTCGGTTTTTGTCAAGTTGATATCCATGTGCCTGAACACTTAAAAGAAAAGTTTGAAGAGTTTTCACCTCTATTTGTTGTAGATAGCGTTCCAGAAGAATTGGTGCCTGAACACATGAAAGAATACCAAAAAGCTACAGGCAGAAAACACCTAAAAGATAATAAAAAATTATTGGGGGTTACCAAGACAAAAAAGATATTGTTATATACTCCTATAATAAAATGGCTTCTTGACCATGGTTTGAAGGTTACAGCTATTCATAATATTTTGAAGTATGAACCTGGAAGGCCTTTTGAATGGTTCCCAAAAGAGGTGTCCGAAGCAAGAAGAGATGGTGATGTAGAGGTTATGCTGGAAAAATTAAGTAAGGCTTTTGATGAAAACAAAAAATATGATGTCGTAAACCTTACTAATGAATTAAAACAATTCCCTGATGTATTAAAAATTATTGAAGAGCATATCCCGAATGAAGACACTAAAGTATTGATTGAAAAACTAAATCAAAAGTATAAAGGTTGTAAAGAATTGGGTGACACTTACAAACTAAAAGGAAATTCATTCTATGGAAAAATGATAGAAGATAAGGAAAAACACAAAAACACAAGGTATACCCAGGATGAAAGTGAGGTTGATAAAGCATTAAGGTCCCCATTTTTTGAAGATCTTTCAGAAATAAATGAAACATATGAAATAGTAAAAAGAAAAAGGATAATAAAAATAGACAGGCCCTATCAATGCGGTATCGCGGTGTATCAGCTAGCAAAACTTCGTATGTTGGAATTTTATTACGATTTTCTTGATAAATACGCGGATAGAAAGGATTTTGAGTTGATACAAATGGATACCGATTCTATGTACATGGCAATTTCGGATAAAAACTTTGATAATATTATAAAACCAGAAATGAGAAAAGAATACTTTAATGGGGGAAAAGAAAAATTCCTATCAATCTCGAAATATCACGACAAGACCCCAGGATTGTTCAAAAAAGAGTTTGATGGTATTAGAATGATTGCACTTTCATCAAAATGTTATTACGCGGAGGATGAGAATAGAAAGGTAAAGTATAGTTGTAAAAGCATAATTCATAGGCAAAATGAAATGAGCTGGGATAGATACATGTCGGCTTTGAAAGGGTCAATTGATATGGCGCAAAACACAGGATTTAGAGTCAATAACAACCAAATTGTGACATATACACAAATTAAAAAGGGATTGAATGGGTATTACGATAAAAGAAGGGTTGCTGAGGATGGAATTCACACGTGCCCCCTTTATTAAAACAGACATAAGACCTCATTTCAAAACAGAATCTGGCGGTAGTTCGGTGTCATCTGGTACAACTTGAAGCTCCTCCCTTACAAAACCTCGTCTTGGCCCGTCTTGTAAAAAATATAAAACCGGTTGATTAGGAGAAACGACGCTGTGCGTAATATAATAAACTTTTATACTCCAAATAGGATCTGTGGCTCGTCTTCTTTCACCACCCTCAAGTTCACCCGGAGATAATAAATATCTAACACTAACCTCAATTGGTAGTCTAGCCTCATCAAGACCCACAACTCGCTTAGTTCCTCCTTTCAGTCGGTAACTTTTAGGTTTGATATCAACCTCTTTCATTTTTATAGCACCCCCGGGTTCTTTACCGGTTAATCTCGTTGGTGTATTATTCAAAGTTTTTAGAATATCGGGTAATCTTTTTACCCAGACTCTAGATCGATCATCGCCGATCATTTCTTGAGCATATTGATGGCTAAATAATTTTTCACTTAATGTCCTATTTGCCCTTTCCACAAACGCTTGAGATCTATGATTGCCGGCTTCACTTCTTTGTATTTTCACATTATGGTAATTCATAAGTTTTGAAACATCACCCATAAATTCCTTTCCAGGATCAACCATTAATGTTTTAGGATATTTAAATCTTCTAGAATATATTTTTGTAAAAGCTTTGGATATCTCATGACTTTCTTTTGAGGTTAATGCTTCAGCATCTTTGTATCTACTTGCCACATCAACAACAACTAATGCATATTTATATGTTTTTCTCATGAATCTATCATGCGGTAAAAATAATAAATCTGCTTGGTGAATATGATTAGGTTTATCCACCACCCAGTGCGGTCTAGGTATATATTTAGGAGTTGGAAGATATATTTGCCATATTGCTTGTTTCTCTAACCATTGTTTCGCTTCATTTTCGCTTACTTTCACTTCGTGGGAGGGTCTTGCCCGATTAGCTTTTTCAGCTAATTTAGGAATTGCAGAATATCCTTTCCAATATCCTTCAGTTGAATAATATATACGCTCGAAGACCTTCGCCCTATTTGATGATATTTTTTCGCTACTCATTTAAAGATTAACCAAAGTATCTTATAAATTAATATGACAAACGTATCTGAAAAAATTAACCCAAACAAGATTCCGAGAGTACCACTGGGTTTGAAAGAGGAATCAATATTGAACAGAATTACTCTCAACCCTTCATCGGCCAATCCTGGAGAAACACTATACATAAATATTCCTAAACTTACCGAGAATTTAGTTATTGTTCCGGAAAGTGTATCTCTGGTATTTAACTTGAATGTTGAGGGGCATGAAAATAACACCCTTGTGAATAATGTGGGTAGTAACCTTGTTTCCAGACTAAGGGTTCTTTTTGGGGGTGAAACACTACAGGACACACAAAGATACGATCTATTTAAAACATACCACGATCTATTCTTAACGGATGAAGAAAGAGAAGATCGATTAAAGCAAGGTATTTCTTCTTTAAACATGAGGAAACTACGGTCAAATGCGGGTGATAAAGTAGACACAGATGCAAAGGAAGTAACACTTGCAGGAGTACACAACACCAAGTACCAAATCCAACTAAACCATCCTATTCTAAACGATCATGGGGTTTTCTACCCAAAGGCGCTAGATCATCAACTAATATTTGAGATTACACTAGCTTCAGTTCAAGATATTGTTGTTTATTCTGATACAACAAAGACTCCAAATTATAAAATCACAAACCTTGAGTTGGAATATTCTTGTATATCAAGCGAATACTTAGCTCGCGAGGCACAAGCAGCTTATCAGGTTGGTAAGGGATTCTTTTATGAAAACGTCACTCTACACAAAACTTTCACCATATCAAGACCCACAGACACCGTTATAAACCAGCATATTAATCTACCTAGAAGGTCAATTACGGGTATATTATGTTTGTTTATATTACCACACGCCGTAGGAACACGAAATTCTGAGAATTTTTTCAATCCAGGTATCACCTCAATCAATGTTGATGTTAATGGTGTTCCAAATCGTTTATACTCAAAGGGAATGGTTACGTCAGATCTTTGGGAGTCGGTAAAGAAACGTTTTGGGAGAAATGAAGGTTCCTCCCTTCGGTCAGTGAAAGAAAAGAATTTTTATAATAATAGGTTTGCTCTTTGGATAGATTTGAGAACTCACCCAGATAATAACATTCATGGAGGGGGTCTAGCATTAAACAACGCACAAGACGGTATAAAAATAGAAATTAAAAGAACACCTTCTGGTTCTGGTATTATTAATTGTTACATGTTTGTTGTGGCTGATGCATTAATGGAGGTTATGAATTCAGGTTTGCGCTCCATTATGTACTGACCGAAGGGAAGAACTTAAGTTAAGAGCGCACCCCGAACGAAGTGAGGAAACTTAAGATCAATCATGTACTTAAAAACCTTTAGTTATGATACAAAAATGGAAGAATTACGAGATAAAATTCCTTTTCATTGTATCATAACCGGACCAACAAATTGCGGAAAAACAAAGTACATCATAGATCAACTACGCGGGCCATTCCTAAAATTGTTTGAATTCATTATTTTAATTTGCCCAACCTATGCTAAAAATAAAACATATCATGGTTTTGCTAGAGGAGATAAACGTTTCTTTGTATTATCACCAGATGCCAGTAACGTTGATGAGATTAATGAGTTATTAACTGATTGTCAAACTTTATTCTCCGGAACAAATACACTAATAATTTTAGATGATTGCGCTGTTTCTAATGACCTGAAGAAAAGATCAAACAAGTTTATAGATTTAGCATTTTCCGGAAGGCATCATGGATTATCAGTTTGGGTTCTCACTCAACAATTAACATCGATAGCAAAACCATTCCGCGAAAATGTGGCTTGTGTGGTAGCATTCCATAACCCCTCGCAAAGGGGGATGAAGATGCTTTTCGAAGATTATGGGGGTGATTTAGACCCTGAAACCAGTAAAAAGTTTGTTCAACTCTTGAAAACTGAAAAATATTCTAGACTGTGTTTGTGTTTAAGATTTCCATTTCAATGTTATTTAGAGATTCCAAACGGGGGGGTAGCGAGGTGAAGTAATTTAAAAATAACTAGCGCATTATCACAAAAGATGGTAAATGTTGATCAATCAAAGATATCCCAGGATTCTCCGGAAGATTATATTAGTGATGTAAAAGAAGATGAACCCGAAAGAACTGAGGAGCTTGAAATTAAACAAGAATCACTTGCTATTCTAGCCTCTCTTGGAACTACAAAAGAATATTTAGGGGTTGATATGAGTTTGGGTGATGTAAAAAAATTATCAGTAAAAGACATTGAAAAATATTATAATCGTTATCAAGCTGTATTGGGTAAGAAAATTAGTGGTGGATTGGTAGATTCATCCCTTCAATTGGTTTCACAAGTTATTTCTTATGTGGTTCCGGTGGATGATATAGAAGCGCTTTGTTCAGATTTGAAGAATGATGATTTGGTTAATCGTGAACTAACAAACATTGTTGGGCTCTTAGTATTGAAAGCAGGAAGATTTGCAGCACTTGCTAGCGGGGTGTTTCAAGTTGCTAAACACGTTAAATTCAAGACCCAAAGGGACCCGGAGGACAAAAACCAACAAGTTACAAGGACAATTATAGATAATGCTAACACAACTGAGCATTCTACTAAGCAAGATTCTAACACAACTGATACTGTTTACTAAGATTATTTGTTTGATTTGTTCAACAACCCTAAAGGGGTCTAAAGATTTCTTAATGGTATGAAAAAAATAATGTCTGACCGAGTTGAACAAATTACAAGAGATCCCCCAAAAGAAGACCAACCGCAGGGAGGAAAAAGGGCAAAAAATCCTAAAAAAGTAGAAGCTGGTAAGAAATTAGCTGAATATCACAAAAGAGCAAAAGAAGCGTTGGCTAGGGAGCAAATGAAACGTGAAAAGGGCCTACTGGAGGAGAGTGAAGATAAAACAGAAAATGGAAACCGACAGAATGGAGGAACAGCATGGCTTCCAGAGCTATCATTTACGACTGTTTTATCGATTATCGGAATAGGATTTGCCGCATTTGATATGTTTATGAGATACCGAACGAAGGAAGGAACACGGCAAAGGGAGGAGCGGATTCCTGCTTGTCCCGCTGTATCTCAAGTTTCTGCGCCACAACCAAAAATGGGAATGATGTAATTATAAAGTTATAGCTGATTTGCTTCGCGGGCCTAAAAAGGTCTAAAGGTTTCTCACTGGTGTAGTAAAAAAAATTATGTCAAACGAAAACAAACTTGTGAAAACCGTTACTGATTCGGCAGCACTTGTTGGGTTAGCGGCTGCTGTTGGTTATGTAGCCAAAAAGATGATGAAAGAATCATTTATGAACGACCCATCCTCGAGTGTTACAAATTATGCAAAGTGGGTCGTTGTATTGTCGGGTAGTATGTACCTAAAAACATATTTAGAGGATCAAAATATTTTACCAAAATAATTATGGCAACAATAGCAATGATGTTGGGAGGAGCTGTATTAAATGCAACTGCCTTTGTTGGTGGATCATATCTTGCAAAATATCTATCTGGAGATAAAACTGATACAGAGAAAATACGACACGATAAAGCACTAGAAAAATATCAAAAAGATTATTCAGAATATCAGGAAAAAAGACAGAAATTAATCGATTGGGAAATGAAGAAAAAAGACGAAAAATATCAATCTTCAAAAAATCTTTCAAAAACAGATGAAGCTTTAGAATTGTACGCTGAAATGCACGAACCAAAATTTGAGAATTATTACAGACCCAGCGATAATCAAAAGACGGGTGAAATGGTATATGTGGGCGGTGGAATGCTGGCGTTGGGATATGCGGCTAGTAAATTACTATAAAACTTCCAGTATATGAATATGTAGTAAATTATTATAAAATAACTTTAGATCTAAAGATTTCTTACTGACGAGTAAAAAATCATGGCAGAATATTTACCATTAGATGATATACCAAAAGAACCCGATTATAGTCCTCCCCCAGGTAGACCCCCCAACCGGCGACCGGGCACTCCCCCTCCAAGGCAAGATTTAGATCCAAGCGAACTAAATGACCCCGATGATGATGATAATTTTGATATAGAAAATATGGAAATGGATCCAATATCATCCACATCTAGGTTAATTAACCCTGATGATGAGGTGGTAGAAACCTCTTTTGGAGGTAGAAATTATGAGAATGAGGGCGCTATACCTAAATCAGCAAAAACTATTTTTAGAGAACGTGAAAAAAATCAAGATGAATCTGGAGATGCGATTAAATCATATTTTCCTGATGCAGATACTTCTATTTTTTTACATTGGTATGATGAATATGGAGAATTAAAAGTAAAATTAAGTAGGAAAGGAGCAAAAACTTACTCATTATTAAAAGGGGTAAAATTGAATGATGAACTTCCTGATACAATCATAAAAGCTCTGGGTGTTGATTATGAAAGCATGCTTGAAAAAAATTATAAATTAATTGCTGATTTGAATACAAAAAATGAAGAAGTTATGGCTTTAAAAAATGAAATAGATAAGTTAAAACTAGATTTACAAATGGGTGAAAATGAGATTGAAAAAGATGATAAAAATAAAATAAAAGAGTTAGAATCTATGATTGAAAAGCAACAAACCAAAATTGCAAAATTAGAAAGCTATTTAGATGCGTCTGATAAACATAAGCTGTTAACTAAAACACAGATTGATAATCTTAGAAGTAAATCAAAGCAATACAAAGATGAAATAGATAAGTATAAGAGGGGTAAGTCAAATCTAACAATTTTAGAGCGCAGTAATGAAAGATTACAAGCTGAAGTTGATAAATTTACGGAACTAACAAGAAAGAGTATTATTTACAACCAAGAACAAATAGCCGAGATTGGGAGACAAAATGAAGAAATACTTAGAAATCTTCCATTAAGAGAGAGGGTAAAGTACATCTTCAAAAAGTATGGTTTTACAGTATTTGCAGTTGTAAGTGCTGTAGGTGTGGTTATTGGTGTTATAGTTTCTAATCTTTCCAAGGGCCTATCCACATTAGGTAAGGGGGTTGGTAATGGGTTGAAAGCTATTGGTAAAAAACTAGGTGAAATATTACCAGGGATGGTTGGCGCAATTGTAAGCTTTCTGTTCAAAACAGCGGGCCAGGTTATTGGATTTTTAGGCGAGAACGCTTGGCTTTTGATAATGGCTGTGGTTCTATATTTTGTGGAACAGTTTAAAAAGAAGAGGCGGTAAAAGGGTCTAAAGGTATCATTTTGATCAGTAAAATACAATATGGATGACTACAATAGAATTTACGGCCCAGCCGGTCCCGATCGAAGCTCTATTTATCCACAAATACCTATTAATGGCGAGCAAAATAATTTCAGACTACAAAAATCATGCGAAGTTCTACAAAATCTTGAAAAGGAAATTAAACATTATGAGGATGTAAGGAAAAAATACAATAGAGCAAGAGGTATATTTACAAAAATAAGTGTTTGTAGTGGGGTGTTTTCAGTTATTCTATCAGCAAGCGGGTTGGGTACCTCTCTTACCGGTTTTGGTGCTGTTGTCGGCATCCCATTAGGGGCGGTGGGTGGTATTTGTGGGGCAATATCGGTTGGTTTTGGTGCCGCTTCTAAAAGACTTTCACATAAAGTTAGTAAACATGAACAAACAGTTTCTCTAGCAAAAGCAAAAGTAAATACCATTCACGACTTGGTTTCAAAGGCTTTGAAAGATAATAAAATATCTGACCAAGAATTTTCTCTAATTTTATCAGAGGTGGACAAGTTTGAAAAACTAAAACAAGAAATCCGGCAAAAATTTAGCAAAGACACAGAAAAAAACTTAAATATGAATCAGATAAGGAGAGAAGTTCGAGAAGATCTATTAAAAGAATTAACCGGAGGGAAAGAACATTAAAAATTTCATACGAGAGAACAGAAGTGGGTTGTAATTGTTTTGCAGGTGTTAGAAATACCAGTGAATAGGGCGAAGATTAATACTTTACATCTTATTCTTAATCAATCTAAAGGTCATATTATCTGAAACACAAAAGAATAAGATGTTATTATACGATTTCAAAACCAGATACCCAAACGCCAATCTTGGTAAATTTACATTTATTAATGATATATACGGGGGATATATTAAGTGGAAATATAATGGTATGACTGTTATGTCAAATGATGACCCTACTGGAAAAACCTGGACTGATGATCTTTCTACTATTTTAAAAATAATGTTGTGGGAAGATTTGGGGTTGGAAAGTAGTAAAGTGAGTTCTTTTCCAAAGAGTTTAAACATAACCAATCAATCTTATCCAATACCGGCTGTTAATTTTGATGACTTTACAACTGATTTAACAAAAATGCTAACCTTACTGGATATATACGTTTCAAATACGAAGAAATTTGTCGCAAAGATGAGAAACATATTTACATCTCAAGTTGCAACATTCAAATTTGGAAAGCAAAGTAGAAAATGGTTAAATGGGCCTGATATGAATTATTGGCCTCAGCAACTTAACTTTGCGGTATGGTGTGTGTCGCGTTCCCAGTACCACGAACACGGGGTGTAGAGTACTGGAGTTCGCCAGTTCAACCTCAGTGAAGTATGAGACGATCAGCAAGACTTAACGCGTTTATTAGGGTCATGCTAATCGAACTATATACAACACTCGCGGTAAAAACTAAAAGAGAAAACAGTAATTGTTTGAGCTAAAGAAACGAAAAATTAGGGAAGGAATGCCGTAGGACAAAATAAAACATACAGGATACATTGTAAGCGTGACTTACGTCTGATCTTGACTCCGGGGTTAAGAATGTGTTGCTCCGTGAATTAGACTAACTAAAAACTCTGACTACTCCGTGAAACTCCTTACAGTATGGGTAACTCCTCGCAACTGACTAACGTGTCCTTCGGAAAATAGTAATAACATGCTTTTTGACGTAAACTAAATAAAAAACAAAGAAAGTTCTGTGTGGCTAGCTGAAAAGAACGGATGTCCGGTAATCATATGAAAGAAGAAAACAAAGGCACAAACAGGAACGAACAAAGAGTTACTTAGGACTACAAAAAAAATCATTGTTCGTGTCTCGAACGTGACACTCCTCGCCCAAGGATTTCTAATCCTTGCTCCATTTAAGTTTTCCACTTCTCCTCTGATTGGGCGTGTCACGGGGTACTTGTCTGAGGACAGGGTAGATGGTTATCAGCTGGGGCACGCACGAGTAAGACCAGCTCCTTGATTGGACGTAGAAATGTTTTCTTTTTGCCCTCTCTAAACATCTCCACTTGGGCCTTTCTGACATAGCCGTCCTCGCTCTTAATAGCCTCCGCTACTCTACCTATGGGCCAGTCATTGCGATGGGCTCCCTGTTCTTTGACGAGGACTACATCACCAGCATTAAGGTTCCGCTTTGGCTCCTCCCACTTGGGTCTGGTCTGCAGAGCTTGTAAATACTCGCGTCTCCACCTTATCCAGAATTGATCTGCAAGATACTGGATACGCCTCCAGCGACGGCGAGCATAGAGATCAGTTGGAACGAAGTTTCCAGGCGGGGGACCAAGCGGACGTGTCTTCAGTGTTAGGAGCATAGAAGGTGAGAGTGGTTGCGGTTCGTCTACGTCGGATGGCACAGCAGCTATGGGGCGTGCGTTGACAATTCCGGTCACTTCTGCCATTAGTGTAACGAGCAGCTCATGTGTCAGCTGAGCACTTCCAAGTTCAGCTAACATGGCGTCCAGGACACGGCGGATCGTACCTATTTGACGTTCCCATGCGCCACCAAAGTGCGAAGCGTGTGGCGGGTTGAACAGCCATTCACACCCTTGTTCACGGACATATCTCTCCACCTTGTTGTGGTCCATTTCTCTCAGTGCGTCGTCTAGCTCTGATTTAGCTCCAACGAAATTTGTCCCACGGTCACACCTGAGTAAGCTTGCGGGACCGCGGAGTGCGAAGAATCTCCTCAGTGCACAAATGAAAGAGCTCGTATCCATGGACTCTAGGACTTCTATGTGCACGGCTCTGCTGTAAAGACAAGTGAAAACGAGCCCCCAACGCTTTGCGTTTGCCAACCCTCCCCGCGTCTTTCTTGTGTGGACCGTCCAGGGTCCGAAGACATCGAAACCAACGTTGGTAAATGGCGGAGTGGCTTCTATTCTGTCAGGCGGTAGGTCGGCCATACGCTGTTCCAGGACTGGCCCTCTCAGCTTTTTACAGATCACGCACTTGCCTAACTCTCTTGCAATGGTTTGATGACCTCCAATGAGCCAGTAGCCAGCTTGACGGATGGCTCCTCGAGTTATGTGACGTCCCTGGTGGTGGACTCTCTCGTGGTAGTGATGAACTAGTAGGTTAGTGACGTGGTGGTTTTTAGGCAGGAACACGGGATGTTTCTCTGCTTGCTCCAGTTTCGCGCGTCGCAAACGACCACCCACGCGTAGTATACCATTGTTGTCGATAAAGGGGTCCAGGCGATGCAGGGAAGATCTCTTTAGGGTTTGTTTCCTTTCTCTCCGACTGGCAAGATTTTCCGTCTCCTGACTGACGTCAATAGAATTCTGTAACTGTATCTCTTCCCCAAAGGCCTCTGCCTGGACGGCATGAATTATGACTGTCGTGGCTTGCTGAAGCTCCATTGCTGTGGGGTTGCGCAGCCGCGATTCGTTCATTGTCGTTACTGGTTTTCGCTCCCTTCTTTCCTTGGCTTTACTTTGTTTAAACTCCTTGACTAGAACGATTAGGTTTGCAATAGCGCGCCGCAGTGAGGAAAAGCTTGAGAAACGCGAGAATCTCTCAGCCCCGAGGCCATGACGTTTTTTGGCCTGTGTGTTTAACGCGAAGACCTCCTTGCGAACTTCGGGGTCGTCTTCATTTATTGGGATCTTCTCTTGTTCTTCCTTCGTCGCACCTGTGTCTTCTTGTAAGGAGCGTGGACCCGTGAGCCACTCTGAAGACGCAAGATTTTGTGCGCTTAGACAACGTGTAGCGAGGTCTGCGGGGTTCTCATTAGTGTCCACGTACCTCCATTGACTGGGGCTGGAGATCTTGCGAATAAGCTGGACGCGGTTTGCAACATAAACGTAAAATCTCCGGCTCTCGTTTTGAATATAACCGAGGACGACTTTCGAATCCGTGTAGAAGGTGACACTATCGATCTGCATGTCAATTTCTTTGACGACTTTCGCTCCTGCTTGCGCACCCAGAACAGCAGCACATAGCTCCAGACGGGGAATACTTGTGGTCTGTAAGGGGGCCACTCTAGACTGGCCTAAAAGTAGCGCTGTGCAGACGTTTCCCTTGTTGTCGACTTGACGCAGATAGACTGCGGTTCCAATTGCGTCCTCGCTCGCATCTGAGAACGCGTGAATCTCTCTCCGAACAGCAGTACCGAAGTTGAGTGAGCGATAGCAGCGGGAAACTGATACTTTCTCCAATTCCTCAAGAGAGGCTCTCCATCGTTGCCATTTTGTTAGGAGCGCGTCTGGTAAAGGATCGTCCCACCCCAATGGTCTGTTGTTTGTCTTCTTCCCCATGGCTACTAGGCGTTGCAGTAGCAACCTCCCTTCCAACAGCACCGGTACTGCAAGGCCTAGAGGGTCGTAAATAGAGTTCACGATCGAAAGCACTCCTCTCCGTGTAAAAGGCTTGTTGGGTGGGGAAACTTGGAAGGTGAAGGAATCTTTCTCAAGATTCCAGTAGACTCCGAGAGAGCGCTGTGCTGGCAAGCTGTCTCGGTGTAGATCCAGGTCACGCACTCCCTTCCCCCTTTCTTCCACTGTAAAGGCTTCCATTACTTCAACGGAATTGGACACAATCTTGTGAAGCCTTAGGTTTGCTGTAGCCAGCATCGCTTGTGTCGTGGTGATAAGTGCAATGGCTCGTTTAGCTGTAGGTAGCGACGTTAGCCCGTCATCGACATAGAAGTTGCGGTGAACAAATCGAGCGGCTTCTCCACCGAATTTCTCCTCGCCGTCAGTCGCCGTTTTCCTGAGGCCAAACGTAGCTACGGCCGGACTGGGACCATTACCAAAAAGGTGCACGTTCATCCGGTACTCCACTATAGGCTTCCCAGGTGTGTTGTCTTTGAACCAGAGGAAGCGTAAGAAGTCCCTGTGGCCGGGGTCCACGTGAAAGGAGTGGAACATCTGTTCGATGTCGCACATTACAGCTGTTCTCTCCTTTCTGAAACGAATCAGGACTCCCAAGAGGCTGTTCATCAGGTCCGGACCAGAAAGCAGCTCTTTATTGAGGGATACTCCTCCGAGTTCGGCGGATGAGTCGAACACCACTCGTATTTGAGTCGGCTTCTTCGGGTGATAAACTCCGAAGTGCGGTAGATACCATACCCTGCCGGACTGGGACTTGGTAACCTCCTCCGATGGGACAGGGGATGCGTGACCCTTATCTAGGACTTTCTGCATGAATTCCAGATAGTCTTTCTCCATTTGCGGTTTCTTTCTCAGTGTCCTGATTAGACCATTCAAGCGGTTGACTGCCTGACTTCGGTTGTTTGGCATCTTGGCGTCCTTGTGACGAAAGGGAAGTGGCATTTCCCAGTTTCCGCTGTCGTTCTTGTGTATGCTGGTCTTCATTATTTCGATGAACTTTCGATCTTCACAGGAAAGGCTGACGTCGTTATCCTCTCGTGTGGTACGGAAGACATCGTTCTCCGAAACTCCTCGTTCCGTGAAGCTCTCCTTGATTCTAAAGTGGTTGGGGCACGGTACGAACTCGTAGCGCTCTGGTTCCATCGGTGTCTCCCAGGGTTCTCCGTTATTGGCCGAGAGGAGACTGGTGCGACAAGCGAGCACGTGTGCTGGGCCTCCAACGATGTCAAGGCACACCTGTCCGATTATCGTCCATCCGAGAGAAAGCCTTTGTGCCCAGGGGGCTCCTTTGGGTCCGTTTTTGGACTCGCGAACCTTGAGCAGTTCCGGAGCGTCTCTTCCGAGGAGCAGATGTACGTCTGCGTTTGGGTCCAGGGGTGGGATTTCGTCGGCGATCGCCTGAAGATGTGGAAACCTCATCGCCATCTCAGGTGTTGGGATCTC
The DNA here is from genome assembly GCA_949710005.1 of Ricordea florida. Classification (NCBI taxonomy): domain Eukaryota; kingdom Metazoa; phylum Cnidaria; class Anthozoa; order Corallimorpharia; family Ricordeidae; genus Ricordea; species Ricordea florida. Next base: position 27,103,227 of record OX453283.1, on the reverse strand, counting down.
GCGTTTATCGTGAGGGATGCTGTCACACTCAATGAGGGTGGGCAGATCTGACGCCACTCCGTTAAGGGATCGTATGGTTACACCTGTCACTCGCCGTCCGTATTTGAGCTCCTTCTCGCCACTACACGTTGTTAGGTAGTATTTCTCTTCCTGGCCGACTGCTCCCAGTTCGTCGGCTAGTTCACTGCTAATCAGGGATGAGTTGCTTTGATCGTCAATGATAGCGTAAATACGATGAAAAACATTCGGCTTCTCCATGTTATTCACATCGACCAATAGCAATTTGCTGCAGGATACACCACCCTCGATAGGTCTACATGCGAGTGTGCACTTAGTGTCTACGGTTTCTGCGCTAGCCACGGTTCTCTCCGGCCTTTCCCTATGGAGGAGTGCGCTGTGGCGATTATCTTTGCATATGCTGCACTCTACTTTTCGCGTACAGTTACTGGCCCTGTGGCCTTCGGACAGGCAGCGGTAGCAGAGTCCGGCTTTAAGGATCCAGTCGGTTTTCTCTTCTAAGGTCTTGGCGCCGAAGGCCTTACACTCCTCTAAACTGTGACCGTCTCGTTCGTGAAATGGACACCGTTTAGTCTCCTCGCTTTTTTGGCGAAACTCCGGTTTGACATTTGCCGGCCGTGCGTTTGTTTTGAGCGTTCTCCTACTTTGAACTCTCCGATTGGGTGAGGTTGGCGCCCTGATAGAGGTGAGCATGGTGCCTGCGAGGATATTCGGGTTGTTTTTAATCCTTGAATGCCTTTGAATTACTGAGGAAAATATCTGGAAGCCGGGATAGTCGTCCCCATTTTTCTCCGAGTACTTGGCGACTTCCTTCTCCCATTTCCCGCGTAACGAAGGGGGCAATTTCTCCGCAATCGGCTGAATTGTATTTGGGAAGTTCAAGCAGGCGAGACCGGGCAAGTAAGTCAATTGGCTTTCGACATCGGCGCAAAGATCGGCAAATTCTTGCAGCTTAGCATTTTCATTTTCGCTGAAGGTGGCGGTTCCGTTCATACGCTTCAACAGTTCCTTAGTTATTACGGCCGCGCTGCCGAAACGTCTTTCCAACTCCCCCCATAAACTGTTCAGCAACGCGCTGGGGTCGCCCTGTTTCCGTTTCCGGTAATTGTCAACCAATTTTTGAGCTTCTCCGCTGGTGAAACTGCGCAGATAATTTATTTCTTGGACGGGCGAAACGTCAACATCCCTGACCATTGCTTTGAAGGCTGCTTTCCACGGGTGAAAGAGCGTAGGGTCTCCGCTGAAAGTGTCGGGGTGACATTTAGGAAGATTTTGTTTGGCCAATCCTGTAACTATCTGTTGATTTGCAGAGGTTAATGTTTCAATAAGCTGACTTCCGGTTATGTTAATTGGGGTTGACGTGACAAACGACTGTGGATGTATACGCTGGGAATTTTCCCCATAGTTCCCCTGCTGGTTTGTGGTCGCACAAGATTTTGTTGGTGGAATTTTAGAAGTTCTCCTAAGAAGGGTGTTTTCTTGTCTTTTGGGGTCTCGCGTAAGAGGGGTGCTTTGCTCTGCCGAGTTGCGTTTGGGCTCAGGAATTTCCGGTGGTGAGGACAAATGGACCCATGTGGATGTTCTTTCTTCGCTTTTAGTTTTGGGGATCCCGGCAATTTCTAGTTTTTCTCCAGTTTCCTCCGCATCTAGTGCTTGTTCGATCGCTCTGAGTTTCGCGTCTGCGATTGCGACTTTCTTATTCGCGGCGATAATTGCCAGTTCTTTTTCGTGCTCCGCGCGTTCTTGCTCACGCGTCCGCTCAATTTCCGCTTCGCGTTTTCTGCGCTCGTGTTCTTTTTCGGCGATCATTCTCTCGAACTCTGCGCTTTCCCGTGCCGCTGCTGCTTCGGCGAGCGCTCTCACTCTGGCTGCGCTGCTCGTTGTGGACGAGCCTACTGAAGATTTACTACGGCGTGAGCGACGAGATGAACGCGAGCTTGTCTCCAACAATTTGTCGGATTGTCTACCTTTTATTTCTTGTATTAACTTTATAGCTCGGTCGAGGGTTAGGCCCTCTTCCTCTAGAAGAACGTCTACGTCTCCAAAATAACCGTGCTTGTCTTGCTCTAAAAGACTCATTAATTCTTGAAGTTTTATCGTAAATTCTTCAGAGACTCCTTCGAGATCACGCAAGATTCTACCGAGATCCGATCCTTCTTTCAGTTCCTCAGTTGATCGGATAACGTCTTTGAGCATCTTATGCAAGACATTTAATTCACGACGTTTCTGACCAGTTTCGTTTTCTAACGCTTTTCTGGAGAGAGTTCTAACTCGTCTACCGGGACTCCGAGTTACTGTTCCTTGATGTACTGAGGCCTCCCATTTGTTTGGCGTATCGGCTTCTTCGCCACTCATTTTCGGCGCTGTTAGCTCTACTGTTTACGGCTTACCTCAATCTGTCCTTGGTCAGACTTTTTACTGTCGCGTTCCCAGTACCACGAACACGGGGTGTAGAGTACTGGAGTTCGCCAGTTCAACCTCAGTGAAGTATGAGACGATCAGCAAGACTTAACGCGTTTATTAGGGTCATGCTAATCGAACTATATACAACACTCGCGGTAAAAACTAAAAGAGAAAACAGTAATTGTTTGAGCTAAAGAAACGAAAAATTAGGGAAGGAATGCCGTAGGACAAAATAAAACATACAGGATACATTGTAAGCGTGACTTACGTCTGATCTTGACTCCGGGGTTAAGAATGTGTTGCTCCGTGAATTAGACTAACTAAAAACTCTGACTACTCCGTGAAACTCCTTACAGTATGGGTAACTCCTCGCAACTGACTAACGTGTCCTTCGGAAAATAGTAATAACATGCTTTTTGACGTAAACTAAATAAAAAACAAAGAAAGTTCTGTGTGGCTAGCTGAAAAGAACGGATGTCCGGTAATCATATGAAAGAAGAAAACAAAGGCACAAACAGGAACGAACAAAGAGTTACTTAGGACTACAAAAAAAATCATTGTTCGTGTCTCGAACGTGACAGTGTGCAACATCTGGATGCGGTATAAGTCCTTTTGAAAATCTAAATTACCCCGAAGTAGTTAGTAGTTTTATAAAGTTTCATGTGTATTTCACAATAAGACGAATATTGTATGAAATGAAACTGCCTTTACCCGATGAACAGCCTTTTGTAATAAATAATAATCCATATAGTAAAGTTGCATATCAACGATTGTGCGCAGAATTTGGGATTGGTAATAATTCTGACTTTAGATGGAAAGGAGGAAGAAACAACGGATTAGGCGATATATTCCTTGATTACGGCGCAGGGTATCGTGGAAGAGGTGGGGGATATCAAAATGTGCACATTGTAAGAAATTATGATAAAGAAGCAGATCAATGGCCCGGTGGGGGTGGTAAATTTGCTGATGAAGGCGGTAAGAAAGAAAAGGGTAATCTAATATCTTTTATCCGTAATGATGACTTTGGGGGTTTCCGATATGCTTGGTTTATCCCAACAAGCGGGCATGGCCTAACAAAAGCTGGACTTGGTAGATTAAATCGATCGGCCGAAGCTTTTGTTTACTGCATATTGGGGGCGCAAGTTAATACTAGAAACCCAATTTATGGTAATGGCGGTGGGGCTATTGAAACACGACAAGAATTCTTAGCCTTATTTGAAAGTAGCGTTATAGAAAATGATATTTCTAAATCTATTCAAAATTACCAACAATCTGTTCAGGAAACCAAATTACGGCTTGATTTAGCTGTCGCTCCAGGGGTTTGGCTGATGCCAAGTAATATGATTGTCAATACTGAAAGCGTGGTTGGATATAATAATAAGTTGGTTAAAGCTACAGAGGATATGAATTTTGGGGTAAATAATACATTAAATACTGAAACAAAAACCGTTGGAATAAACCATAATTTAGGATCTTCAAAGGTTTCTTTACCTCATAAACCCGAAACAAAAACAAAACCTATAATACCAAAAGAAGAAACACAAACAGATATAATTACGCCAGAAAATAAACACTCTCTTCGGCCGGAACATGAAGATAATCTGATAGTATTTATGGTTTTTGTTGGTGGATTAGCCTGGTTTTTATTTCGTTAATGTTTTAAAGACCTAACCTCTATGCGGAAAAATGTTGAGTATTACCATGTATGATTCAGAAACTAGGATTTATTTTGATCCCCCTCTGAAAAATCTTAGGGAGATACAACTCCTGGATTGCAATATAAAAACCAAAAGATTGATTAATTTCAAGGAACAGCAGGTGTTGTTTCATTTTGAGAATCAGCCTATAATAATAATACAACCCGGCACATATTCATTGCGCGATATTCAATCTTTCTTTCTAATAGATACTGATAGGGAAAAGATAACAATAATTGAGACTGATACTGTTGACTATCTATATTCAAATAAGAACTCCAACATTAAACTTTCGAGGGGGTTGGCGCTTGGTTTAGGGGTTCCTGAAGTCATAAAACCAGGTAAATTATACCCCATAAATATTCAGATTAAGGAGCCTCTGAGGCTTATGTGTAGTATAGTTGATAATAAGTCTTCATATATGAATAAAACCAAATATGGAGAACTTGTGAAACTTTCACCATCAACTCTACTCGCAAACATCCCATCAAAGGATTATCCAACAATTCCTGTTCGAAAATATGATAGTGTAATAAACCATTTTGATTTAAGCATCTTAGACTATGAATGGAAAAAACTTGATCTTAAGGGCTCTCCCATAACTTTTAGTTTAAGATTTAGGTAAAGTTTTGTTATGTAACCATTATTTGGGTTATATAACATAATTATATTCTATTATTAATCTGATAAAGAATTATAAATTGCTTTTTCCTCAATATCATAACACCAATCCACAACTCTTTTGGGGTGCCATGTTACAACCATTAAATCATTATGTAAATCTTTGTAAAATTTATCTTTATGTTTTATTTGATCAGCATCCACTGGTATAATTACATTTAAACAATAAACAGTAAATTTTTTATTAAATTTATTAATACTACATTTTGAATTATAATAACCTGAATAATTTTCAATCATTTCTTTTTTATCTAAATACATTTCATTAGCGCAATCTAATAATTCTTTCACAAGCTTTTTTGTGTCTATTCCCTTCAAACCAAATTTTAAACTTTTTCTATAATTAATATCAAAAAGATATTTACCATCCGCGGTATAATCAACTTCAACACAAATTTTACCAATCCCAAAATCATATCTTTTTTTAATAAAACCGCGATTTTTAGATAAATTTTTTAATAAATCTTCTTTAATTGACTCTATAAAATCACAAAAACTCAGTTCTTTTTCATTAAAATATTTTAACCTAAGTCTTTGATGAACAAAATCTATTTCTTTTACCATTTCTTTCATCTTTTTATTTTATATTTATATCTTTAAACTATAATTCATTTTTTTAATTTTATTCTACACTCCTTCACATTCTTTACACTTTTGTTTTTGTTTACCGTGCCCGCATATTTGTGACCCTCCACATTCTTTACAATATGCCTTCTGTCTGTTGTGTATACATATTTGGGACCCTCCACATTCTTTACAATGCGTTTTCTGTTTGTTGTGTATACATAATTGGGATCCTCCACATTCTTTACAATGTGTTTTTTGTATGCTGTGTTTACAAAATTTTGATCCTTTACATTCTTTACAACAATATTTAATTTTTTTGTGAATACATAATTGCGACCCGCAACACTCTTTACAAAAATATTTACACTTTTTATGGATACAATAATATTTATTATTAATGGTGTCTTTTTTAATTTCGTTAATGATTTCCTCCTCTGAAAAATTTTTAATGCTTTTAATTAAATTTTTTTTATTCATTTTTGTTCTCCCTTTAATTTTCAACTCTTTTGCAATATTTTTTAATTGGTGAAAAAGTAAATCATCCACTTGTTCCATGTTTAATAAAAATATTTACGAATCTTTAAACCACAAATTCGTCTTTTTTTCAAAATTAAAAAGTAAAATCGTTTTTCAAATTTTTTTGTAAAAGTTAAAATAAAAAGTAAAGACGGGTTTCAAAAAATTAAATTCGTTTTTTCAAAAATTTGGTAAAAAGTTAAATAAAAAAAGTAAAATCGTTCAATTTTTACTATAATACACTACTATACACGTAACGCCTAGGAGCTATATTAGCTCGTTATAATACGTACGTGTGTGAAATTACATTCACAAAGGCCATACCACAACACCGGGAACTACGTCCCCTACTCTTTGCGAACAGCGTGTGGGTTCTTTAACGTCCCACGAAGTTATTACAACCAAGGGTTGTGAGACGAGACCTACATTTTATTGCCCTTATCCGAGAAGACTAGAAAGTCTAACCATTTGCAGATGTCATTACAAAGGCAGCACATTCTCCTCAAATAATTTAAAGACCCTGAGTGATGGTCCGGCCTAGGTTCGAACCCACGACCTCCCGCACGATAGTCCAGTGCTCAACCAACTGAGCTAACTGGTTGGCGGTATGGCACCAGATTTATGTGCAGTGGAACCCCGCCTTACGGCCACCTCGTTAATACGGCCACCTCGTTAATACGGCCACTTTTGTTTGTCCCGGCAAAATGCCCATACATTTTCTTATAATAAAACCCCGTTAATGCGGCAACCCCATTAATACGGCCAACGGCCACATTTTGAAAACCCAGCCTGTACAATCCTTTATAATTTTACCCCGTTAATACGGCCACTCGAACCAAACAAAACAAATACAGTACTCGGGAAACAATGTCGAATGATAGTCTTTTATTCAAAATGCCTGTAACTTGTCATGTCATTGACTTGTGTAGTGACCTGCGTTATGGGTTCGGACTATAAAGACTCAGTGAAGACTAATGATTTGTTCGTGTATATCTCTGTATATATTCTCAGTATTGTTCCATGTGCTCTATGGTAATTAGTTACATCATGTGATCAATGTAACGTGTACAATCATTGAGGATTGGATTACTACATTCCTCCCTTTTCAGATACTCCTATGCATAAACAAATTACAAATAATCAATAAGTATGTACAATCATTATTTCCAAATCCTTATAAATATGAATGTTCTGCTTATGTAACTGTAACAATAATGGTTCTCATTCTTAGTGTTCGTTTAATGTTCTGCTCCTTTAGTCTATGGTTCTATTTCTGTGTGAAGTCTCTTAGTTTGTTATCAAATATGGATACATGTTTTCTTCGAGATCTCCTTGGCTGTACAGTGTCTCCTGTGCATTCTGCTTGCTGTATTGCTGGTTCATCTTGATGTGTGTTATTCTCGTAGCAAGGTGGTACCTGTGCTTTCGGAGTTTCTATTTCATTGTCTTCAGGATCTGCTTGTGTCGCAGATGCAGACTTGAGTTGTTTCACTCGTGATGCATCTCTGCATATTGTATGTCCGTCTCCAATTCTCCTTGCCGTGACTGTTGATCCTTTGGATTCTGTGATGATGTATATGTGTGGTTCGTATGGTGTTTGTGCTTTCCTCTTCTTGTCCCGCTTCACTGGTATTGCCTGTCCTACTGCTAGTTTGTGTGTTGTCGCTCTATGTCTTTTATCGTGGTATTTCTTGGTTTTGGCTTTGAACTTTCCATCTTTTTCTCTGACGTCAGCACCCTGGGCCGGTCGGTCTGTTGGGACGTGTTCCAGTCTTGTTCTCACTTCTCGGTTCATCATCAGCTCATATGGAGTTTTCTTTGTCGCCGGGTGTGGTGTTTCTCTGTAGGCTTGAAGCATGCATGTCGTAAGTCGCTTCGTGAACGTCGATATTCTCGTGGTTGGCGATTGCCGCTATTTTGTTTATCAGCTTGTTAAGGCCTTCCACTTGACCTTGAGCTTTAGGGTGTCTTGGAGTTATTTTCTTATGGTGGAATCCTGCTTCTGCTGAGAACTCGGTGAATTCCGCAGAGTTGAATGGTGGTCCATTGTCAGTTTGTACAACTTTTGGTACGCCGTGTGTATCAAACATCTTCTTCAATTTCTTCCGGGTTGGCTTGCATGCCGTTGAGGTGACAAACTCCACTTCCGGGTATCTTGAGTATTGGTCTGTAACGACTAGGACATACTAGTTGTTGGGTAGTGGGCCACAAAAGTCAGCTTCAACTGTGTCCCAGGGCCTTTCTGGCAGCTCTTTCATCTTAGCAGGGTCAGTGTGGTGTGTATTTGTTGATACTTGACAGCTGAAACATGTGCTGACAATGGCTTCGATTCGTCTGTTCATCCCCGGAAACCAGTACTTCCGCCTGAGTAGTTCCTTTGTCTTTGTCACTCCCAAGAGTCCCTGCTTGTGGGATACTGTGATTATCTTGTCTCTCAGTGATTCCGGTGGGATGATCTTGTCTAGTCTCAGCACAACATCTTCGCTTGTGTAGATCTCGGCACGTAGATCGTAGTACGGTGCGATGTCAGGATCGTTTCTGTCCTATCGTCCTGTGTGTAGCGCTATCTGTAACTTCTGTAGCTCTGTCTTCTCTTGTAGCTTTCTGTATGGTTGCCATGACAACTGCGTGGTCGCTTTCCACTATGGCTTTGATGTAGTGCACATTGTCATAGTGCCGTTCATCTGGAATCGCGTGTCTTGATAAGTAGTCTGTCATGCTGGATTTCCCTGCGATGTAATGGCTGTGTAGTCGAGGTTCTGCATTTTCATCACTATCCGCTCAATTCGTGGTGGTAGTTTTGCCTTCGGATTGTTGAGCAGTGGCAATAAAGGCTTGTGATCTGTGGCGAGTTGAAAGTGCGGCGCTCCCAGGAGGTATAATGATAGTCTGGTGGTGGTAAACTCCGCTGCTTCACGCTCAATCTGTGAGTAGCGTTTCTCCGTATCTGTCAGTGTTCGGCTTACAAAGTGTACAGGTTGAAATCCTTGATCAGTCTTCTGGAATAGCCCGCCTCCTAGTCCAGTCGGACTTCCATCGCAGATTACTAGTGTCTCCCGGTCAGGCTTGTATGGTACCAGGACTGGTGCGGTGGTTATCGCTTCCTTCAGGTCGTCAAATGCGTCTTGCTGTTCGGTTGTCCACTCGAACTTAGCGTTGTTGTGTGTCAGTCTCCTCAGAGGTTCGCATCGGCTTGAGAAGTTAGTGATGTATCTAGATAGATATGCCATCATTTGTAGAAAGGAGACAAGTTCTTCTCTTGACTTCGGTGGTGTGCATCCTCGTACTGCTTCCACCTTGTTTGGGCTCGGTTTGAGACCTTCAGATGTGAATAGATGTCCATGAAACTCAATATCTGTCTTCCCAAACTCGCACTTCTCTCTTCGTAGTGTTAGATTGTGGGCTTCGAGTCGCTTGAGTACCGCTGCGAGATTCTTATTGTGGTCTTCCTTGTCCAGCCCTCCGATCAGGATGTCGTCGCGGGTTTGTTTAACACTCGCTGTAGTCCCGATAGAATACGGCTAATCTCTGCGTCAAAGAGATCTTGACTGTTGATTCCTCCGAATGCCAGCCGTTTGTATCTGTAGTTGCCTTCTGGGCTGGCGAATGTCATTAGCTTGCGTGATTCTGAGTCCAATGCAAATTGGTGATATCCGTGATTCATGTCCAGTTTACTAAACAGTCGACAGTCCTTGAAAGTCGCGATAAAATCTTCGCTGATAGGTGCTTGTACTTGTCGCGTACGTTGCATCGATTTGTTCAGAACACGTAGATCTAAACTCACTCGGATGTCTTCTGGCTTCTTAGGTTTTGGTTGGACCACTAATGGAGAACACCAGGTGATCGATTCGTGCTCTGGCACTGGCTCCATTATATCATTATCGACGAATTCTTGCATATTCGTTTCTTCAGTGGTTCTACCAGGTGGTACGGTACTCGTCTTGGCTTCTGTGTTATAGGCTCGGCGTTATGTTTCAGAGGTAAATGGATCTCTGTCTCTCCCGTCGCGTTGTGCTTTCCCGATTCCATGAAATAGCTTCTCGTGGCTGTCGATGATCAGATCGAGCTCCTTGTTTCCGGTGTGTACTTTTGTACGGTCTTGTTGTCACGGTTCGGTTTCTTGAGTCCTCCGGTTGCGTCGAATTTCACCATTCCCAGCTCTTCGAGTGTCTCTCGCCCCAGTAATGGTAACGAGTCTATGGTCCCTCGGATTATAGCAATCCGAGCTACGGTGCTTCGAGTCTCGTTCTCGATTGTAGCCGTAAATTCTCCGATGACGGGAAGGTCTTCTGTAAGAGTCTTCAGCTTTAGCGTTGTTTTGCGTAGTCTTACTTCCGGTCGGGCGTGTTGGAATGTCTGGAACTGCTCTTCATCCATGACGTTTGTGTCAGCTCCGGTATCTGGTTCGACGATGGTCTCGCCCGTGGATCCAAACTTTGCATTCGTTCAGGCTCTTGGATGGTACTTTCGATGTTTTATGAATATTTATGTGTTTGAGAATTCGGTTGATGTCTTCGTCGCTTTCGCTCTCCGTTTCGATGCGATCACTGTCACTCTCTTGTTCCACTTGTCTGATTTGTCGGCATCCTTTGCCTTTGTGGTTTGCCGGTTTTTGATGACTTCGTTCGCGTCTTACGTTTTCTTTCCCTCTTGATTCCTTTTCACCGCTTCTGCACATTTTTGCGTAGTGGTTTCGTTTACCCCATTTATGGCACTCTGCTCCGTATGCTCTGCAATTCCTTGCTGCATGTCTTGCTCCGCATCGGTCGCATTCCTTAAGTGGTTCTCGCGTTTGCCTCTTTGTTATTTGTTTGACCTTGTGCGTTTCCGATTGTTCTTTCAGTTTTCTTTCTATCGCTGCCGCTTGAGCGCTTGATTCTTCATCTATTGCTGTCTCGTCTAAAATCTGTGCTATTGTTAAGTTATTCCTTATTGTCTTGATTCTCAGCTGCCCGCTTGCCATCGTCTTGATAAGATGGTCGCGCATCATTTCGTTTTCATCGGTAAACTCGCATTTCCGGGCGATCTCTCTGATTCTGGTATAATATGCCGCCATGCTGTCGTCCCTGCTTTGGGTCAGGTTTCCAAACTGGAATCTCGCGCAATCCTTGTTTTTTTCTTGGTAGAAAGTTCTTGTCCAGCTTCTTGATCAATCGTGTGTACTCATCGTCTCCCGCTGGTGCTGGTACTTCTGGTAGCGAATCTTCCAGATCTGCTATGTGCGATCCGCCGTAGATTATTAGTCCGTCTTTCTTCGTTTGCGCGTCTGTCAATCCAAAGAAGCGGAACTGTCTCTCGATCTCCTTCTTCCATTTATTCCAACATACTGCCGTGTCGTTATTGTCGCTGGATACGATGAATGGTTTGATATTTAGGTGTCTGTTGACGACGGTGATCTGCGGGTTGGAAGTCGCCGCGCTACTTGCGTCTGAACTCGTAGCCTCTGTCTCGTTCATCATACTCTTCTACTTTTCTTTGAAGGTCCGTGTTCCTCGTCGCCAATGTAGTGACCTGCGTTATGGGTTCGGACTATAAAGACTCAGTGAAGACTAATGATTTGTTCGTGTATATCTCTGTATATATTCTCAGTATTGTTCCATGTGCTGTATGGTAATTAGTTACATCATGTGATCAATGTGACGTGTACAATCATTGCGTATTGGATTACTACAACTTGTGTGGTTTTGTGGTAAACTAATGACTGAAAAAGAAATAAACTTACAAACAGTAGCATCCGCTTAGCTAAATCACAAAGCGATTAAGTCATTGTGCTGTAGTAAAAAAGAGAATAAATAGCACAGTTTTTAACACGGCTTGCTGTTGTTGTTGCAGCTTTCTACTTGCTCTGTGGATCGCCGTTTAAGCTTCCCTCCTCTTTGTGAACATCTCTTACAGAAAGATTGTTCTCGAGGTCCAATAGATTTGCTTGCAATTTGATGTGGCTCTGCTGCCCCGTAAATCTGTAAACGCAAGGAACTTCCATGCCATATCCGCCGCCTCGGTACTGATAGTACTGTATGTTTGCAGTCGTGATGTTTATTAAAGAACAGTTGTTCAGAAGTACAATTGTGATATGTATCTGTCACTTGAAGTAGACCAGTCATGAAATTTGACCCTACCCCGTTAATACGGCCAAATTGCCATGGCCCGTTGGTGGCCGTATTAACGGGGTTCCACTGTAGTTAATTTTGCTTTAACCTTGGACTGTTTTAGAGTGCCTCATGCACATGTTGTTAATGGGACTTAACTGGACTTGACAATATAATGGCTCGGTGCGATGACTGCCCACAGCAGAGTTGGTTTCACCATTATTCTCACTTAACCTACAAGACCAAGGCTACTGGAGCTGGCAGACTGCATGAGCCATCCTAACTGAAACTCAATCGACAGGCAGTGTAAGAACTGGCCCCCAAAGGAGCTGGTTCCACCTAATTCTCTAAGTTTCTTGACTTGCGAGACAATGACTGATCCCTTACCAATTTCACTCTTTTCGCTTAATTATCACAGCCTTGGACTCTCTGCATGCGCTGTAAATAGGACTTGAACTCGGGAAACAGACCTACAAAGGAGTTGACCTACAAAGGAGTTGGTTGCACCTATGCTCTCACCGAGTTTCTTGACCTGTGAGGCAAAGACTGGTCCTTTCCAAATTGTTTTTTGTTTGAGAATTATTTTGGGCCCTGGACTGTCTTGATGTGCTAAACATTGGACTTGAACTTAGTAAAAAGAAAACGGTGTAAGAACTGACCCACAAAGGAGTTGGTTAACGTTCCACCTATGCTCTCACTGAGTTTCTTGACCTGTGAGGCAAAGACTGGTCCTAATTCCAAATTGTTTTTGTTTGAAAATTATTTTGGGCCTGCTTGTCTGTCTACATATGCCAGAAACGGGACTTGAACTTGGTATACAGAGAAAGGTGTAAGACCTGGCCCACAAAGGAGTTGGTTCCACCTTGTGTTCACATTGAGTTTCTTGACCCGTGAGACAAAACATCGCGAAGGGTCCTGCTGGCAAGGTGAGGTAATTAATAGACTTGCAGCTAATAAGAAATTACCAAAAAAGATTGGAAGCACAGGTGTATTTCATATGAAATAAGAATAATAATTTTATCGCACATTGTAATTGTCAAAGTGTCCATGCAAGTCCATGTGACCAAGATGTAGCCATATATTTATCTAGTTTTGTAACCAGTAATTAAAGTTTGGTTAAAATAGACTGTCATTTTCAGGAGTTAAAAAAGGAAGTTGTTAGTGGTGATCATTATCAAGGGTTAAAAGCTGAGGCTGTTTTGGTGGCCATTCTCAGGGGTTAGAAAGGGACATTTTAGGTGGTCATTTTGGGGTTAAACATATAAAGAGGGTTCTGATAATAATATTTTGGGGGCTTAAAAAAGGAAATATTTGGTGGCCATTTTTCTGGGCAAAAAATAGGCAGTTTTGTGGTTTAATGATCAGTCGTGATTTAAAATAGACTTGTTGGTTGGTCAATTTTGGTTTGTTGTTGGACTATTTTACTGTTAATCGAGGAATGTGTACTGCCTGTGGTTACAGTGATGTTATTTTTTCTTTCTCTAAAGATTCTCAGAGTGTGGCAAAGGTACATTCTATTAAAGCAAGTCAGGACTGGGGCACAAACAAGGTAGGGGAATATTTTATTTGATGATTTACCAAATTATTGGGATAAGGTTTAGAACTGCTTTATTTAGCTATGGATTAAAACTCTTGAATAACCCTTTTACTCTCAAGAATGGTCAGTATCTAACTTCTCCAAGGCCCTGGCAAGGAGATAAATAATGAGAATTGAGAAAGTGAACTACTCAATCCCAAATGAATTGAATTATTTTAAGTCTTACATAGCATAAAGAAGAGTTACTAATCAGATCGTGGGAGTGAAGGGGTCAATATTCAGTGAGAGTGATCACAAGATTTAGAACTATCATACACCAAATTTGTTTAACAAATTGAGAATATTATGTAACACCAAATTCTTCAAAAATTGGATAAGAAATTGTATAGCACTCACTAAGGAGAATTACTACTAAAATCGTTCTAGTGAAAGGGTTAATGTTTAAAGTCAGAATTGGATATTGAATTAACCAAATACCAAAAATAGCAAATTGAGTATAATGTATACAAAACATGTACACCAAATTCTCCAAACTAACATACAAGGAAATGTAAGGTACCCATGGAGGAGAAAGACTACTTAGATCTTGCAAGTGAAAGGGTTGATAGAGTCAACATAAGATGTTAAATTATCAAACTCCAAATAAACAAATAATTGAGTATATTATGAAACACCAAATTCTCCAAACAAATATATAGAAATTGTATTGCACTCACGAAGAAGAATTACTACTCAGATCTTGGAAGTGAAATGGTTAATAGTCAGAGTCAATGTAAGATGTCAAATCAAACACCAATTGAAATTATCAAAATCAGTATACATGAAAAACCAAATTGTCCCAACTAATATTTAAAAACTTGTATGATGCAGACTAATAGAATTACTTATCAGATCAACATAGGTTGGATGCGATGCTAAACCTATTAAACACAAAGTTTACAAAAGGAGTATAAGTGTACAATTGTCAAACACCAGATTCTCCAAACTAAAACAAGGAAATGTAATTGGCACTCGCTAAGGAGAATTACCGGTAGTACTCAGATCATGGGACTTAAAGTGTTAATAGTCAAAGCCAATATTGGATATTGAATCAATCCAATACAAAAATAGCAAATTGACTATAATTTATATGAAACATCAAATTCTCTAAACTGATACATTTGGCAAATGTGTGGCACCCTCTATGGAGAATTACCACTTAGATCTGTAGTGAGAAACATGCAGGAGAGCTGTCATTTCAAGGATAGTGAGCTGATCTGATGCCAGATTCTGCAAAATAACATACATAAAAAAGTATGACATCCAGTTAAGAGAATTACTTTTTACATTTTGGAAGTGATCAAAATGTTGCTTCTCATTATAATAATCTCTTGTTTGGACAATTAGAAATAAAGATTTTAATTTTGTCCGGGATTCATTAATTTAACCCTTTTACTTCTACAAGTGATCAAAAAATAACTGTACTTGTCTTCTCATGACAATATCAGCAAACAGATGAAGGGTATTAACCACAGGTTATCAGTTTGATCCAAATTATTTGTATGTGTAGTCAAGTGAAATTAGGGAACAATTTCACATGTGTAGATATAGTCTCCCCTTATTAATGCACTTATCAGCGGCCATCCGGGGGGGGGGTGACCCCGGGGAACCCCCCCGGGCATTTGCACAACGACGTTTACAAATCCCCCCAACCCAAAAGGAAGATGTTTTAATAAAAAGCTACAAACGTCCCTCCCCTGGGGGTAAAGAAGTGTGCTTTGCCAAGTCAAATAGTGCATTTGAAAACATTTCTATTTGCCGTAAGTTATTGTCTATAATTATGCCTATAAGAGTTGATAAAATATAAGCAATAAAAGCTATTTCACTTGTTTTCTACACCTGATGAGGTTTAACTTACCTTGTAAGTCATGGAATGGGAAATGAGGCCTGAATATTCTTGTTTTCTGGTAAAGAAGAACTAGGATTCAAACGGGAACGGCACACGTTCACTCGTTTCCAGGTCCATCTTCAATATGGCGGCGGCGTTAAAAATCCCGCGGGTCCTTCTCCGGGTATCCTGCCACGAAAGTGCAAAAGCAACCATTAATGGGCTCCTGAAGCAACCCAATTCCCCCTTCCCGGGCTTAAAATTGGCGACCAAAGTTAACAAATCCCGCCCCATGCCCACGTATGTCCCCGGGGTCACTCCCCCGGGATGGCCGCTGATAAGTGCATAACGATTTCACTGCCAAGATCTTTGTAGTAAATCTGCCGAGTGAGTGCTGTATACCAGGAGCCATCAATAGGAGCCTCTATCTCCCATAGTAAGCCTTTGAGTCAACCCTTTCCCGAGTAGATTTATTTTTAGAATGGCCCTCAGAGGAAAAGACCCAATAAGAAGAGAGCTTTGACAGATACAACCTCGTTCCCAGGGTCCTCTCTCTACCTCGAGAAAGGTCAAAGGTAGAGAGAGGACCCTGGGAACGAGGTTGTGACAGATATATCGATTACGTCAAGCAATGGATATCTTATTCGAAATGGCGGAGAGGGAAGAACGCTTACATGATATATCGGGCGAGAGTTCTGATGCGGTTGATGTCTCGTCGAACGAATACAGCATATCCTATGATAGCGAATTTGAAACAAAGAATGTTGCCCTCCAAAGAACGTCTTCCGACCGTGGTAAAAGGACAAAATTTGCAAAGGAAAATGCCGCCTGGACAACACAGCGTTAATAAAATGTTGACAGGCCTTCGCGAATCCCGCTGTTCGTCAATCATGTAAATGTCTTCATAGTTAAGTTCTTTGCAATATGATAATAGGAGAGGCTCCTTAAATATTTCTTATTAAATGGCCTTTCCCCATAAGTACATTCTTCAGATTTAAAAGTGTTGGGTGAGTATTGTATACGTGCTTCTTTGTTTTCGTTTTTTTTAATGCCCTTGCTCGCTTGGGAAATTCACATCAGAGAGGTGTCTTTCCACCGTGTTCTCTGGATATCCTCTGTTCTTAAGCCGGGCGTAGTTTGAGATTTTTAATATTTTCCTCAAAGTGATGTGAGAAGAATTCGTTCGTAGAAAGTCGTAGTGCTTCTGCTTCAGTATGAATCCTTTGTCTCTTTGTATTGTGCAGTTTGAGTGTGTTTGTACGTCAAGGATAGACTCCTTGTTAAATCTGTCGTCTTTCTACTCTTTTGTGTCCAAGAATGTATTTCAGTCGTAAATTGGTCTTGCTGTGAGTCGATTTGAGGGTTATTTGCCTTTGTAATAAAGTCCTCTATTGTGTCTCTGGTTGTATTCCACATGGAGAATACAACCGGTTTCGTGGGGCTCTGTCGTGAGGATGTCGAGTAGTGGGAACATGCCGGTTCTGGCGCAAAACGAAAATCGTCCTACGAAACGCTTCAAAATCCCGCTGCCGCCATTCTCGTGGTTTCGCCCAAATGGGCCATTCTGCCTAAGGAAGTCCCTATCTGTGACGCCTCTCGTGCTTCCATTGGAGGAATCATTCTGCCTTAAGAAGTCCCTATGTTTCTCCCTTCTCCTGCGTTCGCTGTTTTGGAATGTGTTGAGTGCTCTTGAGAATCCTCAAATCCTTCGCCCTCCAAGCAGAGAATACCCGTACGACCCTTCTCGTGCGATTATTTGCCGCATGTGCTGAGAGGATTGCGAATGTGCTGAGAAGATTGCGAATGTGCGGAAGCCAACGCCCTTGATTGTAACGTGGTGAGATTTTTTTCCTATCACGAGGTGCGATAGGAATGTTGCGAGAGTGGGAGGGGTGGGGAGGTGATTATGGTTGATATAGACCTGCGTCGATGTCCATTTGAACTAGAAATACGACTCCCGCAAAACCTCGCGAAGCTAATGTTTAAAGGAATCATAATAGTTTTTCCTATGAGGGATAAAACCTCAATTTATGTATTTACTTATTATTATTATCATTTTCACTTTTTGTACTTTCTCATTTCTTGTAATTATTATCATGATTATTATTATTGTATTAATTATAATCATTCTTATTACTGGTATTGATATTATTATTGTTATTTTTTATGTTTAACATAATATACTGTTATGGGGTGGGGGTGTATGTTCTAATCTAGAAAAAGGTATTTCACTTTTAAACGCAATATGTTCTTACTCCGAGGATGAGTTGAATGCTCCAATTATTTTTTGTTTATGATTTTTGGTTATAATTGCATGAGATTCATTGTAAGAAGAATCTTCTGATTAGATATTTTATTGTCTACTGCAGTCATTATTTCATTCCCGGGTAACCACAATTGAGAGCATTATGAATAGTGCATGTTTTAATTTGTGTACTCTTTTCAGTTGCAATGGTACCCCCAGTGGTAGATAGAAAAATTCCTCTTCCCTCAAAAAGAGATGCCATATCAACAGAACTTTGAGATACAATGTCATAACCTAAAAAATTTGGAGGTAAAACAATTGGATTCTACAAAAACTTTGAACAAATGTTTGGTAATAGTGAGTGCCAATTGTATAGTATGTGGTTGTGCTATTTTTAGGTCATATCATAAAAACAATACATGTAAGAAAGAGTTATTGAAATCTTAATATGTTGAAAAAGATGGCTGCACTAGATACGCCTGTAAAAAATAATGTGAAAACAACATCAATCAGTCAAAAGTATATACCACATGAAAGTTTAATTGTGCTGTTACAGAAACAGGCAAAATATCCATACCCAACCAGAGAATAGTATATGATTTTGAATATATGAAAATTTCAATTATAAGAACTGCAGAAGAAAGATTTAATATAAGGATGGTATTTCATCGAAAAAGTCATGGTAGCTAGAGGTATTGAACTGTAACCAATGACATATAGTAATGAGAAGCACTATTATTATATTATTATTATCATTATTATAATTATCATTATTATTATTACTGGTATTGATATTAGTATTATTATTATTGTTATATTTTTTATGTTAAACATAATATATTGTTATGGGGTGGGATGCATGTCCTAATCTTGGTAAAGGTATTGTTACTCTACTACTACAAACAATACAAAAATCTTCTTAATAGGCTTTCCATCAGAGGTGGTAGTAATCAAAACTGCTCTACACAATAAATTTCTTCTTTAAAGCTTAGAATGTAGTGCAGTCATTTGTCTATAAAGTTAGTGTGGAAAATCATGATTAAAAGTATAGGGCATTTAGGAAACTTGAAACACTTGTTACTACATACAGCACACTAGCAATGAATATATGAGAACGATCATAAACATTTTGACATTACAAAATTTATTTTCTTCTTCACAAGGTTTTTCCACTGTAAAAGGTCAACTGTATGTTGCGGTTGTTATTAAATGTTGATATTTGACATCATAAAAATGAAGTAAACAGCAGAAAATAACAAGGTTAATATGTCTAATTTTGCAAATTAAGGCTTGTATTAACATTTCATTTATGGGAAAGGGGCAGGGGTTTTAGATAGCAATACTATCAGGGGGTCATTGAACTATAAAGGTAAAACTGACCCATTGTGAAAAGGCTATGAAACTTGTTGTATCAACGCAATATTATTGAAACTTTTCAATCAGCGAATACATATATATATATATATATATATATATATAGCAAAGAGAAATACTACTCAGAAGTCAGTAATAACATTTGCTTTATTTTCAAATGATCGCATTGATCACTGATAATATTGCAGAACCATCACTTTATAGTGACACTGGGTATATATTCTGTTGAAAATGTTTAACATAACTGCTAGATCAAGAAAATTTACAATATTTTCACTGTTGCAATGATATCAGATGACATCGTTATAAATGATTGCTATAACAACTGCAACTCTCTGTGTTGGGAATTACTTCAAAATGGAAACGCTATCGTTTTATTATGAAAAATACCTATTTACATTCTCTTGTAATCTGTTGGTCGTCTTCCGATTCCGTTTTTAGACTAATAGAATTATTTTCCAGAGCTATTTCCAATCGTTGAAGTCGTTCTTTCTCGGTTTCCCTTCTAAGTCGTTTTGCTAAAAATACTACGCCAATATATTTCGTTATGTAATCGTTCACTCATGTCCTGTATTTCTATCAATAACACATTCAAATTCAAAACTAACTTGATTGAATTCCTGGTCCTTTTCCCTGCTGTTTCGTTTGCCTTTTTCTGGAGCGAGCAGTTGCTGTCTTTGCTGCGATTTCTGTTGTTATTCTCCCTGCTGTCGTTTCTCTATCCCTGCTTTGAGTCGTGCTTTCCTTGTGTTGATTTTCACGGTATTCGAACTTACTCGGCGACGATCTCGAGCTAATCTTTCTTGAATATCTCGGAGATCACCTCGCTGGGATGTACATCCAGGACGAGTGAAATCGGTTTCCACAAAATTTACATTAAATTTACTTTCAAAAAGGCATCACCGAACTCCCAATGGCGGAAATTCAGCAGTTCTCAAGCACGCTACTATTGCCAGGTAACCTGGCCTGCGAACGGACACCTTTAAAATATAGATATATATATAAATTTATAAAATAACTTAGATACTACGTGCGCGCTGATTGGTTGAAAACCTATGGGTTATTGTGCCGGTAAACCCATAAAAAAAGGCATCCGGACCACGAGCCATAAACAAAACCCGCTATTGATCTGCAAACAACGATTTTAGAAAGGCTAAAAAACAGAACAAGTTACTTACCCAGCCCTTCTTAATCTTAAAAGCGTCACAAGGGTCACAATTCGCGACTGCCATAGCTTTAGAAGTTATAAAGTACAAAGCTGGAAAGCAGTAAATACATTTCACGACGATGCCAAATCGCAGAGAAAGACAACAACTGTGTGAATTTCTGGTGTAGAAAGTCTCTAGGAAAACTTAACCAAGTGCCAACCAGCAATAAAACGGATAGTTTTAGCATTCTTGATTTATTTTATGTCAAAATTAAATTCCTTAATGAAAGAAATTGTTCCAAAAAGAGATCTCTGATCAAGATATGGTTCAAAATCGGCCGCTGTAGGTTGTAAACAAGCTGCCAACGATGATGAAAGATGTCAGAGTTTCGGGCTGGTTTTTTCCAACATTTGCACAAATTATTCCGTGATATTGATGCCATAACCTACCTCAAACCACCTGACTTCACAAATCGACAAATATTAACGCCAATATGTGGCTACGGCAAAGAAACCTTTCTTCGGCATATTTCCATCGGTCGCTGTACGAGCATGTAAAGTTACATGCGACAACTTCGCAAATGCAGCCACGTCGTTACCGCAGCATTTCTTGATCACAATAAAGTCCAGAAAACAGATCTTAAACCACTGCGGCTTGTTAAAAGTGAATGAAGTCCTCCATTACAATAGCTGCCAGTTCCGTCTGTAAGCACGAAATTCTTACGGATCGACTCAACAAAATACAGCTGTGAGGTACAATTAATTTCTACTTCTGTAGTAAACAAACCACGAACGTATTCTTTCATTGTACGTTCGCATGAATATGTGTTGACTTTTCCTGTAAAACAGCTTTCATAAGTTATCATGAAATGAGTGCAAAAACTCGTGTTTTGAAGTGCTGCTGTTTGTTGTTTGACTGACCTGAGTTTTGAGAAAGTTCAGCGCTATTAAATCGTGAGTCATGATTGGCTTATGATGACTTTAGAGAGAAGACATGACTTGATCACGGTACTAAAAGCATACTTTTTACCTCAAAGACTCCATTCTACTAAAAGTTATTTTATAAAAGCAATAGATCACACTTTCTATGGGTTTACCGGCGTGATAACCCACTTGGGATGTTGGGAGAACACTCGAAAAGCTTGTAAATCACTCGCCTTCGGCTCGTGATTTACAAGCTCTTCTCGTGTTCTCCCAACATCCCGCGTGGGTTATCACGCCGGTAAACCCATAGAAAGTGTGATCTATTGCTTAAATATATATATATATATATTTATTATATCTGCAACCTTTGTATATGAGCAAACGCGCGCTCTGATTGGTTCCCTACTCATGGTATATCAGCTCATATACCATTGGCACGGAAAACGGCCATCATGGAGGGATTATTTCTTGAATTAGACTGGGAGAAATTCAAGTCAAGCTTAAAAATCATTCACCAAAGAAATACTACCGAAGCAAATAAGTATGGGATGAAATTATTCGACGGTAAGTGGGCAAATTATATTGCGAAATTGATTATTACGAACGAAAGTGAAACTCTTACAAACAGCCGCCATTTTGAAGCCCGTAAACTGAGTTTTTATTTTATTTCTGCCTACTTTTTCCACTTTAAAATTCTTAAACTAATTTGCTAACTCGAAAAAAAAAAACAAGTACGTTAAAGAGATGTTTAAAAGCGAGCCGGACTCGTGTTTGAAACTTTTTTACACATCGGCTCTACAATATGTCGGCTCGGCAACAACATGGTTCTGTTCAAAAACAATAACAAAGTCAATTCTTGTCGTAGAAACTAATTCCAGTGTCTCATAAGCGAGGGTTTAGAGATATAATAAAACAATTATTCCACTCAATCTCGTCGTATACGAGCTATAGCCAACTCGGCGCTACGCGCCTCGTTGGCTATTAGCTCATATACGACTCGATTTCGTGGAATAATTGCTAAATATATATATATATACATATATAAAAACTCTCGGCTCGATTTACTCGGGCTTGCGAGCCACGTGGTCTGACCGGAACCGACACGATTAGTAACCTCGCTACGCTCGGCCTTCGGCCTCGCTTCGCGAGGAATTAATAGTTGATCCAGATAGTAAAATTCGCC
Source organism: Ricordea florida (assembly GCA_949710005.1). Taxonomy (NCBI): domain Eukaryota; kingdom Metazoa; phylum Cnidaria; class Anthozoa; order Corallimorpharia; family Ricordeidae; genus Ricordea; species Ricordea florida. The sequence continues at coordinate 27,080,979 of OX453283.1, read as the reverse complement.
TTGTTTATTTATTCTGTCCTCTTCGGTTTCCTCACCCCAATCGACGAATTGCCAAGGTTCTGTCTGAATGATGATTGGCTCAGGATTTTGAGTCTCTCTGAATCTTTGTCTGCAGTATGGGCACAATCCATCCTGAACCATCTGAAGACATTCGCGGAGCCATCTGTGCCCACACTCCAAAGCGATGAGCTCTCCACCTTCCTCGTAGCATATGTAGCATTCGTCGTTGAAGTACGCACGATTTTCAGGCATTTTTGGAGAGGATGGGCGCATATTATTGTAGAGCTGATGATCAATTTTTTCATCAACGGGCGGTGGGAATAAAAATATAACATGATCACCTCGTGAGGAATGTGTCACGCCCTTGATTAGAAAAATGAATCGCTTTAGAAGGTGGTGATGAGGTGGAGAAAAATGTCGGTTGTAGTGAACGGGAAGACCTGTCAGTATCGAATCTATCCGTGCGAGCACAAGCGTACAAAATATCAGTGCAGAATATGCTGGCCGAAATCCTATTGCGAGCATGAGCGTTTGAAATGCAAAGATTGCGGGAGCAGGAAGGGATATTGTGAGCACGGAATCATCAGAAATTTTTTCCGCACGTGTGGAGATGGGTCATATTTTTGTAAACCTCATGACCGCCTGAAATATCGATGCAAGGAGTGCAAGTCAAAAGAGAAGGAATCTCAGCAGTGTTGGCATGGTAGGGACAGAAATCTTCATAATCCACATCGGGTTATGAAAAATGAGCAACAGATGGTGCGAAGATTCTGATGTTGAATACATCAGGCAGTGCCTGTTTGCGAGAAAATCATGTTGAACACTCAAGAATCAGAGATTGAAAAGATTTCCTTTTACATTCTCGACAGGGCGAACCCTGAACTGAATGTCCCCATCCTCCGGCCCATTTTGACGCCCATGTGGATTTCGGTCTACATGCACGCACAGCTGAGGGAGTTTGAGATGTCGATGAGAATATATTCCCATCCGTGAGCGTCAGGATGCGCAATTGATGCCGATGGCGGTTGGAAATCCCCCCATTGTTGAGCCGCAGCCCACCATCATCAAATCTTCCGAGAAGCCCCTCGAGAAATATTCCAGAAAGGAGTTGCTGGAGGAGGCCAAGAGGAGAAACATAAAGTACAGACACAGGATGACCAAAGGCCAATTGATCGGCGAGGTTGCACGTCGCAGGAAATTTGAGGCAAATATGCACAAAAAATTCGGCCCAAATGTCTTCTGCGAGCATGGAGTTATGAAATTGGGATGCCGCTGGTGTAGTTGCATTCACAAAGAAAATCCGTACGCATTCTGCCCCACCTGCAAGATCATGAGGAGATGCAAATTCTTGTGGAGCAATTAATGTAAAAAAAAAATCATGAGCTCGAGGAGAAGAGCACCCGTTCCGCTGCCGAGAAACCCTTCGAATGTTCGAAATCCGGAGATCAATGTCCCGAGTTTTCAACCTACTCCCGTTTCAACAAATATTCTCGACCTCCCCAACCCAGAAATAAACGTTCCCATCCTTCAACCGACTCCCGCATCTAAATACATAAGCAGATTCGTGAATTGGATCACATCTTTCGTTCCGATGAGCATCAGGAAACAGGTGAGCACACGAGTTGAGAGGTTGAAAAGGGAGGTGAATAATTTCTTCAAAAAGAGGCCCACCCCCAAACTTCGCAATGGAGCGTTCAATGGATATCTCAGGACATACATCGTCGAGGGGGTGCCCGGATACGATCCACCAACATTTTTGAAAGAATCCAACGAGGGGGTCGTCAAGTTGATCAACGAGAGGAAGAAGCCCGTGAAGCTCAAATTCATATTCGCCTGCGAGTACGTCAAGGAGAATCCGGCCACAGGGGAGACCAATAGAAACAGAGGATATTTCCACACCCATGTGCTGACGATCACCGATTCTTCTGACGTGGGTAAAATTTTCGATCAACAAGTGAAGGTGATGCTTGAGAAGAATCAGAAGTTTCAGAATGAGGGGTCAGGCTGGACGTTCGATCACGTCGTTTCCTTCAAAATTCACATGGATCCTTTTGAATCTCTTCTCAGAGGTTCATACATCCCCCTGCCCAAAGAATTGTCCAGCAAGAAGGCAATCGTGAACCCCAAGAACGAGGATCACCACGAGTGTTTCAAATAGGCTGTGACCGCCGCCGTTTCCACCAGGGAGAAGGCTCCCCAAAGAGTAAACAAGGAGATGAGAGCCAATTCGGAGCAATTCGACTGGACCGGCATCGACTTCCCCACCCCCCTTCAGCAGATTGAAAGATTCGAAAGAAACAATCCTGAGTGCGCGATCAACGTTTTCGCCCACAATGATGAGGTCGGGATGGCGAAGAGACACATGTATCCATTGAAAATCAGCGAAAAGAAGGCGCGCCCCATCGATCTTCTCCTCCTCTCAAACGAAAAGACGAGCCATTACTGATGGATCAAGAATTTCCCTCGCCTGATGGGGTCCTTCAAAAATAATCACGAGCATGCGGTCCATTTCTGCCGAAGATGGATAAACTCATTCAATTCTCCCAAAGCGTTGACGAAACATCACGAATTTTGCCAGAATCACGACTCCGTCAGAATGGAGATGCCTTCAAATCCGGACGGGAGCCCCAAATTCATCGAGTTCGTGTATCACAACAGAAAGATGAGAGTCCCCTTCGTGATTTATGCCGACTTTGAATGCGTCACTGAAAAGATGAGCGGATGTTCTCAGGATGAGCGAATGAACTTCACGAATCCCTATCAGCGCCACAAGCCGTCAGGTTTTTCATATCTCCTGAAGTGTTTCGATGACACCCTTTTCAAACCTTGTCTGGTTTCCTACACCGCGAAATCTCCTGAGTAGGACGTGGAGAGGCATTTCGTGGAATCTCTGGAGAAGAAGATCATAGAGTTGTACGATCTGTTCAAATTCAAGGAGGACATTGTGATGAGCTTGGATTTCGAGGGCGCCACCCATTGCCACATATGCCAGCGAGAATTGGGCGACGAGAAGAGGGTGCGTGATCACTGCAATCTCACAGGGAAATATAGAGGCGCGGCTCACGATTTCTGCAACTTAAAATTCAAGATCCCCAAATTTTACCCCGTGATATTTCACAACCTTTCGGGCTACGATGCGCATCTCTTCGTGAAAAATCTCGGCACGTCGGCAGGCAACATCAGATGTCTCCCGAACAATGAGGAGAAGTACATTTTCTTCCGCAAGGAGATCGTCGTGGACATATTCACGAATTGGCAGGGCAAATTCATAGAGGTCAAGCGAGGAACAGTCTCAGCAGTCTAGTGAGCAATCTCCCGAAAGATTCATTCAAAACCATGAAGCGATTCTTTATAGAGGATCAATTGGAACTCCTGCTGCAGAAAGGTGTCTTCCCGTACGATTGGTTCGATGGCTTCAAAAAATTCGACGCTGTGGAGCTACCTCCGAAAGAAGAATTCTACTCCATCCTCTACGATTCCCACACATCGGATGAGCACGCGCAATAGGTGTGGAAACATTTCGAGATGAAGAGCATGAGGGACTATCACGACCTCTATCTCAAGACGGACACCATTCTTCTTGCGGAGGTCTTTGAAAATTTCAGGGACGTCTGCTGCAAAAATTACGGCCTCGACCCCGCATGGCACTACACATCACCCGGACTGGCGTGGGATGCGATGCTGGAAAAGACCGGCGTGAAACTCGAGCTCGTTCAAGACCACGAGATGCTGCTCATGTTCGAGAAAGGAATTCGCGGAGGCGTCTCCATGATCACCACTCGACATGCGAAGGCGAACAACCCCTACATGAAACATCACGACCCTCAGAAGCCGACGAGCTAAATCACCTATCGATATACGTGAACAACCTCTACGGCTGGGCGATGATCAAACCGCTGCCTACTCACGGATTCAGATGAATGGGACGTGAGGAACTTTCGGATTGGCAGAAATATCCATGCGTCCTCGAGGTTGATTTGGAGTATCCCAAACATCTTCACGATCTCCACAACGATTATCCGCTCGCGCCCGCTGTCTGAGAAGAAGAATTACGTCATCCATCACAAATCTCTGAAGCTCTATCTGCGTCTCAGATTGAAGCTCACGAACATCAACAGGGGGATCACATTCGAAGAGTCGACATTCCTGAAATCCTACAACGACATGAACACCGATCTCAGAACGAAGGGGACGTACGACTTCGAGAAGGATTTCTTCAAGCTGATGAACAATTCCGTGTTCGGGAAGACAATGGAGAACATTAGTGCCATGCAACCATCCCCCACCCAACCTACCCTATGGGGTGCGCAAACTTCTAACTACAAACCTTCCACATCCATTTGGTTTCCCTAAAACAAAACGCATGCGTCTCGTTCTTTCCCTTAACACTATCACAAAAAACACTTCTTTTCAGAGACATTTTCATCGAGTTTGTAATGGTGTTAGTAAGTTTAAGAAACTAAATAGGATCATTGCAAAGTATCTAATACGTGTCTAAAAACCAACGTTATTTTGTGTGCAGTGTAAAGGGACGAGTAAGACGCATGCGTTTAACTACAGAGGACCATTACAAACTATCTAATACGTGACCCCTTACCTGACTCGGTGACGATAAGACGGGCATTGCACCTACCGCTTGTCATCTCCCGTGTCGGGCCGGTGACATCCCTACTGTCATCTGAGGGGGTTTTTGGCCTATAGCCTTGTCGCTTGGTCGTTTTCCTCCTTCGGGATGCGCCGGGTTGAGTTCATTGCACTTTAAGATCAACTAGGAATTACCATGTCGCTCTGCCATCGCACTGGTCATAGCACTATTAGACCCGGGCAGAGGGCGCCGTAATAAAAAAGAAAATGTGTCTAAAAAGAAGCGTTTTTAAGTGCAGTGTAAAGGGAGGAGTAAGACGCATGCGTTCTGTATTTAGGGCACCATATGGATGCAGGATATTTAAAATCACAAGTTTGCGCGATCAGTAGGGTGGGAGCAGTGGGGATATGACCATTACAAACTGGCAAAAACCTGTCTAAAATACAGCGCTTAAAAATTTAGACGCGTTTTAGTTACTTTAAAATGGTCCTATTTACTTACATTCCTATTCCCTACCACCCTCAACCCTACCGGGTGCGCAAACGTATAGCTACAAATATCCTGCATCCATGCGGTGCGCTAAATGCAGAACGCATGCGTCTAACTCCTCCCTTTACACTGCTCTTAATAACCCTGGTGTTTAGACACGTATTTTTTTTTTCACCGCGCGCTCTACCAGGGTCTAATAGTGCTATGACCATTGCGCTGGCAGAGCGACATCGTGATACCTAGTTGAGCCCAAGGTGCAATGAACTCAACCCGGCGCATCCCGAAGGAGGGAAATGACCAACCCACAAGGCTATAGGACAAAACCCCCTCAGATGACAGTAGGGATGCCACCGGCACGACACGGGAGATGACAAGCGGTAGGTGCAATGCCCGTTTTATCGTCACCGCGTCAGGTAAGAAGTCACGTATTAAGTAGTTTGTAATGATCCTCTTTAGTTTAACCAAAAATATCCTTAATCCATATGGTGCCTTAAATACAGAACGCATGCGTCTCACCTTTCCGCCTTACCACTACCCCCCAAAACACTCTTTTTTACCCTACCCATACCCCTATTTTTGAACACTTTTAAAAAAAGTGGCGATTCCTTGACCTTCGACCGGTTAGCTCAGTTGGTAGAGCGCAAGACTATCGTGCGAGAGGCCGTTAGTTCAAACTTCGGCCGAACCATCACTCCAGGTCTTTTAATTACTGAGGAGAAAGTGCTGCCTTTGCAATGACATTTTTAAATGGTTGGACTTTGTAGTCTTCTTGGAGAAGGACGATACGCTTTAGGTTGCGACTCACAACCACTTGTTTGTAATACTTGGTGGGACGTTAAAAGAACCCACACATTATTTGCGAAGAGTACGGAGTAGTTCCCGGTGTCTTTTTGAGATAGTTTGTAATGGTGTTGGTGACTTTGGCACCTTCAACCATTCGCCAACCAACCAACCGTATGGGGTTCACAAACTTGTAACTACAAACCTTTCACATCCATTTGGTACCTTAAAACAAAACGCAGGCGTCTCAGTCTTCCCCTTGGCACTACCACAAAAAACACTTCTTTTAGACACATATTTATCTAGTTTGTAATGGTGTTAGTTTATACTAAATACGATCATTACAAAGTATCTAATACGTGTCTAAGCCCCAACGTTTCTTGTGTGCAGTGTAAAGGGAGGAGTGAGACGCATGCGCACTGATTTTAAGGAACCATATGGATGAAGGATATTTTAAGTTAAACTACAGGGGATCATTACAAACTATCTAATACGTGACTCCTTACCTGACGCGGTGACGATAAAACGGGCATTGAACCTACCGCTTGTCGTCTCCCGTGTTGGGCCGGTGACATCCCTACTGTCATCTAAGGGGGTTTTCGGCCTTTGGCCTTGTGGCTTGGTCGTTTTCCTCCTTCAGGATGCGCCGGGTTGAGTTCATTGCACTTCGAGCTCAACAAGGTATCACCATGCCGCTCTCCCATTGCACTGGTCATAGCACCATTAGACACGGGCAGAGGGCGCCGTAAAAAGAAAAACGTGTCTAAAAAGCAGCGTTTATGGGTGCAGTGTAAAGGAGGGAGTGAGACGCATGCGTTCTGTATTTAAAGCACCATATGGATGCAATATGTAGGGATGGAGCGGTGGGTATAGGGCCATTTAGTTAGTTTGTAATGGTCCTATTTATTTACTTACATCCCTATCCCCCACCGCCCCCAACCTACGGGGCGCGCAAACTTATAGCTACAAATATCCTGCATCCATATGGTGCCCTAAATTAAAGAACGCATGCGTCTCACCCCTCCCTTTACACTGCACCCAAAAACGCTGGTTATTACACACGTATACGTATTCTTTTTCTTTTTTTACGGCGCCCTATGCCCGGGTCTAATAGTGCTATGACCAGTGCAATGGCAGAAGGACATGGTGAAACCTAGTTGAGCTCGAAGTGCAATGAACTCAACCCGGCGCACCCTGAAGGAGGAAAACGACCAAGCCACAAGGCCATAGGCCAAAAACCCCCTCAGATGACAGTAGGGATGTCACCGGCCCAACACGGGAGAGGACAAGCGGTAGGTGCAATGCCCGTTTTATCGTCACCGCGTCAGGTAAGGAGACACATATTAGATTGTTTGTAATTATTCTCTGTAGTTTAACTAACATTACCCTTCATCCATGTGGTGCCCTAAATACAGAACGCATGCGTCTCACTCCTCCCTTTACACTGCACACCAAAAACGTTGGTTTTGAATGGTTAGACTTTGTGGTCTTCTTGGAGAAGGACGATGCGCTTTAGGTTCCGACTCACAACCACTTGCTCGTAATACTTGGTGGGACGTTAAAGGAAACCCCACATTGGTTGCGAAGAGTACGGAGAAGTAGTTCCTTGTGTCTGCTTTAGTTAGTTTGTAATGGTGTTAGTGAGTTTGGCACCTCCAACCATCCCCCACCGAACCCACCCTATAGGGTGCGCAAACGTCTAACTACAAACTTTCCACATCCATTTTGTTCCGCTAATTATTTACCTGTAACCATCCCTATCCCCCACCGTACCACACCCTTCGGTGTGCACAATCATCTATGTAGAAACCTCCTACATCCATATGGTAGCCGCTAACCAAACGCATGCGACTCACCTTTCCGCCTTACCACTACCCCCCAAAACACTGTTTTTACCCTACCAATAAACCCCTTATTTTTGGCACACTTTCTAAAAAGTTTGCGATTTTCTTACTTTCTTGACCTTCGACCGATTAGCTAGGTGGAAGCGCGCCAGACTATCGTGCGGGAGGTCGTTGGTTCAAGCGTCGGCCGAACCATCACTCCAGGTCTTTTAATTACTGAGGAGAAAGTGCTGCCTTTGCAATGACATTTTTAAATGGTTGGACTTTGTAGTCTTCTTGGAGAAGGACGATACGCTTTAGGTTGCGACTCACAACCACTTGTTCGTAATACTTGGTGGGACGTTAAAAGAACCCACACATTATTTGCGAAGAGTACGGAGTAGTTCCCGGTGTCTTTTTGAGATAGTTTGTAATGGTGTTGGTGACTTTGGCACCTTCAACCATTCGCCAACCAACCAATCCTATGGGGTGCACAAACTTGTAACTACAAACCTTTCACATCCATTTGGTACCTTAAAACAAAACGCAGGCGTCTCAGTCTTCCCCTTGGCACTACCACAAAAAACACTTCTTTTAGACACATATTTATCTAGTTTGTAATGGTGTTAGTTTATACTAAATACGATCATTACAAAGTATCTAATACGTGTCTAAGCCCCAACGTTTTTTGTGTGCAGTGTAAAGGGAGGAGTGAGACGCATGCGTTCTGATTTTAGGGCACCATATGGATGAAGGATATTTTAAGTTAAACTACAGGGGATCATTACAAACTATCTAATACGTGACTCCTTACCTGACGCGGTGACGATAAAACGGGCATTGAACCTACCGCTTGTCGTCTCCCGTGTTGGGCCGGTGAGATCCCTACTGTCATCTGAGGGGGTTTTCGGCCTTTGGCCTTGTGGCTTGGTCGTTTTCCTCCTTCAGGGTGCGCCGGGTTGAGTTCATTGCACTTTGAGCTCAACAAGGTATCACCATGCCGCTCTCCCATTGCACTGGTCATAGCACCATTAGACACGGCCAGAGGGCGCCGTAAAAAGAAAAACGTGTCTAAAAAGCAGCGTTTATGAGTGCAGTGTAAAGGAGGGAGTGAGACGCATGCGTTCTGTATTTAAAGCACCATATGGATGCAATATGTAGGGATGGAGCGGTGGGTATAGGACCATTTAGTTAGTTTGTAATGGTCCTATTTATTTACTTACATCCCTATCCCCCACCGCCCCCAACCTACGGGGCGCGCAAACTTATAGCTACAAATATCCTGCATCCATATGGTGCCCTAAATTAAAGAACGCATGCGTCTCACCCCTCCCTTTACACTGCACCCAAAAACGCTGGTTATTACACACGTATACGTATTCTTTTTCTTTTTTTACGGCGCCCTATGCCCGGGTCTAATAGTGCTATGACCAGTGCAATGGCAGAAGGACATGGTGAAACCTAGTTGAGCTCGAAGTGCAATGAACTCAACCCGGCGCACCCTGAAGGAGGAAAACGACCAAGCCACAAGGCCATAGGCCAAAAACCCCCTCAGATGACAGTAGGGATGTCACCGGCCCAACACGGGAGAGGACAAGCGGTAGGTGCAATGCCCGTTTTATCGTCACCGCGTCAGGTAAGGAGACACATATTAGATTGTTTGTAATTATTCTCTGTAGTTTAACTAACATTACCCTTCATCCATGTGGTGCCCTAAATACAGAACGCATGCGTCTCACTCCTCCCTTTACACTGCACACCAAAAACGTTGGTTTTGAATGGTTAGACTTTGTGGTCTTCTTGGAGAAGGACGATGCGCTTTAGGTTCGGACTCACAATCGTAATACTTGGTGGGACGTTAAAGGAAACCCCACATTGGTTGCGAAGAGTACGGAGAAGTAGTTCCTTGTGTCTGTTTTAGGTAGTTTGTAATGGTGTTAGTGAGTTTGGCACCTCCAACCATGCCCCACCCAACCCATCCTATGGGGTGCACAAACTTGTATCTAAAAAGCTTTTAAATCCATTTGGTACCTTAAAACAGAACGCATGCGTCTCAGTCTTTCCCTTGACACTACCACAAGAAACACATCTTTTTAGACCCATATTTATCTAGTTTGCAATGGTGTTAGTAAGTTTGTGCCATCCAACCATCCCCCACCGAACCCACCCTATGGGGTGCGCAAACGTCTAACTACAAACCTTCCACATCCATTTCGTTCCGCTAATTATTTACCTGTAACCATCCCTATCCCCCACCATACCACACCCTTCGGTGTGCGCAATCATCTATGTAGAAACCTCCTACATCCATATGGTAGCCGCTAACCAAACGCATGCGACTCACCTTTCCGCCTTACCACTACCCCCCAAAACACTCTTTTTACCCTACCCATAAACCCCTTATTTTTGGCACACTTTTTAAAAAGTTTGCGATTTTCTTTTTTTCTTGACCTTCGACCGATTAGCTCAGCGGTAGCGCGCCAGACTATCGTGCGCGAGGTCGTTGGTTCAAGCGTCGGCCGAACCATCACTCCAGGTCTTTTAATTACTGAGGAGAAAGTGCTGCCTTTGCAATGACATTTTTAAATGGTTGGACGTTGTAGTCTTCTTGGAGAAGGACGATACGCTTTAGGTTGCGACTCACAACCACTTGTTCGTAATACTTGGTGGGACGTTAAAAGAACCCACACATTATTTGCGAAGAGTACGGAGTAGTTCCCGGTGTCTTTTTGAGATAGTTTGTAATAGTGTTGGTGACTTTGGCACCTTCAACCATTCGCCAACCAACCAACCGTATGGGGTTCACAAACTTGTAACTACAAACCTTTCACATCCATTTGGTACCTTAAAACAAAACGCATGCGTCTCAGTCTTCCCCTTGGCACTACCACAAAAAACACTTCTTTTAGACACATATTTATCTAGTTTGTAATGGTGTTAGTTTATACTAAATACGATCATTACAAAGTATCTAATACGTGTCTAAGCCCCAACGTTTCTTGTGTGCAGTGTAAAGGGAGGAGTGAGACGCATGCGCTCTGATTTTAGGGCACCATATGGATGAAGGATATTTTAAGTTAAACTACAGGGGATCATTACAAACTATTTAATACGTGACTCCTTACCTGACGCGGTGACGATAAAACGGGCATTGAACCTACCGCTTGTCGTCTCCCGTGTTGGGCCGGTGAGATCCCTACTGTCACCTGAGGGGGTTTCCGGCCTTTGGCCTTGTGGCTTGGTCGTTTTCCTCCTTCAGGGTGCGCCGGGTTGAGTTCATATCACTTCGAGCTCAACAAGGTATCACCATGCCGCTCTCCCATTGCACTGGTCATAGCACCATTAGACACGGGCAGAGGGCGCCGTAAAAAGAAAAACGTGTCTAAAAAGCAGCGTTTATGGGTGCAGTGTAAAGGAGGGAGTGAGACGCATGCGTTCTGTATTTAAAGCACCATATGGATGCAATATGTAGGGATGGAGCGGTGGGTATAGGACCATTTAGTTAGTTTGTAATGGTCCTATTTATTTACTTACATCCCTATACCCCACCGCCCCCAACCTACGGGGCGCGCAAACTTATAGCTACAAATATCCTGCATCCATATGGTGCCCTAAATTAAAGAACGCATGCGTCTCACCCCTCCCTTTACACTGCACCCAAAAACGCTGGTTATTACACACGTATACGTATTCTTTTTCTTTTTTTACGGCGCCCTATGCCCGGGTCTAATAGTGCTATGACCAGTGCAATGGCAGAAGGACATGGTGATACCTAGTTGAGCTCAAAGTGCAATGTACTCAACCCGGCGCACCCTGAAGGAGGAAAACGACCAAGCCACAAGGCCATAGGCCAAAAACCCCCTCAGATGACAGTAGGGATGTCACCGGCCCAACACGGGAGAGGACAAGCGGTAGGCGCAATGCCCGTTTTATCGTCACCGCGTCAAGTAAGGAGACACATATTAGATTGTTTGTAATTATTCTTTGTAGTTTAACTAACATTATCCTTCATCCATGTGGTGCCCTAAATACAGAACGCATGCGTCTCACTCCTCCCTTTACACTGCACACCAAAAACGTTGGTTTTGAATGGTTAGACTTTGTGGTCTTCTTGGAGAAGGACGATGCGCTTTAGGTTCGGACTCACAATCGTAATACTTGGTGGGACGTTAAAGGAAACCCCACATTGGTTGCGAAGAGTACGGAGAAGTAGTTCCTTGTGTCTGTTTTAGGTAGTTTGTAATGGTGTTAGTGAGTTTGGCACCTCCAACCATGCCCCACCCAACCCATCCTATGGGGTGCACAAACTTGTATCTAAAAACCTTTTACATCCATTTGGTACCTTAAAAAAGAACGCATGCGTCTCAGTCTTCCCATTGACACTACCACAAGAAACACATCTTTTTAGACCCATATTTATCTAGTTTGCAATGGTGTTAGTAAGTTTGTGCCATCCAACCATCCCCCACCGAACCCACCCTATGGGGTGCGCAAACGTCTAACTACAAACCTTCCACATCCATTTCGTTCCGCTAATTATTTACCTGTAACCATCCCTATCCCCCACCATACCACACCCTTCGGTGTGCGCAATCATCTATGTAGAAACCTCCTACATCCATATGGTAGCCGCTAACCAAACGCATGCGACTCACCTTTCCGCCTTACCACTACCCCCCAAAACACTCTTTTTACCCTACCCATAAACCCCTTATTTTTGGCACACTTTTTAAAAAGTTTGCGATTTTCTTATTTTCTTGACCTTCGACCGATTAGCTCAGTGGTAGCGCGCCAGACTATCGTGCGCGAGGTCGTTGGTTCAAGCGTCGGCCGAACCATCACTCCAGGTCTTTTAATTACTGAGGAGAAAGTGCTGCCTTTGCAATGACATTTTTAAATGGTTGGACTTTGTAGTCTTCTTGGAGAAGGACGATACGCTTTAGGTTGCGACTCACAACCACTTGTTCGTAATACTTGGTGGGACGTTAAAGGAACCCACACATTATTTGCGAAGAGTACGGAGTAGTTCCCGGTGTCTTTTTGAGATAGTTTGTAATGGTGTTGGTGACTTTGGCACCTTCAACCATTCGCCAACCAACCAACCCTATGGGGTGCACAAACTTGTAACTACAAACCTTTCACATCCATTTGGTACCTTAAAACAAAACGCATGCGTCTCAGTCTTCCCCTTAGCACTACCACAAAAAACTCCTCTTTTAAGACACATATTTATCTAGTTTGTAATGGTGTTAGTAAGTTTGTGCCATGCAACCATCCCCCACCCAACCTACCCTATGGGGTGCGCAAACATATAACTAATAGCCTTCGACATCCATTTGGTTTCCCTAAAACAAAACGCATGCGTCTCGTACTTTCCCTTGACACTATCACAAAAAACACTTCTTTTTAGAGACATTTTCATCGAGTTTGTAATGGTGTTAGTAAATTTTTGCCATGCAACCATCCCCCACCCAACCCACCCCACCCCACCCCACCCTATGGGGTTCGCAAACTTCTAGGTACAAACCTTCCACATCCATTTGGTTTCTCTAAAACGAAACGCATGCGTCTCAGTCTTTCCCTTTCTAAAAAACATTTTTTTTAGACACATATTTATGTAGCTTGTAATGGTGTTATTAAGTTTGTAGTGGTCTTATTTACCTCTTATTTCTAGAGCCCCATTGCAACCATCAGTTAGAGCAAAAAGTTAGCAATGTTTTGAATTATGGACCACTCTTTCACACTTAGAGTAATCTTGAAATTTTCTACTTTTAAATCAAGTTGCAATTGCAATTTTAGATGGAGCGAAACTACTATGAAACAAGAGTGCATCCAGGAAAGAAGTCGTTAAGGTATTTTAGTAGCCACTTACCTCAATAGAGTTCCCAAAACCTTATCCTCCCTAAAACGTTCGTTAATTCGTCCTAAAATTTGCTGTAATGTAGCCAGCATCAGGGCAGCCAGGGGAGTTTCACGTTCTGGAAGCCATTTCAGAGAAAACTCTCCCGGTGCTGAGAGCAAAGACATTTCAAGGAACATGATCTATGACATAGTAACTTTGCCACGACAACTTTAAAGGTAAATTAAAACTGACCGGTATTATCTTCATGTTACATAGGTGGGACGAACTTTTAACATAATATCAAGTTCAGTCAAGCCAAATGAGGGTGACTGTTGGTAAAATCATTCAGCACGAATCATCAGTGGTAGGCACTATCCCAGAGCAGTGTTCCTGTTCCCAGTAACAGATTGGGTTTTTTACTGCTGTTTTGCTTTTAAGCAAGAGCACACGTTAACTGAGAAGTACAAATTCACAGCTGGATAAAACAGTTGCGGCTAAAATACTCGCAACACGGTTTAAGATTTACAGTCCAAAACGCTACGTAATTTAATGGTGACTTGTTACATGACGTACTCACCAAAGACAACATGGCGACAAGAGGTAATCCTCGAGGTAAGTCTTTTACGGATCTTCCAGTACCTTTAAAACCATCAAGGTTCTTGTTATGTGCAAAAATAGAAAAGAAAAATTGTTCGGCAAAAGTTGCTACATCGCAAACTATATCTGTAATTAACATATTTTTGGAAAGTTGTGACGTGGCCTACTTAGGTTTCACAGCAGCTCAGTAGAGATCTTTCGCTCTTTGCCCTGAAATTTGCAGGCTTTACAAGATCAGCTTCGACAGATGAAATGCTGGAGTCGGAAAACAGTCGTATGGTGGACGATCTAGCAACGAAAGTCTCTCGTCTTAAAGGGGTAATGCGTTAGACAACAACAAAAAATTGTAACGTACTACACTGTAATTCGTCTTTGCTTTGTATGTTTATGTTTGGGCGAAATGACTTTGAGTTCTAGCTAAACACCTGGCTGCCTCTTAGAAGATTGGACTTTCACAGTATTAAGGCAGTTTTAAACCAAAGAGTGAGCCAAAAAAGACCAGCAGGCTGAAAAGGAATTCAAACCCATGAATTCACGAAAACCATTGGGATACGATAATAATTATGAGCTGAACTAGCCAGCCATGAATGCTGTGAAAGGAAGTCCCTGTACACTCGTGTTTGGAATGATATCAACAGTTTGAGTCTGAAATAAACCATATACAAGGCACAGTTTTTCAAAGAGCTGCCCAGCAGAAATATGATTCATTTCAAACTGTGATAATAAATTGTGTTGATAAATTTACAGTGTAGATATTTACACTGGACCAGAATAATTATAGTTATTACATCTGCACAGTGTACCCAAGCCACTGCGTTTCAATCTGGCACTTTCAATAACACCAAAGGACTGCCTTATCACTCCATTGCAAAGACATTGAAACGAAATATGTTGTCTGTTTTGCAGATTGCCATTGACATTGAAAATGAATCCAGACAGCAGAACAAATACATTGATGGAATGGTGAATAGAATTATTTTAACTTTAACTTAAATTTACTGTCAGTTTCCAGGGATTATCCTATTAAAACTCTTTAACAAATGAATTCAAAGACACTACTTCTCTCTCCTCATTTAAAACTAAACTTTGTAAATACTTTTATGAGAACTATTAATTATAATTATATAGATATATTTTATATACACATATAATGTTTGTAAATAGATATCGTTTTCCTCAAAGTGTTTCATCATTTCGTTTTATGTTTGCTACTTTATTTCATTGATACTTATATATATAAGTTATCCCCCTTTAATCAATTACCATGTAATTAATCTGTATGCACTCGATCCTGGCCTTGTAAACTTACGCTTTTATACTTTGAGGGGGCCCA
This sequence comes from Ricordea florida, assembly GCA_949710005.1. Lineage (NCBI taxonomy): Eukaryota > Metazoa > Cnidaria > Anthozoa > Corallimorpharia > Ricordeidae > Ricordea > Ricordea florida. The sequence continues at coordinate 27,065,530 of OX453283.1, read as the reverse complement.
ATATCTGTAAGCCTTATGGTTTCTTTTTGGGCTTCCTCACCACATTGCTTTTGTGTACTTTCTGTATTTCATCTTTCGTTTTCTTTTTTTTCTGCTGTGAAAAAATTTTTTTTGGACTGAAAAAAAAAACATCTTTACATTTTTAGTGATTTATTTTGTCGTATCAATTGGTGGCACAGATTGTATTTGTTCCGCTTAAATATCTATTTGTCTTTTCAAGCTGTGAATATGAAGTTGCCTTTCTGCTTGTATAGAGACAAGTCTACAACGCACTATAGGGCTGGTTCACACTTTGACATAAGCATAAGCATAAGCATAAACATAAGCATAAAAAAATATGTGTGAACCGGGGTTACATAAGCATAAGCAGAAGCATAAGGAAATGGAAAACGTTCCATTCCTTGTGCTTATGCTTATGCTTATGTCAAAGTGTGAACCAGCCCATAGAATGTAAATGAGGACTACATGCAAAGCATATGAGGGGACCCCTCTAGGCTGGTGGTGTCTTGGGGTCCAGTCCTTACCACAATTATTGTAACATCCATCCTTTTTTTATCAATGACTTTATTATTATTGCTTGTACTTGAATTATTATTAATCATGTGGCAAATAAACATACAATACAATAATATACAACTTAGACTTCCATAGAATATGAAGATACATTTCATGTTACTAGCATGGAGAATGTGTCAGAGCATCAACTAAAGGAATTCATTATTATTCATTGTGGATGGTGTAGTTGTTACAGTATATGAACACCAAAACATCGCGATACACATCCAAGTGACTGCATCATGAGACAAACAGAGCAGTTTATACATGTATCACAGTATCAACTTACTTACTTAATCCTCCCCTGAACATGGCGATCCCTTTGAGCCAGGTCACTGGGTATCAACATAGTTTATCATTCAAAAAGGTTTGGAGCAAGAGCTCTTCACTCTTCACAGAGGGCTAAAATGCTTGAATTTCAACTTCTCTTTCATTTCATGGTGCTACAATGTACCTTTACAACTAATGTTTCATAAACTCATTTTTTTGTCCCAATTTCCCACAAATGCAGTACGATGTTCTTTCAAAAGCAGTCCCTTTCAACCGTTCATCATTGTTGATCATTCCCTCGTATTCGCATTACCTTATTGATCACTTACTGTGATAACACTAGAAGTTAGATGTTGATGACTATTTGGGCTTTAAGGTCAATACATATTCATCATACTGTTACTTGAACTGCTCACCTCCTGCAAAGAAAACATTGATTAAACTCAGACCTGGCAAACTGTTACAGGGGGCACAGATAATCAACCCTGAAGCATTTGAAAACTGAATGTAAAGCTGCCAGAAAAAACTTTTACCTGAAATGAAACATACTGGTAGACTTAAAAAACAAGCATAACAGGGGCGGATCCAGGATTTCAAAAGGGGGGGTGGATGGATGGCGGGTCGACCCGCCATCTTGGAAATTACCCACAAGACCCTGGGAACGAGGTTGCCATCAAACCTGAGCATCGACTGAGCACATGGGTTGGTAAGCGCGAACGTTTCCCTGCAAATTTTGCAATAAACAACAACCAGACATGAGCGAGAGCTAATTTTTCTTTCTTTATTTATTTTCTATTTCAAATAAAGTGACATTTCGAATTATTTTTTTTACTAAAAAATGGGGGGTGGATATCCACCCTATCCACCCCCCCTGTATCCGCCCCTGCATAACAACTGTTCTCCTACTTATATTACAAAAAAAAGAAATTTTAGACAATAAATTTTATCTTTTAATATTAATTTACATTTTTCTTGTATTCTTGTAGTTACAAATATAATATAGAGTTGTAGTGATAATGACAATGATAATGATAAATATTACTCAACAGGTTGATGACTTTGGAAGTTCCTCTGGGCTTCTAAGTGGAAGTGCTGCCCGTCTGTCTCAGATGGTTTCCTCTGGCCGTTCAAACAGGAAAGTGATGTGCTACCTTATTGTTGGGCTTGTTGCATTCTTCTTCATTGGTTATTATGCCCTGAGTAAAGTCATTGTCAGATGATCACAAGACCAAGTTCTAGACATTGACAATTGGAAAATTATAAGTTTGGTATATTATAATTACAGTATTGTATAAAAATCATGTGGGTTGTTTAGTAGTTTGGCCTAACAATAAATAAAAACTAATTGAAGATTCAAAAACCAAAAAAATGTGCGTAATAATATACATGCAAAAATTTCAGCATGCTCATTGGCTGAGAGCACGTCAATTTAATCCCAAACAGTGCAGAAAATTGAAATTGAGTGCAAAAAGTTGAAATTGAGTGCAGAAAGTTGAAATTAAATTTTTGCATGTATATTATTAACAAGTAATCACATGATTTGTCTCGTGCAATTTGGGATAAATCACCGCTCGTGCAGTTTGGTTAGCCTTTGAAAAATTTACTCATGCTGATTTATCCCAAATTGCACTCGAAATCATGTGATTACCTATACTAATGCTATACGGGAACAGTGCCTTGGATGTAAATGTATTATTCTGCCGTAGAGTTTCATTTCTAAGAAATGAGATGCGCTGAGAGAGTATTAAAGATTTTGTATTGCTTGGCCAGACAGGCTGATTAAATTAATGCACGACTGGTGCCAGGTGTCAAGTAGAAAAGCCGAGAGATTAACCTTCACGGAAACTTGTTCATTTGCAAATGCCACCTTCCACCAAAAGCTATGCCAGTGAATGATGTCAATGGAAGGAATACTGTTTTGTTGAAAAAGCTAGTTTAATGATAATGAATTTATATAGCGCACTTTTTCATATGAATATGTGCAAAGGCGCTTTACACTTCTATTAGGCGAGATCAGACGTCAGCATGTAAAGGTGCCTCTAGCTGCCGCTATCAGTCCATATATGATCTCACACAGCCACCCAAACCATGCATGAATTGTCAGATGAAACCAGACGTAGAGATAGACCACCACACCAGGAACTACGTCCCCTAAGTCCTTTAAGAATGAAGAGTACCAGGATTTTCTTGTGCATTATTCCAGGGAAATATAACTACTTCTTCCACTGATTCTCATTCACTGGTACTGTACATGTATACTGATTCTAATAAATAATAATAAGGAAGATAAAATGTTTTCTTAACTTTCATCATCTACTTATTTGACAACTTATAGATATTCGAAGGACAAGTTGCATTTTGGTCTTCCCCGGGAGTGAAGGGTTAAGAAACTAACATTTTGATGAGTGTAGGAAGGGTGTAAATATTTTTGACTAATAAATAAGACATTGTTAAATAATGACATTGGTAAATTCTCCTATTGGGAGAACTGAGATTTAGTTTTTTTTTCCAAGTTTGTCTATGACAGTGCTGAAAAATATTTCGTTCACAAATAAGACAATATCACAAGGGGTATGTTATAATTATTATGATTGTTTTTCCAACTAAAGTAACAACAATCTTTGTACATTGAACCTTGTGATATCAGATGTACCAGCAGATAAATTATGGTCGATAAAATATCTGTCTGAGAACAAAATATGTAACATGATCAATGCAACCAATAAGTGTCTCTGTGATGAGTGTAAAACAAATCCACCCTGAACTCTAATTCTACAATCAATGATCACATACATTGTACACTGTAGTTGTGCGTTAAACATCAGCATCTCTGTCCACCCTGCGTGCATGGTTTAGACCTCATTTTTACATAAAAAACCATTTGACTCTGAGAAAAAAAAAGGGGGGGGGGGAGGGTGTGACTTAAGGAATTAACCAGAATACACAATTTATTTTGTGAAGTGCTCATTCTTTTAAGAGTTTTGTCATGTAGTAGCCAATGTCAACACCAGCAACATTTCTCAGAACTACAGTAACTGTACTTACACCCAAACAATTGAACTTGACAAACAACTGCTGCTGTGGTACTGTTTGCTTTACTTTATACAACGACAGGCTTGGAAAAATTCCTTACATTGAATCTTATGCAACAGTATGACTAAGTGACAATAACACATTGTAACAAAACTACATGTAAACAAATTGTATCACCAGCTCCCAGAGTATCTTAACTGCAATGACACCAGTCCAGGGATGTTCACTTCTAACTGATCCACTGAATGCCTTGTAATCTGACTACACATGCTCAAATCAAGGTGTGTCAGACTTTGAGCATATTTGGCTAAGTGCAAGATAGACTTGTCTGTAATATTATCACATTTGGATGTATCCAGTGTCCCTAAACGTTGCAAGTGAATAGCGACTGGTGACAAGCCAATGTCTGTGACTGAGTTGCATCCACTGATTGCTAGGTGTTGCAGTGTTTGGAGACTCTCTGCCACATTTGTTATCCCTTCATCAGTGATCTACATGAAAAGATCATATTCAAAGCCTGTAAAACTTGAAGTTTTCATTTATTCAATACAAATGTTGAGTTCCCTGAGGAAAAAAAAAACAGGTTAATGATTATTCTGCAGCAACTCGTTCACTTCCAAAAGAGACAAAATCAATGACACTAGATTGCCTTGAGGGGTGGCAGGTCTAAAATACTGGTTACTGGAATTTGAGTTATGTAGAGGGACCAAAATACATTACCGGTGCTGCCAAACAATTTACAAAGACTTTAATTCCAACCAAAAAATAACAAATCAATAAACATTCTCTTTCAATAATACATTGATAATGTAATGTACTAATACATGTAAAACGTATCTAAAACGACTTACATGGCTCAAGAGATTTTCACATGAACCAGACTATGACCCACTACAATTGACAAGCAGATATCCTCCAAATGAAGACACAGCTGGTGAAAACGATTGTGTAGTTATTGTTATATCAAAGAAATTATTCCATATTAATGATACCATAATGCCTAAAAGAATGGCGACCCCTATCGGCTCGACACCATCACATGAATTACTACTACTCATAATTTGCAAGATATTAAATGCCGGGGGCTGGGGGGGGGCTCCCATATAGAATGGACGGGGATACTCGTTGTCTCGCTTAGGGTGTTCTGGGCAAAATGTCATTATTTTTAGCCATCAAGGTCTCGTTAAGGGTTGCACGTGAAGAAATAACAAAACAGAAAGAATTTTAATTCTTTATATTTCCTCAATTCATATAAACAAAGTTTTCCATACCATTAACATTTTAAGTCCACTGTAACAAAATGTCTTTGTCTATTGTTTTACAAGAGTGTAAAAAGAAACTCGACAAACTGAAACTCATAGAAACTGGTCTCTTTCAGGGGTCTGCATAAGCTCCGGCCACGCCCAGATTGGTCTCTTTTAGGGGTTGAAATTCAAAATTTCCGACGAGCATCCTCGTCCACTCCATATGGGAGTCCTCCCCTCCCGGGGATTAAATGTCTGTCAGATTTGCTTTGCACTTGCAGTTAGCATCACACCACATGACCATGATTTTCTTTCTTGTTTTTGCATTCTTGATGAAACACATCATCCTTCACTGTAAGATCTAGCTCAAGGGATTCAGCTATAAGTATATTTTCAATTTGCCCTCAATTTCCTTCTACACTTGACTCCTCGGAATCCACTTCTACTGATGAACATGTTAAAAGTTCATTAAAAGTTCATAGAGAGGGGACGAGACTTATTCCTGAACTTCTGCATTGTTTGGAAGGAAACATTGAAACTGTATGGTGCTGCTGGCTGATCAGATACAAGGCTACATTCAAACCAAAAGGTAAAAATGAGAAAATGCAACTTTTTTCTCTCCTTCCGTCCACAGTAAGACGGTGTTATCGTTCACTGACAACATAACTTTTCGACCAGTGTGTACAGTCACTAGTGACCAGCTACTAGTATTTTAGACCCGCTGCCTTGAAAGGACATCAAAACCATGTTTGTACAGGGCTTATATGAGCATGAAAGTTACCAGTATTATATTCACAAACACAAAACAATACATCGTACAAAGAGAGCTTGCTCAAAGGCTAACAGCTCTCTACAATCAGTTGATCTGAGAATACAAACCTGTGTACACATGTTGATGTTCAGTGACTGTAGATTATTCAAACAACAGATGCTTTTTAGCCCTCTGTCAGTTATACGTGTACAGTGACTGATGTCCAAAATTCGCAGCTTTTCCAATCTTTCTACACCATGAGATATCTTCAGCTGACAAAAATAAAATAGAGTAAGGTCAAGAAAGTTATGAATATGTACTGTAAGTTAAAATATTTACAAGCTTCTAGATCTAGTTCAATTTTACTTGTCAACATTAACAAGTTCATTAAATTTCTTCACAACAGTCCTTACCCACACAATAGGATAGAACTAATCAAGGCCAACAAAACCCAGTTACTACACAGAAACAAATAAAAGTGTTGTATTTTTTAAGGGGAAGAACCAAAGTACCATATCATTTTATAATTCTGTTAACTCCCTCACACCAAGAAAGAGATCCAATTTCATTAAAGGTAGCCTGCTTTGCTCTGATGGGTGGCTCTGCTAATGGCAGTAAGTTTCAGTTTGGTGTTACACAAGGCAAGCCAGCCCACAAAAAGGCAATTTCTTGTACAAAGGTATGTGTAACAGTTCTTTTCAAAAATGCCTGCCCTTAAGAAGATTGTGCTGAAGCATTCTTTTCCCAGGGTAGAAAACATTGTTTTGTAGTATACTTTGTATAACATTGACATTTATTACACAAAAAGGGTTTTTTAAAAAAGATAATGAAACAAAAGTTTTAGAGCAAAAATTCTAAATATAAGTATCACAAGTTTTTCAATTTCACACTAGTACATTACTGTATCCTTTTTCCTCTTACTTTTCATATTATTACAGATTTAATCCTTTAAGCCCCAATAGTGTCTTTACAGATTTTACTCTGGCTAACGCCAGACGATTTTACTTGTCACAGGGAGACCCCTTTGGGGCTTAAAGGGTTAAAAACTATCTCCTTAACCCTTTACGCCTTGATAGTGTCTTAACATATTTTACTCTGGCTAACGCCAGACAATTTTACTCATCACAGGGAGACCCCTCAGGGCTTAAAGGGTTAACAAATCGAATGTGGTTTAGCATTGTCAGTACTCTTATCGACAATGAGTATGCATCATCACAGTGGTCATCACCAGGCACAGCCGAGTGAATCCACAACATTTTGACCACTGTGATGATGCGTACTTGTCATCAATAAGAGTACAGACAACAGCTAAACCACATTTTTACCACAGTAGCAACAATAAAAACAGAGCGTGACCAAGATCGTGACACAAAGAAAGAGCAAGCATTGTCTACAACTTTCTTGCAATCTGATTGGTTTATTCTCCAAAATGAGCGTTTCTGATTGACTATTGCTTTGCATGACACATTGACGTAAGCAGCGTTGTCTAGACTCTTATCAACAACGGCAAATTTGCCGATCAGATTGCAAACTTAGTAGCAACTGTGGTAAAAATTAAATTAACCTCCTCTTTATTGTTGCACTACAATGCTTCAGTACCACGAGACTGCCCCACCATGATAAGCTAAGCTGTCCACAGGTCAGTCCAAGTTACGGCACTATTTCACACTTCCTCATATTCAATAAACTTTAATTAAAGTTTAAGACTCAACCTTTAAATTCCACTCACCTGAATGTGACTATCCTTGAAGCTTTTGTTTAGTCTAGATCCTCTCTGCTTGTGAAGAGAACCACCCTTGCAGCCTCCTGTGTTCTGAGACTGTCCACATATGGCCCCAGTCAAACCCTGGTCTGTTATATTTATACACCAACTTAACCGCAAACACTGAAGGTTATACAAATTGCCACAAATAGCAGAGAGTCCAGTATCAGTTACATGAAGGCATGAGCTGAGATCCAGCTCTTGAAGGTTAATAAGAACTGTGGAAAGTCTTGAAACCAAGTCATCTGATGCAGCACTGCAGCCATTAAGTATTAGGGTCTGCAGAGGAACTTTCTGATTCTTGCCCTTAAACAAAATGGTAATGAAAGCACTGCTCACTAAACTTGCTACATGATTGTTTCTGTTTCATAGCTGTTTTGAGAAAGTTTGTTAAGACAGGTCACCTAATAATATTGTAATAAGTATTGTGGGGATAGTTTCTAAAGAAACTGATGCTGCGTCGGTGGGAAATTGAAACACAAGAAACTGGATAAATCAAACGAGTTGATTAAGTAAGTTATACCACCGTAAGGTAAATGGGAGGTGCTGACGTTTCGAGCGTTAGCCCTTCGTCGGAGCAAATGATGAAGGGCTAACGCTCAAAACGTCAGCACCTCCCATTTACCTTATGGTGGTATAACTTACTTAATCAACTTGTTTGATTTATCCAGTTTCACCTAATATAATACTGCACTGCTTCATACCTCGTAATTATGCAGGTTTTTTTTAAGGAGAATTTTATGTTTGTTTTTGATCTGTTTGATTGATAAAGTTCTTATAAAATAGAACAGATAATGCTGTATTAGTACTTCAACTCTTTCACTACCTAGATCAAAGCACTATTGTCTGCCATACACTGACCTATACATGTATGTTAGTCTGGATGATTTGATAATATAAGATTACACACGTACTGTAGATCAATAACCTTAGGTAGACAGTTGACTCTATTATCCCTTTCACTCTCAGGATCTGAGTGGTAACTCTCCTTGGGAACTGCTGTACACTGTCCTATATGTTCATTTGGAGAATTTGATGTTCAGTTGGCTCAATTTCCCCAGTATATAACTTTTAATGGTTTTAATGCTAGTCACTATATTGTTATAGTAAGGAGAAGTTGCTCGCTGATCATACCTTAGCAAAAGACAAGACGACAACTTACCTCTGTCCAGCATAAAAATTGAGCAAGGCCATTACTTGAGAGTTGATAACACGAATAAAAGTTCAGCGAGTTCAGGTTGAGCATGAGGTTCTTTACATTTGACAAGGCACCATCCGTAATCTGTCGACAGCTATTGAGATCCAACACTTTCAAAACAGGTAGATATTTTCCAATAGCAGTTAATGATGTGTTAGTGATGTCCACACAGGCAACTTTAAGTACACCCAGTGAGGTCTGATATTTAACCAATGGCACAACACCATTGTCCGTCAGTTGCTTACAAGCAGTTAGATTAATTCCTTGAAGTTTTAGCTCAGCAATTTGCGAGAATTTTAGCATGACTTCATCTGTGATATCAGACCTACTTATATCAAGATATTCCAGAGATGGAACATTTTTTGCAAGTTGCTTCCATGTAGCTATTGTCACCCCTCTGCACCCAGAAATACAAAGTTCGGTGAGCAAAAATAAGTTTAGAGCTATTTTTGATACTGTTAAATCAGACAGATCCTTACAGGCACTTAGATCAAGGGTCCTTAAATTCCTCCAAATTTTGGAACAACTGTCAATCCAGGCAGCCGTTTTTACCACTTCAAGTTGCCTACAACGGCTAAGATCCAGACGGTCCAAGTCAGGACATAATTTACTGAGAATTTCCAGCAAAGATTCGTTCACGCATCTACAGCCTTGAAGAGATAAAACTCGAAGATTTGGTCCAAGCTGTTTGCAAACTTGAAGAATTTGTGCACCTGTTGACATGTGTTTAAATCTCAGATGTTGAATGCATCGTTTCTGAAGAGTTTCCACTAATAATGGAGAATATCTCTCTCTTCTGGTTCCGAGGCTGACGAAAGCGTTTTTCCACAAAATAGGATCCTCTACAGCTTTCGACCACGCCAGGCAAACCAACGCTACCGACTTTAAATCAGAAATCGGAAGAAATCTGAAAATGTAGGAAACGATTTCGAGGGGAAAATGTAAAATTAACGATTGGCCAACACCATCAGCAGAAGAAATCGGCATTACTTTGGTGTCAAGAATAAAAATCCTCTTGAGATTGATCTAAGACTGATCGAATACCCAGCAGTTTTCCCCGTTATTGATCACGAAAACCCACGTTGTTCGGTCCATGCGGGCTAATTTCGTTAAAACCGATTGACTGAGTACAGCTTGTGCTATAATAGACAGTTTACAGGTCTGCAACAGTTTGGAAGTTCGGTAACCAGTCTTTCCTATAACCCACCATGGATTCTCGCCATGTTGTTTACTGAATATGAGCCGCATACCGGTTACCGCTGAACCGGGAACAAAACAATTCGTAATTAAACTCGGGCCAGCCTCGGAAGGTTCCTCGGAATTTTTGGAAAATGTTCGGGTCGATCTCGAGGCTGGAACAAGATGTAATTCAAAGATTTTTTGTCATCAAAAAGACAACAACGAGTACAATTTCGCACGCTTTTCACGAATCAAACCATTTTCGTTTTTTTTTTTTTAGAAATTGAATCCAATGCTTCACTCGTCTGACATCTTTTAAGATGTTAAAATTAAAATTAAAATTACTGTTAAAACAGTAATTTCCATAATAATTCAATTGTCAAAATAAGCTGGAAATATCGAATAATGAAAAATTAACATGTCATGATGCATGTAAAACTGAACTTATTTCATTCAATTTTCGGTCCAATTTGTAGCTTCAGACACCAATATTAACTACAAGGTCTATCAACGACATTTCTTTATCCTTTCCCTCCGATAAATAATGAACAGTCACTCAGTATTTAAATATGTTGTTTCAGGAACCCTTCACCCACTGAAGAAATACAACTGGATATCAAACGGAATTGAAGATGAGTTCTGCGAAATATCGCGCCGCTTATTTTTCATTATTTGCTTATTAAAGCGTAAATTAAGTTTAATTCTTCACAAAATGACAGCATTCGAATATTTCATATCTTATTATTTTCTGATAAAAATTCAGCGACAAAAAATCCTCTAGCATCCATTGCATAAATTTTGAAAGCTGATCATTTTTACTGTCAAACTCAAGTACGTTTCCTAATAGTCCCAGCAGGGTTCCGAAAGAGCCCAAGCAAATAAAATTCTCCACTCACCGGCAACGAAATATCAACAATCAGACACAATTCTTTTTAGAGAATTTGCCCAGTTCAGAATAGATGATAATGCGGCTTGGGCGCCACGAGCCGATTTGTCACTTAAATTCTACATAATATTTGTTAGCAATGTCATATTTGGAATCACAGACGAGAAAATAACTATAGGAAACGGAATTTGATAAATATTCTTAGTTATTAAGGGAGCAAAATAAATAACGTTTAGCGACAAGTTGGACTTGGCTAAAAATTTGACACTTAATCAGATAAACTATAAGGAACATATAATTTATTCAAATTTTATTTTCTACGCGTTTCTTTCTACAAGAAAATCGGTTTCTATTTGATTCAATTTCAGGAAATAAGCTGAATATAGAATGGAATATTTAAAAGTAGAAAAAGGTTTGTTTTCTCAGCAGGACAACTTGCCACTATATATTGCCTTTATTTCTTGATGTTTCACTGATTAATTCTCGCCATTTTGAGTGAGTTGTATGCGTGATTCTTTGAAATAATCAGCATGATAATGAAGTAATAAATATTGACATTTTGATGCAATTCCCCTGTAGTTCTCATAACCTATAGAACGGATGTAGTACTTGAAGGGCACGCAATTTGCCTCAGAATGAACCTCCGAAATCTTATTTTTTTGCACGCCTTTTTGTTACCAGTGTTTGGACAGCGACTAAAAATCGGTAAAAACTTAATAGGGCATTATTGCATGTGCATTTCCGACGACCATGCGACAAAACATTTGTCTAGTGAGAAGTTACTTTTATCTTTCAGGTGCGGTGTTTGACAAGAAAGACTCATTAGAGGAAAGGATTTTCAAGTTTGCTATCGCTTCAATGAACAACGAACTCAAACGGTTTAACATGTCACTCGTGTCTCTGGTGCGTTACGCAAGCACAATGAGTGCATTTGAAAACATAAACGCAGGTTTGTACACAGTATATTTTCGTGGTAAACTCAAGCTGAGTTTAAATTTGCTTCAGGGATTAACTCTTATCTGTAAGTTGATCCATGTTTTTCCTCACGACGCTGCTTCCAAAATTATCTAAAATAACCCCATAAACTTTAAATAATTTATTTTAAAAGGTCCTCTTATTGTAGCGAAATACCAAAGATTCCATTTTACCCCTTGGAGTTTATGATTTGGACCACAGATTAGCAGCATTTTGCAGCCACTTTGGTTGTGGAACAGAATTTTGTGTATGTTGTAGTCTAAAAAAAAAATAAAAACCTCTGCGGTCCAACGAAAATTTAAAGAATACTTACGATATTTCTGGGTGTCTAGAGCAAGTTACCAGCCAATTGTCTTAATAAATCATTTTCGAAAGGATCTGATTTCAATACTTTATCACATAAATTATCATAGGAGGATTTTAGATGCTGTACCTGGAACAGGAAAACACAAATGGGCCTAAATTAAAAAAATATATATTATACATCGTAAAATGTGTTAAACTAAAAACCTCAACAAATAAAAAAAAAATGAATTGATTCCTGTTGAACAATGTAAAGACTTTTATGTTAACGAACATACTCGGAGATTTTCACTTCTTTTCCCTGTGGTTCGTTTCTAAATATCCAAAGACACGCAACAAAGAGTGAATCAAGTTATCACTCAGCTCCACCAAAGTAACCACATAGATGACATGACGGGTAAATGGCTTTCACAAACTCCCAGTCCACCTAGAATACCTATTTTCTATACCCTAACAAAAATTCACAAGCCTAAACCGTCGGGAGACCGATCCTATCCGGGTGTGAAGGCCCAACAGAGAGAATATCCTCATTTGTGGATAGACTGCTCCAGCCAACTGCTCAAAAGCAAAAATCCTACATTAAGGATACTACAGACTTGATTAACTTTGTGGAAAGAACTAAAGTACACCAAGACGCTATCCTAGTGTCCGTATGGATGTCACAAGCTTGTATGCAAATATACCATAGGGGTTAGGGAACAAGAACAGTATGCTGGGCATACGATATATTTCACAATAACAACCCTCCAATCCCGACCAACTATCCCAGGGAAATGCTTGTTTTAATATTAAAGACAAACTCATTCCAATTCAATGGTGAAAACTATCTGCAAACCCATTTGCAAACATCTCCATGGCGGAAATTGAAACAGAACTCATTCGCCAGAGCAAAACCAAGCCAACAGAATGGAAAAGTTACATCGATGACGTTTTCTCCTCATGAAACCAAAACAAGCAAGACATTTATATATTCATTGAACAAGCTAACCAGTTCCACCCTTTGATGAAATTCACAGCTGAGATTTCAGAGAGGGAAATCACTTGCTTCGACACAATAGTGTACAAAGGGGATAGATTTCAAACTGACTCTATCCTGGACATCAGGACCCACTACAAGCCGACAGAAACCTTCCAATACACGCATTTCACCTCATGTCACCCCCCGGGTGTAAAACGAGGTTTTATCAAAGGCGAAGCAACAAGACTCTTTGGAACAAACTCTTCACAGGCTACATTTGAAGAGTGTCTCTCAAACTTCAAACTACGCCTCAAAACGCGAGGATACCCTAATAACTTCATTGAGAGGTCCCTAACAGGAGTCTGCTTCGAAGACTGAAGGTTGGCACTCCAACAAAGAAAACTAAAGACTCAAACGAGAGTTCTGCCATTTGTCACGACATATCACCCAGCAGTGCGTGGCCTAAAGAAAATTTTAATGGATAACTGGGTTGTAATACAAAACCAGCCGTTGCTGAAAAGCATCTATACAAAGCCTCTGATTATATCATACAAGAGAGGCAAATCTCTTAAAGATACGTTCGTTAGAGCGAAGATTTGACTGAAGGCTAAAATGCATCGCTACCACAACTCACGAGGGGAGTCCGTGTAGACCTGTCATTATCTTTTGTTTTCAGCAAAGAAAGGGATGAAACAGATATGTTGTGCGATGTTTTAACAATTTTATTTTTAAAGAGCACTGACAGAGAAAATTGCATCAAGGAACTTTGACAAAGAAGTTGCATCTGTCTCGAATTTATTCGTTAAAAGCGCAAATAACCGGTTTAAAAGAGGCCTGGAAAGCTTATAAACACCTACAAGCATTTCATAAGCATAACACTCAGGAAAACAAAGACAACAGGATTTTTAGTGTTTCAATGAATTAAATCTGCAAAAACTTTGGTGACAGAACACGAGATTTTTAAATATGAGGAAAAGTCATACAAAGAACTGAATAATTTCTTGCGCCGAGGTCAATCAGTTTATATAATCGATACAGGAGAGACGCGAACCGTTTTTCTTGTTCCATTATCAGTTGCAAAATGCAATAGCATTCCGGCTTTGTAAACTTGGCATTCACTCTGGCAGCGTAACACGAGATTTTCTAAAATGATAAAAATGTTTTAACAAAACTGGTCAGTTTTTATGATGAATAATAGACAGACGAGCGACATTTTTGCCGTTTTGTTTCAATTATTATAAAATTAAACGGCGTCCATTTTGATAGCTCTTCACAGAAAGGGATGGAACAGATATGTTGTGCGATGTTTTAACAATTTTATTTTTAAAGAGCACTGACAGAGAAAATTGCATCAAGGAACTTTGACAAAAAAGTTGCATATGTCTCGAATTTATTCGATAAAAGCGCAAATAACCGGTTTAAAAGAGGACTGGAAAGCTTATAAGCACCTACAACCATTTCAGTCATAAGCATAACACTCAGAAAAACAAAGACAACATGATTTTTAGTGTTTCAATGAATTAAGTCTGCAAAAACTTTGGTGACAGAACACGAGATTTAATATACATATATATAATATATAGGAAAAGTCATACAAAGAACTGAGTAATTTCTTGCGCCGAGATCAATCAGTTTATATAATCGATACAGGAGAGACGCGAACCGTTTTTCTAGTTCCATTATCAGTTGCAAAATGCAATAGCATTCCGGCTTTGTAAACTTGGCATTCACTCTGGCAGCGTAACACGAGATTTTCTAAAATGATACTTACGAGCTCTGTCTTTCTAAAATTTTAACGTTCTTTAGAACTGTTAATTGCTGTAGCGTGTACACAAGCGTAAGTGTTAGTATTAGAACAGGCAGCTTATACCAAAAAACAAAACACACACAGGAAGTTGATATAACTCAAGAAAGCTGACAAAGTTTTTCATCCTCCAAGCGTGACTGCAATGAATAATATATCACTTCAAAAACAACGTCAAGTAGATCAGTTTAATTTGATGTTCACCTTGGGATTCCAATTTGTTTGCAGTCCGTTAAAAGTTTGCAAGTAGTATAGGAATTCAAACAGACAAAACCAACAGTGAACTTACAATCGTTTAAGTTTTCTAGTAATTATCATTTGCTAGAAAATTCGAAGATTATTGTAAATTAATAAAATCAAATTAATTTGCATCTGTCTGGACGGATGACAAAATTAGGTGGTCATTCACTCAAAATGTGACAATTTTTCCTCATCCGACATCTCTTTAAGTGCTAATTCAAAATTGTTGCCAGAAGAATAGCATAGGAAAACGAAAAATAAACTTACTACCGAACATTTTAATATATAGATACAAATAGTTAAAAGAAGCTCGTCAGGTTTTTCTTCAGCCGAAAGAGAATTCAACTTTTTATTTGAATTGACAACTTCCGATTTAACCATACAAAAAGAAAACAGATATTATATAAAACGCCAGTGAAATACTAGGTGAGCTTTCGCGTGATCAAAACATGGTATCTTCAAGTTGCTATGATAACAGATCGCGTCTTAGAAGAAAAATAAAAGGTATTTTAAAAATGAAATTGTTGGGTATTGCATTGGAGGTTTATATGATAAAAACTGAACATTACATGACCGCTTCTAGATACGACATTGAAGATACGAAATTTCTCTTCAACATTCTAAGAAAATTTTTGCATCTCAGCGCGGTCAGTAATATCCTCTGTTGATCATGGAGAAACCAACACCAGAGTAGAGCTCCTGATATTGTGTAATTTTATGGTTTCGTCTGACCATGAAAATAATTAACAATTATTCACCGAAGTGGAGGTGAATCGTGGTGAGTATAAATATCCACCATCATTATATCTACAACCCCTGGATATGAGCAAACGCGCGCTCTGATTGGTTCCCTACTCACAGGCTATCAGCTCATATCCTATTAGTAAGGAAAACGGCCATCATGGAGGAAAGATTTCTCGAATTAGACTGGGAGAAATTCAAGTCCTGCTTGAAACGAATATACCGAAAAATACTATCGAAGCAAATTAATATGGGACGAAATTATTCGGCGGTAAGTGAGCAAATTATATATCGAAATTGAAACGATTTTAGTTGTTTATTATGAACTAGAGTAAAACCCTTACAAAAGCCGCCATTTTAAAACATCCATGGAGCCCGTAAACTGAGTTTTTTTTACTTCTGCTTACTTTTCCCACTTTTAATTCTCAGACTGGTTTGTTAACTCGATAAAATATGACACGTACATTAAAGAGATGTTTAAGAACGAACGACTCGTGTTTGAGACTTGTTTACACATCGGCTCGACAACATGTCGGCTCGACAACAACAAAGTCATGGTTCTGTTTGCAAACAATAACAGTCAATTCTTGTCGTCCAAACTAATTCCAGTTTCTCACAACTGAGGGTTTAGAGATATGATAAAACAATTATTCCACTCAATCTCGTCTTACATGAACTATAGCCAACTCAGCGCTACGCGCCCTGTTAGTTCATGTACGACTCAATTTCGATTTCGATTTCGTGGAATATTGTTAACTATTGACCGACTCTGAGGTGAAAAATTGTTTTAGTATATACCACACAAGCGTTTATTCAAATAATTTCCTCTTCGGAAATCGGAGGTGAATAGTACTTTGCTGATCACCTCCGAGTAAACCAATCAGAACGCGCGAAATGCACTACTCACTTGTGTGGTATTTACTAACAAAATAATCGGTAACGTCCGGTTACGTGTTCTGTTTGAAGGTACCAGAAAAATTATATCGCTACTTAGTAGCGTCAGACATTTCTATACAATTGAAGAAGTTCTTAAGCGTTTCTTTTTCTATTTTGTAACTAGCATTAAAAATCCACAAATTTCGGGCGCTAAATACAGCTAAATTTTCCTCTTATTTTTGCTTCTATTCGCAGCAAACCAATTAATCTCCGATGGCGTCATATCAATAATCGGTCCCAGGACCTCCACGGCAGTGAAAGCCATGCACTCTTTGTGCATGAAATATCACATTCCTCAACTGAGCCCCAGTGCCACCGATCCAGACTTTATGTTCCGCTTCTTCCGGTATAGCTTCTTACTGCGCATGTCGCCTGGGGACACTCTTATGAGTTTGGCGTTGAAGGATTTGATTTCTCATTTTAAGTGGGAAAGAGTAGGAATTTTGACGTCACGAACTGACTACGGTGAGTGCCGATTATTCCCAGCGGTGATATTTGATGTAAAACTCACGAATTAGTGCCTTTTATTTAAAGGCCGAAAACTTGGCCATTGTCAAATTGTATTCATTAAGAGGAGTGCCGAATACTTCCAGCAGTAAACTCATCTATTAAATCCATCTCCTCACACAAATTATGACAAGAATTTTATCTGACGTTTTACGGAAATTGTAATGACATTACATATTACTCCGCAGTTCAAATATATGGTCTTTCATATATTCATTTGCATCATTTTACGGAAATTTAGGTACATGACTTTTTGAGACCAGCACTACTCCATTTAAAATGAAATGAGACATACCTTAAGAGGTAAAGCGTCGTCAATGAATTGCTTTTAGCACTACTCCATTTAAAATGAAATGAGACGTACCTTAAGAGGTAAGGCGTCGTTAATGAATTGCTTTTAGCACTACTCCATTTAAAATGAAATGAGACGTACCTTAAGAGGTAAGACGTCGTTATTGAATTGCTTTTCGTTATGCGTTTTTTTTTTCCGAGGGTTCCAGCCATGAACAGTCTAATGGACTTCAGAGTGTTTGCAAACCAAGCAGGGTTAAAAATTCTGGCCATAGAGCACTTCTCAGTCACACAGGATGCTTCTCAAGTAAACGCCACTAAAGAACTGCTGAATCTGAGACAAAAAGGCGCACGTGTTATTATATTAAACTGCATAGACAGTTACACGCCAGTTGTACTGACTCAGGCAGGAAAACTCGAGATGATAAAGGACTGGGTCTGGATATTAACCGACGCCGCTATTGCTAAGGTATTGTGGGAAAAACTAAGCTATGTAACCTCGCCTTATCATAACCCAATTACTATTTGATATCGCAGTTTCATTTAGCAAACCAAAACCCAGGAAATTTATCTACCTACTTACATTCCTTATATCACGTGTAATACAAATTCAAATAGACATATCATGCGTTACTCTCATTACATACAATAACAGCACTATTCATAATGCCATTTCTGTAAATATTAGCTGTAATTTCTTCGGGTATGTAAGCCACATGCAATCAAAGAAAACGTTTTCCTGGCAGGTGCTTTGTCTAGTCAACAAAACTTCCTTTAATTTAAAACTACAATCGTGGAAAGAATTTTATGTTTACCTGTTCTGCGTCTCTTTCTGTATAATTTGAAAAGAGCAGACAAAGTTCGTCCTCAGAAAATAGTTACAAAGATCCCCCCCGAGGGGGGGGGGGCTACTTCCTTATAAGAGGCTAATGGGGATGCGCCGCTGGATAGGGTTGTATTTTCAATAGAGTTACTTGAATGGAGTCGCACATTTTCGGATTTTCGGGGTAAAAAAATTTTAATTAGTAGGGATTCAAAACGTTCTGGGTTAAAAAGTTCAGAAAATTATTGTTTATTAAATGTAACAATCAGCTCGCATTACATTTCGGTTCTTGAAACCGCAACTGAAATATTAACATTTAGTGTAAAAAAAAATGTGTCAGTTCATTTTAGGATGTCCTATTTACAGAACTGATTAAGTAGATGCATGAATATAATAGAAAGTGACTCAGTTGGGATCGCGAAAATTACCTTTTTTCAATAGTGACTAAGGTGGGGCAAGAGAAATGAGGTAAGAGATCGCATCTTCCATACTGGGTTCTCTTACTATGATAAGGGGACAGAATTTATTTTTAGATCCGGAAACTATTTTAACTGACCAATGGTTGATGTCCTTCTCATCACGTGGTTGTAATTTCAATGCGTCATGTAGAAACCGCGCAGCCATGGAACAAGATATAAATAGATTCCGCGCTAAAAATAGATTCTGTCCACTTATCCTATCAGATGGGTTGTGTTCTCTTTCCTCAATTGAACGGGAATGCTGGAAAATGTTTCACACGTTCTAACAAATCTTGTAGTAAAATTCAGCCAAAATAAAACTGTTCTCAGCCAATGAAATTGCAGCTATTGTTAGGACCCCATCACCTATGATTGCGCTGCTGGTGATATTGTATACTTAACAATTATTCGCCGAAGGCGAAGTTATTATCGCTGAATATTCACCGAGACGAAGTCGAAGTGAATATTCACCGATAATCACTGAGCCTGAGGCGAGTTATTGTTTTAGTATAAACACACAAGCGATTATTTCAAAAAAACAAAAGAAAAAGCATTGTAAAACAAGATAAAATTTTATTTCATCAAAAGCGCGCGAACGACTGGCAGCCATTTCGTTCGTCGAGGTGATTATCGGCTGATAATCCGAGATAGCGAACCAATCAGAGCGGGCGATTTTGTATAATCACCTGAGTATTAATACTAAACATCAATATTGCTACTCTTGTACTTTAGGAAGAGGGTCTATATAACTACACGGAAGGACTTGTCGGAGTTCGATTACCCACGAGAGGCTCAGGAGAAGTGTTCGAGAAAGTGTCCAGAGAATGGAGGGATATAGGAGAGACTGGACACATAAATGTAAGTCAATCAACCTTCATTTAGTCGTACATACAGTGTGACCTCTATGAAGCGGCCGCCCTCGGGACTTTGAAAAGTGGCCGCTTAATGGAGGTAAAATATAAATTGGGCAGAAATGGCGGTTAACGTGATTTATTGACTCTAACTAGCAAAATGCTTTTTGAAAAGAGTTAAATACGTGAATATACATTTAGATAAATCCATGAAACAAAACTTAACACAATGCCAACAGTCAAAGTCAGTCAACAGTCAGCTAAATCTATTGTTGTTCAAAGTCTTTGATTTGTGAAAGATTTCCACGTGTATACATTTTATGGTTTGTGACTTGTTGTTACAATGGAGATTACATTGCTGTTCTTGTTGTTATCAGTTATAACCTATTCTTATTGCCGTCTTCCTGTCACCATTTTGCTCGAAAAGATAATTTATTGGCCGCTTAATAGAGGAAAAAAAAGCAATTAATAATGACCTGGCAACAACAAAAATGTGACCGCGGCCGCTTAATGGAGGGGGCCGTTGAATAGAGGTAAGGAATACAGCATTTTAGTGACAAATAATTCGGGACTTAAGAAAGTGACCGTTTAATGGAGAGTAGGGTTATCCACATTATGCTCACAATTTTCACTATTATGCTAATTTTTTATGCTCAAAAAATCTTACTATTATGCTCAAAAAGTTCCACTATTATGCTCAAAATTTTTCCCCGGATCAATCATTTTTTAACCTTAATTTAAAATACGATCGCTTGATATGCTTATATGGAGGATTATATAGACAACATATAGTGTAAGTATTCCCTTTATGTGATCATCTTTGGTTATACTGAAGCATGATGGAGGCTATGATGGAGGTAGTCTAGGACTCTAGGCCCTAGAATATTGTCACGTATATTTCTCCACAGGAAATCAGGAATCCCAATTTCGAGATTGTACCTTACTCCGATGTATTTATCTATTTTCGATATTTTGACATATTTCCGGGAATTTTTCTTACTATACAAATACAAATACAATACTTAATTGACCACTCCCCTAGAGGGGCTTTTCAGGGCCAAATGAAACAAACATAAACAACATAGTTAAGAATCCCAACTGGCAGGAGGCAGACCAGTTGGTTATTTACAAGGATGATCGAGGAGTTGAACCAGGTACTTACCCAGAACAACACCAGGTAGTGGCCAGAGCGGGATTTGAACCCGGGTCACCGCATTGAAATACCGCGCCCTAGACCACTCGGCCATCCTGCCTCCACTATTATGCTGGCATAATGCTCGATGCTGATTCCTCACTATTATGCTCAAAATTATGCCGGCATAATGAGGACAACCCTAATGGAGAGTGGCCGCTTAATGGGTGGCCGCACTGTAATGACGTGACAATGACAAAACATGAGGGAGAGGTCGGGGCGATTTGGGACTCAAGTTGGCCAGACTGACTGAAATGACGTCAATTTTTCTAGTCAGGTTGCTAAGTGCCTTAGGACTTTTGATAAGGCGTAACATAAATTTATTATTATTGTTAATGTCAATATTACCACCATTTCCATAATCGTTACATTGAATAACACTGAATAATTAAGCATGATTCTCAGAAATCAAGGGGAATACTGGCAGAATTTTTACCGAGCTGCCAAGCCATTATTCAGCCACCATTCACCGAGATTGAAGAGAATAATTGTTTTACTTTATACCAATGATGCAACCTCGTAGGAGATGAAGAGTGTTGAATATTCCGAGGTAGTGAGCCAACAGATCGGACAGTTCAAAATTTCACAGTTGTTGAGTTGGTATGTACTAATTAACAATTGTTCGGCGAAGGCAAAGTGATTATCGGAGAATATATATATTCACCGATAATCACTGAGCCTGAGGCGAACAATTGTTTTAGTATAAATACAAAGGTGATTATTTAAAAAAAAAAGAAAGAAAAAGCATGGTACAACACGAAAAAAATTTATTTCATCAAAAGCGCGCGAACGACTGGCAGCCATTTTGTTCGTCGAGGTCATTATCGGCTGATAATCCGAGATAGCGAACCAATCAGAGCGCGCGATTTTGTATAATCACCTGAGTATTTATACTAACAATAAATAACACTAAGTTAAAAAAAAGCGAAGATTCATTACCTGTTACATTCTAAAGGCAAGAGCAGGAAGGACGTTTGATGCGGTATTGACCATTTCTCACGCTCTACAACAAATGGCCGCTGACAATATTACCATAATTGAGCCTTCTCTTGGTAATGGCCTCTGTCCGAGAACACCGGGCGACCAACCGTGGAGCTTGGGCATCACATTCTTGAGATTCCTTAAAAGGGTGGGTTCAAAGCTTTAAAAGGAAACAGACGATGAAAATATTGGTTTGAGCTATTAATATTGATGAAACTCTACTGTTACATAACAAACAGTACCACAGTACAGTACTGTTCAGTAGCTTTACAAAGAATGGTCACACTGCATGGTTTGATCCACATATGAAAAAGATAGAACCACACTGTATAGTAAAACAAACAGTACCACAGTATAGTACTGTTCAGTAGCTTTACAAAGAATGGTCACACTGCATGGTTTGATCCACAGATGAGAAAGATAGAACCACACTGTATAGTAAAACAAACAGTACCACAGTACAGTACTGTTCTGTAGCTTTACAAAGAATGGTCACACTGCATGGTTTGATCCACAGATGAAAACGTTAGAACCACACTGTATAGTTAAACAAACAGTGCCACAGTACAGTACTGTTCAGTAGCTTTACAAAGAATGGTCACACTGCATGGTCAGATCCACAGTTGAAAAAGTTAGAACCACACTGTATAGTAAAACAAAAAGTACCACAGTACAGTACTGTTCAGTAGCTTTACAAGGAATGGTTACACTGCATGATCCACAGATAAAAAGTTGAACCATTTAACTGTGGCCTTTATTTAATACGTGAGCCCTATTTCGAGGGTCCAAATTATATCGACTTTTCAAATCCCGCATCCCGCCACTATTTTTCATTCCATCCCGCCGCAATAAACATTTTCATCCCTATCCCGCCTGGTTAAACCGAAGTTGCTATGTTTCACAGTCTTATTTGGACAATTTATATCCCGCTTAACAATAATGATAATGTACTCTCCATGATTACGGAGAAAGGCAACATATTTAACGCGCGGTTTACTAATGAATCCCGTTTATAGCGCAAATTAATACTGTGACTCTAAACTTGAGCTAAATTATGATTCCGCCTAAGCTCGTCCCATCCTCTATCCCGCCTACCAAACGGAGCATATACTGGTCTCGCCGTCTTATTTTCATCCCACATCCCGCTATTAAAGTTTCTGTCATCCCGCATCCCGCCTCCATTTTTACTTTCATCCCGCATCCCGCCAAACCCATCTATATATTTAAACTTCCTTTTTTTTAGAGGCTCCAACATAGGTTTGGTGGGATGCGGGATGAGGTTTAAAATCTAGGTGGGACGTGGGATAAAAGAAATTTTAAAGGCGGGATACGGGATGCAAATAGGACGGCGAGACCGGAATATGCTCCGTTTCGTATGCGGGATACGGGATAGGTCAGGTGTAGGCGGGATCATAAATACGTTAATAAGAGTCACACAGCCTAAGAGACATTAAAAAGTACTTATTTTCTTTCTGATCCCCAAAATGCGCGCGTTAAAAGACGCGAAATTCACATGGATTTCTGATGTTAAATGGTTTTTTTTGACGTGAGTTAATAATAACCTCAACCAAGCAAAGGTGGTCAAAGCCCACGTCTAGTACGTTAATCATATCGCCGTTTCTTTCATCATAACAGCTTCATTTCCGCGATGGCGACACCGTCAACATGGCTAGCCTCGGAAACCTCTGACAGCCATACACTGCATTAAAATTAAATAGTAACCTATAAAATAAAAAAAAATTTAAGAAAAAGTGACACCACCGCGATGATACCAGTCCTGTGACTGAAGGGGTCACCCTGTTTAAATATCGATTATTATTGTTAGTAGTATTATTAGTATTATTATTATTATTATTATTATTATTATTATTATTACCCAGGTGAAGCCTCCATATGTGGCGTTTTGTGTCTCACTTATAAATATTACTGATAAACACACCGAGGAAAAATTAATCGGTTTTTCTAAATATGCCTAAAGCAAGTCTTTGTCTTTCACAATAAGAATACATTATCAGTGTTTTAAAGGCTATAATTTCTCCATCAGTTCAATAAGGCGGTGAACTAGAGCAACTTGGGTTTAACCAGGCGGGGATCGGGATGAAAATGTTCATTGCGGCGGGATGGCGGGACGAAATGAAAAATAGCGGCGGGATGCGGGATTGGTTAAGTCTATTATGGACCCTCTTTTTAATCCATCGTTTTGATAAGTTGCTGTATTTACCGCTCTCCAGGTTAAAACAAAAGGAATCATGAGTGATATCACATTCCGATTGACGGGATCACCACGTAAAACGATATATGACATTGTGAACTACCAATCAGATGAAGGATGGGTCAAGGTATGAAAGCGTACAAACCTAAATACGGCAGGGAAACTTGTTTTGCTTTACAATAGACCCTTTAAATAATAGCGTTTAATCTACTTGGAATTCGGGTCCCCAAGATTCTTTCAACCGTTTCCGAGTACCAAATGCGTGACGGAATTCGCACAAAAATATGCGGCATTACGGGAGCGGCTCATTTTCTTCGATTGGAGTAGGTCCAGCATGCCAGATAAGGTAAGCAACATTTGCAACGACACCAATGGATTATGCATTCCTTTTTATCGTATTTGCGGTGATTTTGGATCTAAAAAAACTGCTGACTTCTTGAGAAACAGAAACAATAATGGGTCTATATAATTTTTGTTAACTTTGAAATCACTGTCATGCAGAAAGCAATCACTCCATCGGCATTAAATGTCTAGGGAAACTTTTCATAGTATACATTCACAAAGGTAACATTTTTACCTCATGGTATGTACGTCATACCATGAGGTATTGTAATGGTTGGATTGGTCACTCCATTCCCGTTGGACAATTAATTTATCCATTGAATCTGCATTAAATGTGAATTAAACAGGTTCTCCCCTGTCACCCCTACTAGGTTTGGTTTTGTCCACAAAGTCGTGCAATTGTTTTATGTTCACATTTGTCGGGGGAGGGAGTGAGACAAAGCGGCTGCACATTTTTACAAAATGGCGTCTGTTGTGTCGAGCTCGACACAAAGATTGTCAAGGCGCGTTTTCGTTCCTTTCGCTCCATCTTTGATTAAAATACACTTTTGAAGATCTCGCGAACGAAGAGGAAATGTGTTGAAGAATGCTCGAGGGCAAAGAAATGGGTTTTAAAGTCTTAAAAGTGACGATGTCTCCAAGTTGGACGACGAGTAATCAATCAGTCGCAGCAAGAGTGCACAAATTAAAACGAACTATTCGGAATGAACGCTTTATGGTCTGGGGAAAGGACAGCACCGCCACGTCATAGAATAATTACCACAGACCATGAGGTAGCTCGAAGGAGCCTTTGGTTGTAGTTATATCACAAACTAAGGCGACTTTGGCAATGAAGTATTTTTGTGTTCTTGTAGTCTGTATGCAGATATAAATCAACAAAACGCACAACAAAAATCACAATAAAACTAGCTTCCAGTCTGCTTCATAGCTCAGTTGCACCGGTATCGCAAGGTCATGAGTTCGAATCCCGTTCAAGCCTGAATTCTTTTATGTCTTATCTTGTCAATTGCTTTCTTTTACAGTTGCGTACATAACTGCGACAATTTTTCACTCATTAAATCATTCTTCCGCAATTCACATAAATGGAATTTTCATAAATTCACATTCAAAACACATTTGGCGTGATTTATTTCATTGCTTGTTGTCAGGTTGGTGATTGGAATGATGATAATTATCCTCCGTTGAGGATGGAACGAAAGAGACCCATAGTCTGGTTAGACGGAGAGCTGGCTGTACCTAAATTAGCCAGTCTTGATCTCAGATACGCCAAACTCAAAGTATTGGTTGCATTGGTAAGGTTTTTTGCTATCAGGGCTTGAGACTAACTGTAGCCAACTAGCCACAGACTAGTAAAATTTCAGTTTCGGCTGGTGGATTTTACTCTTTCACTATCCATTGGAGCTAGCAAAAATTGTGAAGCACTGTAGTAGTGGACGGAAAAATGGTTTCTGTCCTCGTATACCCGTACACGAGAGAATAACCACTGTATTTTCTTTGTTTGTGTCATTGTTTAGCTCTACCGTATTGCTTGTTCTTTTGTATCGCCTGTTGTGTACCGGTACATGAGGACAGAACCGAAAAATGTAAGCTATTTTTATATTAGATTGTTCACATCTCCAGTTTTCCCGTAGGATTTTCGAGACTCGCTTCGATTGAACAGCCGCCATCTTGATAATTTTGAACGAGCAAAACCTGGGGAGAGTGTCTAAACTACTCTTATTGAGGGGGGCAGGACCCTGTAACCTTACTAGGCCCCTCTAAGTAGTTAAGACGCTTTCCCCAGGTTAAGTGCGTGCAAACAAACCAAGATGGCGGCTGTTCAATCGAAGCGTACAATACTGAATAGCACTTATCCGCGATGACATCACAAAAATTCTCGTAACGTCAAAGTGAGGCTTGGTGGTGATCGCTTCGCGCAGTTAGTTGACATGTAGAGAGAAAATCAGTTGCTCTTGTCAGGTTTTTTCATTTTTTGTTCGAAATGCCTCATTGGTGCATTGCATACGGCTGTACAAACTCTTCAGACATGGAAATCAAAACGTCCTGGCATCGTTTACCACTGGATAACAAAGAACTGCTTTCCGAATGGCTCGCAAAAATTCGACGAACAAACACGCCAGTTAATGAGCACTCGAGGCTATGTGGCGATACATTTAATTTCCAGTCCTCCATAAGGGAGGTTACTTGAAGGATCGAAAACTATCCTGTCAGGGGAAGCCCCAAGCCAATTTTTTGTATTTTGGGTTAACAATCAGCCCACAAGGATATACTTTGATTCCCTGGTGTCCATGCCTCTCCTGGTATTGCAAGTAGTAGTCAGCTACAATGTCTTCATTGTCACGGCCATAATTAAGTGAACTGACATTTAAATTGACATGGGGATTTGTCAGTCTCTCAACAAGTTTGGAGCAATCTTGCTTTGTTCTTTTAAGCACTGCACCAAAATTTGAGGCAGTCAGTCTGCATTGTCTATACTTGAACCAATCAATGTTGTCAGACTGTTCTCTAGTTGAAGATTCTATTGCAGTAGCTTGGTCAAAGTTCACCTTTACTTTGCTGTTCAATAGGTGCTTGGCTTCTTCAGACAAATCTTTTTGAACTGAAACTTCATTAACAGAAGAATCATGCAGTGGAAGCTTGACTGGCAGATCGATTGATGTGCTTAGATTAGCTCCATCCCCTAATGTAGGGCAGGGTGGTGAAACATTGAGAGGGGTCAGTGGCAAGGGGCTAGAGGGATGATGTGATGGGGTGGTATGAACAGGTTTGGAAGTTAAATGGTATGAGAAGCTGATTACATTAGCTCTCATTGGTGGGGCAGAATCTGGTGGAGTGCACCTATTGGTGATTTCCCTAGAGTAACTGGGGATGTTGAACTGGTTGAGTTATGAACAGCATATGTTGGAGTTGTCTGCATGGATGACTCTGGATTTGAAGGAGTAATAAAAATTGTTGATGGGATTGGACAGGGGGCTTGATTAATGGGGTGAGAGTCTAAATTAGGTGGGACCAATGAAGACACTTGCTGAACAGATGTAGCTCCTCTTTGTCCAGTATTCAGTACTTTAAGAAATCCACACGGCTTTGACAATCCCTTGCACAAATTAGCCAGCTTTAAAGTAGCATCAAGCTGTTCACGACGATGTTTCATGGGGATGGCATTATAGTCTTGTGGAAATGGCTTAGGGTGTGCTTTCTTCACCTTTCCATACTCGGCACGCTCAAACGGTATTTCGTAGATGGTTTTGGAGTCTAGTTTCTTTTTTCGTGGCTGATTCCACGTTTGCAGGCGCGATGTGCAAGACAGGAAGGGCCGTGTAAAGCCTAATCTGACAAACTCCTCAAGGGCATAGCAAAAGGCCGCGATATGTTTACAGCTCCCAGTAGGTCCTCTTCCCGCGGGGCAGCCATCTTCCGCGTACAAAATCTCAGCAGAAGGAGCAAGAACCATTTGGATTTTATATTCTCGGTCTTTGCGCATTTCCGGCAAACAGACGGCTTTCAAGTAAACATTGTTGTCGTTTCCTTTGCAGGTCATAATCTTTTGAATATGCCCAGATTTAAACAATGGATAAGAGTGATTGTTTACGTGTTTAAAGTCACCTGCATTTTGTCCATCACATACTTTACGTGTAATAAAGTATGCCATCATGCTGGCCATGGAAAATTCAGGTATAATTGCTCGACCATCGGCGATCCTTTTCCACATAGCAGTAATCGGAGGAAACAGAAACTCATCGCGGGTAGCGGCGGCATTACCGCCGTCAATACTAAGTTTTCGCCGTTTTCTTGCAATGTTTTCTCCATTGTCTGGATCGACGAGGTCCTTGTCGAGACCACCATCGATATAACTTTGAACTCTGGAAAGGGACAGTTGATTTCTTTCAGTTTGATGCACCGGTGCCAATATAAAATAAATCGGGAAAATAAGCTATTCACGTGTATTTACCTTTCGACCAAAGCTCGCTTCGTTCCGCTCAATTTCGCCCCTTTCCTGCAGGAAAGCCATCTCTTTAACTCAGGAATAGTCAGTTGACTAGGGGTTTTCCCTCTCAACGAAGCGCCGTTGATATCAGAAAGAGTGATATCAGAAAGAGTGATTTCAAGCGAATTTCCTACAGACATGTTCGATGTGTCCTATATGTTTCTTTAATATTCCCGCGAAACCATCACCACCAAGCCTCGTTTTGAAGTTACCAAAGAAATCGCAACGTCATCACGCATAAGGGCTATTATGTAAAGGTCTCAGTTGTTCACTCTCTCGGTGTAATTTATTATCAAAAGGCCAGTTTTCAGTATTTTACGGAAAAAAGAAAAGAAAAGAAATGAAGCCAATACTACACCATCGAATCTGACTTTTGGTTCATCTCCTCTGTAATATAATTTATTCACACAACTGACGTAAAACAAAGGACACAAGACACTCTTAACAATGTACCTAGCCCCAACTAACAACTCTCCTTAGTGAGTACCATACACTTCCTTACGTGTTACTTTGGAGAATTTGATCTGAGATCAATTAAAATTTGTGTTTGGATCAATTCGTTATCTGTAGTTGACTGTTAAGCCTTTTACACCCAAGATCTGAGTAATGACTCTCCTTAGTTATCACAAAATGGCTGGATATTGGTGTCTTCCTTTCTCATGTTATGGACGATGACACAGTCCAGGTCTATAATTCACATAAAGAATCAAGAACCCGGCCAATATCTAGACATAACGACCTCACGCTCGGTCAATACTGCCATACCAATAACCCGTGTTGAAATGTTTTTTTTTCAGTCTCGACCTTTTGTCATGATAAAGAGCAAACTGAGCCCCGGTGACGATGATCTAGGTTATGAAGGATTCTGTATCGATCTGCTAAAGAAACTCCACGAAAAACTTCAGTTTGCCTATGACATCCAGCTTAAAGACAAATTTGGAGAAAAACAGCCTCAAGGGACTTGGGACGGTATCATCGGTGAGCTGTCACGTGAGGTTAGTATCGCACAGCCGTTAGGGACGGACCATTAGAAAAGTGATGGGGGGGGGGGGGTGGGGAAAAAACCAAAAAAAAATTTATGCAAGGGAAAATGCCAAGAAAAAAAATTCATGCACAAGCAGTGAGCGAAAAAAAAAATTCGTGCAAGCTGAAAATTACCCACCCCCCCCCCCCTTCCCCCATCACTCTTCTAACGGTCCGTCCCCCTAGGTGCGTTCTATTCGACCAAAAAAATTCGGTTTGAAATCCACAAAACTTCATGAGATTAATGAAACAGTACTATTCTGTGCGTAATTAAGCAACTGTCTTGTTTTAAGTTGCTCTGAAAGCTAATATATTATTCAATACACCACGCCACTTATTGGACCCGACCAGATCCGAAAAGTTTCCGACCGATTCCGACTAAAAACGAACGACCCGAAAAGTTTCGGACCGATATTTATTACACACTGCAGTTTGGGAACGAGAAAGTTGCTGTCCGTTAGACTTTTCCAAAAGCAAGAAATTCTTCTCTTGAATACGTTGTATTTCAATTTTATCCTTGGTCTAAATTTTATTTTCCTTTGTTTCAAAGTCATTATCATACATTACCATACCAGAAAACAAAGAAAATAAACTTTGAACCAAGGAAAAAATTGAACTACAACAAATACATGTTTAATGGGCAGATTTATCGATTACCTGCTTCCAATTTTTAAGCTTAAGTTTTCGAGCACAAAATATTTTCGAAACCTTCGCAAAGTGTTCGCCAGGTGCTCGCTTCTCAATTACGGAAGTTTACTGGTGGAATAAGCCACACTGCAGTTTGGGGACAAAAATTAAAGGTTTCTGTTCATGAAACTTTGCCTCAGGGCTACTAGTCGAACCTTACGCAAACACAACGGTTATTTCCCGGACGGTGGCAAACAAATTTTTCCTATTAAGATTTTGCAATTGGGATTTCGGAATTTTTCTTTCCTTTCTTTATCCCGAATTGAAATAGCCGAATATTTAACGCTTGCATCTTTCTCCTAAACTTTTTAGACATTCTTACGGTCGTAAGCTTTTGTCCCCAAGAAAACGTCCATTTAACTTGATTGTTGTTCACAAGACGACGACTAAAAACGACTAAAGTTGCACGTGCGGTTTCACTGAATTCTGTTCAATAGCGCTGTTGTTTACTTGAGTGTACTCGCTAAGTTTTCTCGTAAACTTTTCAAAGATAACCAATTACGCTCGCCCTGCGGGCTTGTGCAATTTTTTAAACTTTAAAAAAGAAAGTACTTACTTATTCCAAACTACACTCTATCTATGCAAACATCACGACACTGCACGTGCAAACTACTGTTGCATGCATGTGGTATCTTTGCTGTCTGCAAAACAACAACTGAAAACCTCCAATTTTAAGTTTTAAGAATAGGCGAATGTGCAAACCAAGAATTGCCCCGGCAAATTTTGGGTCCAAGCAGAGAATATTCAGCTATTTTCGAGTTTTTAGGAAATATGCGAAAAAAATAGACACCGCGCGTCTGTTGTCCTAATGACAAAATGCTCCCGTTTCGTCGCAATTTTTTTCGTTCCTTATTTTCGGAGAAAGCGGAGAACGTTCAACCACAACCAAGGTTTTGAAGCCATTTTATAACCGTCTCCCAAACTAACCGAAAATTTACCATAAAAAGGTGAAAAAAAAAGTCCCGTTAAGTGTTAAGCAATCGGACAAGAAACAGCGTGCTTGTTTTTTCATCTTTAAAATCTCCTCGTAAATGATTTCTTTAGAATCTCCTTCCAAAAGATACGGGGACTTTCAAGCTCCCCAAATACCAAAAACACAATTGTTTCACTGCATTTCAAGTTTTACACCTCAAATTCTCAAATACTCCGGAACAATTTTTGTCGTAGTTTCAGTTCTCTCATCTTTGAAAATTTTAGCGTGCTTTGAGCATGCATCTCCACAGCAAAAGAAATTGGAGTTTCTGCATCCACAATGGCTTAATTCTTCGGTGTTTAAAGTGGGACGAAACAGTACAAACTACTAAAAGTGTAATTATAATACTACCTACCTGACAAACCAATTTTCTCTCTGTATTTGCTCCGCAGAAAGCCGACCTGGGAGTTTCCACCTTCACAATTAGCCCAGAAAAAGAGAAAGCTGTCGACTTCACACAGCCGTATTTCAGCGTTAGCTTCAAGATTATCACCAAAAAAACCCACCGTGAAAGCAAAGCAAATATCTGGGGTTTTCTCAGCCCATTTGAACGAACTCTTTGGATCGCAATAATAGTCGCCTCTGCAGTTGTTGGTACTGTTGTTTGGATTTACGACCGGCTCAGCCCGTACGGATATTACGGCAGAACTGTGCAGTCAGCGGACGTTACCCAAGATGACATACACGCTAAGAATACTTTAAACTTAATCAATTCTTTCTGGTCAGCGGTGGCCTCCTATCTTGAGCAGGGGCCAGAACAGTTTTATCCCATATCGTACTCTGGAAGAGCGCTTATCCTAACATGGTACGGGATTAATACATACCTCTTACTTACAGAGTTCTCGGTCCGTACTGTAAGTTACGGATCCTCGTTTTTTCCGCTCGGATTTATGGCCCAAGCACAAAGCACGCGGGCCATAAATCCAAGCAGAAAAAACGAGGATCCGTAACTTACAAAACGGACCGAGAATACGAGGTTTGTAAGATATTTATGACATCTCAAAACAAACTTTTGAATTTAGCGGGCCGTACGGTGAAGTACGGCCTGCTAAACTGACCAATCACAGCGCGCGTACTAACGGAGAGATATAATAAATAATAAAACTTGTCACAGCACAATGTGAATGTTAATGTGGGGAAAAATATCGTTTATTTTTAAGTAAACCCAAACTCTACCAAGAGTACTCTATATATGCGTTACTGACTACGCGTGAGATCAAGATTGCTGCATATTGGCTGAGGTCATACTTTGCATTCTTATTGGCTAAGACGCAGCTCGAAGACAATAAAAACGCCAATAAACACGAGGCCAATATTCAGCCATCTTAACCTAACAAGCTAAGTCAATAAAAGGTTTATTATATAACCATTTTTATTTTGTTTTGTTTCGCGGGACAAAGCTCACTGAATGCAGGCAATACCGTGCGGGCAAGATTGGTTCCTGTTACCCGCTCAAGAAGCTAATCAGAACTCAGGGATTCGCCTCAAATTTCCAGCTCGGGGAATCAGCACATAACAGTACGTTGTTTGATCTTAACATCATACATTCCAATGTTCTATTTCTTCCTCTTTTTTATAGGTGGTTCGCTATTGCCATATTTGGCGCTACGTACACAGCCAACTTGGCCGCATTCCTGACAATCAATAAATACGAGCAACCAATCAAAAGCATCGAGGATTTAGCCAATCAGGACAGAATCGCCTACGGAACGGCTCCGGGATCGTTATCAGAGATGCTCAAGTAACTGCTCATTTTAATTACTCTTATAATTCTATGATGCGATTTTTAATTCTTCTTTAGTTAGAGCCATGCTGTTCTCCACACGCCACGTTAGAAAATCTGGTGTTGGATCCGTTCAAATTTGCTAGTGTAAGGGTTAAGTCCCTCAAGAAGCACAGGAAACCCAAACGTGCCACATTAAGCACACACGACCAGAGATTATACCAATTTCTGTGGCATGAGGCACTTATAGTTGCCTTTGCCCTACTCCCCCGAGATTGGATGCTGGTTTACCGCAGACAAGGGGAAACTATAAGATTGATAGTTCCGAGACATAGATGTTGTAGTTCAATTTTATCCTTGGTTTAAATTTTATCCTCCTTTCTTCCAAACTCATTATCACACATTACCATACCAGAAAACAAAGGAAAATAAAATTTGAACCAAGGAAAAAACTGAACTACAACATAGACACCATTGTCTTTATTATTCGCCACTAAATTTTCTTCCCAGCGCCAGTTGAAAAACAGTCAAAACCCACCAAATGCAGATCAATTAAATGTTTATCCTTGCGTACAGCCTGAAATTTCAATAATTTGCAACGTACATTGGCTAAAAAAATATGGCGTAACTGTCAGACAATTTACATTTTCACGGAGGAGTACTATCCATCCGGGTATTTTCCACGGAAGGGCACTATGTCTCTCCGCAAACGAACACTATTCCCCACTCCAGAAACTATGGGGAATCTGGGCACGAACTTGACTCGTAAGGAGTTCTGGGATCGTTTGGGTGGACACGCAAGACATTTAAAATGGCGGCAGCGAGGAAAGTCTTATTCGCAAAACACTGAAGAAAAATGGCAAAGCATGCTAATTGTTGTGTTCCTGGATGTACGAATAACCACAGAACCAAGCATGGGCTTTCGTATTACCGAATTCCAAAGGACAAAAAATAGCGAAGACAGTACAAGATTCTAATTCGTAATGCAACATTAAAACTTGACGCAGATAATACACGTATTTGTGGAGATCACTTTGATGGTGGACATAAGCGCAGCAAGCATCATTTACCTTCTGGATAAGTGTTAGGGAAAACCAATTGCGCTATCCATTGGATAGCAATTTATAAGGTGGATAGCGCTATCTTCCTTTTGAACGACTGGGGGCAGAATTTTAATGCAGTGAGTTTCCAGCATTCTGAGGAGTATGTCAGTGGTTTTTTTTCAAGAATTCATGCAAGTATTCCTACAGCTTGTAGCTGGTTAAACTTGAAGACAAAAACAAAATAAACAAAACAAAATTGCAGCTGGTTTTAAATCAACTCAATTATTGTTCTTCAGGTTTTGCAAACAGGGCAGTCATCATTCTGTAACTGAAATACAAAGATTAGTAACTGTTTCAATATTCAAGATCCAATTAGGGGTGGGTGGGGTTTTTCCAATTTTTTTTCCTGTTATTCAATACTGGAGTTATTTGAAGTCCTACAAATTTTAATATTATCAAATTAAGGTTTAAAGAAGTAAAAGTTTACTTTGTTTATGTTTCAATATCCTTCAGACAACAAAATGCATAACAATATTCAATATTACATGTACAAGTGGAAGGTGGAAATTTGTGAGTGCTGCTATAACAATTAAAATGTCTGATGCTACTCTTGCAAGGGAAACTGGAATAGGTTTATCTAAAATATGCCAATTCTTAATTTGTTCCATATATCTTTCAACATGAACTCTCAAACTTGCTACTTTCTTGTTCTTTTCTCCTTCTAAAAAGGCAGGTATGAGGCTTGCACCAACTGCAGCAAGCTCATCTTGAATGAGGAAGCCTTTATCAGCCATTATTTCATCACCTTGCTCCAACAAAGCTAGGAAACCACTCTTAACTGTAATTTCTTTGTCAGTAATACTACCAGGGTATAATTCACTGGCAAATCCAATGACACCACTTAAGGTGATTCCCACTAGGCTTTTCATGGTTGTTCTAGATTTGCACGAAGAGTAACAGGAGGACTGATTATCCAATGCAGATGGACGCTCCATTTGTATTTCAGTGCAGTCAATAATCAGCGCTGTCTTGAAAAGTTTAGGCATGTGTACCTGAAGAACATCTCGTGGTGGAGTGATAATAAGTTCCTGAAGTTCAAGGCATAAAAATCGAATCCATGTTCTAAATATTACAGACACTGTTGACTCGGAAATTTCAAATCTGTGAGCCAAATCTCTTTCAAACAAGCCAAGCCTTAGTCGCACCAACACAAGAACAAACTCCTGAAAGGTTTAAGAATTCTTGGTCGACCTGGTTGCCAAACTGGGTGGCAATCAAAACATTTTCGATCATAGTTTCCATAGCTTATGATTTTCGCTGCATTCTTAACCATATCAAAGCAAAGCATCAGTGTCTTATAGTTGGGAAATCCAGTGTAAAAAGCAATGTCTGAGTCCTTATCTTTGAACTGATTAATGTCGAATCTAAGCAATTCCGTTTGGGAGCCAAAATTTACTTTTAGCGCTTCATAACATTCGGTATGCAAAGGTTCATCTTTGTTTTGTACTTGTTCGTAAAAATCCGTTTGCATACCTTGATCACATGTGGGCAGCACATTCTCCGTCTGACAGAGATCACTTTCCGGCACTGGGTCTTCGTAATGGTCTTCGTAATGGTCTTTACATCTCCTTGATTTCTTGACAATTTTTCCGGAGAAACACCCTTTAAAATAAGTCGAGTTGCCACATGAAAAAATTGAAGGTGAATGATGCTGGCTGCGCTTATGTCCACCATCAAAGTGATCTCCACAAATACGTGTATTATCTGCGTCAAGTTTTAATGTTGCATTACGAATTAGAATCTTGTACTGTCTTCGTAACTTTTTGTCCTTTGGAATTCGGTAATACGAAAGCCCATGCTTGGTTCTGTGATTATTCGTACATCCAGGAACACAACAATTAGCATGCTTTGCCATTTTTCTTCAGTGTTTTGCGAATAAAACTTTCCTCGCTGCCGCCATTTTTTAAATGTCTTGCGTGTCCACCCAAACGATCCCAGAACACCTTACGAGTCAAGTTCGTGCCCAGATTCCCTATAGTTTCTGGAGTGGGGAATTGTGTCACGTGATCAAATTAAACCAATAACAATCAGAGAAAATTTAGAGGTGAAATATAACTTAGGATATTCAACATTAGTATATACCAACTAAGCAACCTTGGTATTTTGAGTAATCTGATTGGCTCACTATCTCAGAGCACTATTCACCTCCAACGAGGTAATCCTTGTGCAAAGTTTTTCCGAAGAGAGAAAAGGGCGGGCGTCAATTCTTGTTTTACAGCTGTTTCCGAGAGATGTCATTGAGGCTGATACTTTGATATCATCCACACTACAGAATTATTCTCCGTGAATAGTAGGAGAATGTTCTGTTACTATTAGTACCACCCTTAAAAAGTGAATTTTTCAAGAAGCTCACTTGAGCTAATAAATCACAAATTGATCTGGAAACAGCATCATTACCATTAATAATTTACAAGTGTATCCATTGATTTCAAACTCTAACGCAATCGATACACTTGTTAACTATGCATTGACCCCGGTTTCGTGTCACATGTATATTTCGTATCTAACGGGGTTGTATATTTTGTCAAATTAAATTTTGCAAAATTGGAGTGTAATCAAAATTTAAGGAAACAAGGCTAAACAGCATGCCGCTGTACATACGTACTGTTTTTCATTTTTAGGTCGTCCTCGCTTCCCGCCTATCAGAGACTATGGCGCTACATTAGTTCCCATGGCACCTTAGAGGCAAATGATTCTTTCGGTTTTGATAAAGCGAGGCGGACTGAAGACTATGCCTTTTTATGGGAATCTGCAACGGTGGACTACGAAGTTCAGTCCAAACCGTGTAACACTTTAAAAGTAATCGGCAGGTATGCATTATCGGTACTTAGTAAAAATCTGGACTAATAATTCTACTAATACAAATGCCGCAATCTGACTGGTTGAGCTATTGCACACTATCAGCCATTAAAGTGCAACACTTGGTTGAAGATCGTTTTCAAAATGGCGACACCCTCGTTAGAATTAGGGTTAGAGTTAAGGTTAGGGTATGTAGGATTCGGCCACATCAACTATCATCCCAAACAAATCTCGAGCGCATAATCTAATTGTTTATAATGTAATTATTTATTGTTATTTATTATATCTCTCAGTTAGTACGCGCGCTGTGATTGGTCAACTTAGCGGGCCGTACTTCACTGTACGGCCCGCATAAGTTTGTTTTGGTCGCCAAAATGACTCCAGAGATATAATAAATATCTTATTAACCTCGTTTTCTCGGTCCGTACTGTAAAATACGGATCCTCGTTTTTTCCCGTCGATTTATGGCCCGCGCGCTTCGCGCTTGGGCCATAAATCGACGGGAAAAAACTCGGTCCGTATTTTACAGTACGGACCTCGAACTCGATTAATAAGAGGTATATATAATTTAGTTTTGACTTGCACAATTTAAAACTATCTGACTTAGACATGTCTAAAAATTCCTCTTTTCACGAATGCATACCGCGTGCCTGTAATTTACACTTTGACACACCTTGCACTACTCACAGACAGCTAATACAATAGCGAGCAGAAATCTATTCTCTTCTTATGCTACGCAACCGAAGAGAATTTAAGAAAATTACATGGCCACCTGGATATTCTGCTCTTATTTACTTTCAATAATTTCGTATCTCCGCGCAGCCAAGTAATATTCTAATAATAGTAATAATAATGATAACAATATTTCTATAGCGTGCAACTCCAATAAATTGTCCGTGGCGCCTAAGAACAGATAAATGAATTACAAACATTCGCTAAAAAACCTTTTCCCAAGATTAGTCTTCAAAACAGTTTTAAAAATGTCAACAGATCATATCCTCAACAGACGATATCCTCTACATATTCGTGTCCTAATATTTTAAAACCAATGGACGATAGAAACTGAAACCGAATATGAAATAGAATGGTGCAACTACGCTTTTGTTACGAACACCTTTTGAATTTGATTGTTGCATGAGTACCGTTGGGGAACATGTGAAAATAAAAAAGACGATTTGCTAAGTACAAAAAATGAGCAACTTATTTTTCACACCGGCCGTTTGGTAGTATCAACTGTAACTTGACTGTATGTCGCACCGCAATCTCAAAATATTCAACTTGTTTTGCAGACCGTTCGGTAGTATTAACTATGGATTCGCTCTACCGCGCAATTCGCCCTACACACACAACTTCAGCGTCGCCATGTTAGAACTACAGCAAGAAGGATTCATGGAGAGAATGACAGAGAAGTGGTTCAGAAGCCGCAGTGTGTGTGGAGCAGAGACAGTGGCAGCCACGAAAAGTGAAGAGGAAGGAGGTCATCAGCTGGAGTTCAGCGACATGGCAGGGGTGTTTATCACCCTTGCTGTGGTTGTGGCCAGTGGTATTGCAGTGTTGTTGATAGAGTTGATATATGCGTCATACAAAGACACAATGGACAAACACTCACAGGTCAGTTATTGGTGTTCGTGATTTTACCTCTGAACGTTGCCTTTCCACAGTCAAACCTCGAGTCATACAATGTGGTTCTATCTTTTAACCCTCTCACTCCCACAGTTAAACTTTGAGTCATACAATGTGGTTCTATCTCTAACCCTTTCACTCCCACAGTCAAACCTTGAGTAAAACCGTGTGATTCTCAGTTAAGCTTTTCACTCCCTTTGTCATGTGTTAATAACGCATTAGACTGTAAAAAACAGTAGAAAAAAACAACTTAACATAACTATTAATCATCTGTCTGTTTCTTAGCCCCCGATGTCATTTTCTCAAGCGTTTAGCGAACGC
This sequence comes from Ricordea florida, assembly GCA_949710005.1. Lineage (NCBI taxonomy): Eukaryota > Metazoa > Cnidaria > Anthozoa > Corallimorpharia > Ricordeidae > Ricordea > Ricordea florida. The sequence goes on along the minus strand of OX453283.1, from coordinate 27,026,801 downwards.
CTTCGACGAAGTTGCTGCGGCGAAAAAAGCATTTTCACTCGAATGCGACGCCCCGTGAAGACGATCAAAACAATGATTTGAAGATAATGGATGATAATGACGACGATAAACGTTTAAATTACACAACTTAACACACGAGAAGTCTCGACACTAACTTTTATTGCTTAGCAGATTTATAGCATTTTCAGCAGGTCGTTACCCTGATCTACAATGAATGTAACCGTATGCATTTCATGTATACCTTTGTGGTTTTACTTGTTAAGTGCTTTAACTGATCATGATGAATGAGCCAAAATAAAATTTAAAGAGAGATCAGTTCAAAATTGGTCACTGCGCTTATTTTTGAAGACGACGGCCATTTTCCACAACGTGAAAGGAGACAAATAACTATAAAGAGCGATGAAAGACGACGAAATCAAGAAGCATCAAATTCAACTAGATGATATAAAATGTCTCTTAGTATTTATGAGGCCACAAAATTTAAAGTCAGTTAAATAAGCATAGGACAAACAACGTCAAAGTTATCCGGGTGACTTATTTGATGTTAGCTCTTCATCAGTTCCTGTTTTGGCTCAGTTGTAACCTTGGTTTAAATTTTATTTTCCTTTGTTTTTTGGTATGTTATTGTATGAGAATGAGTTTGAAACAAAGGAACATAAAATTTAAACCAAGGTCACAACTGAGCCAAAACAGGAACAATAAAACATTGATAATAAGTTTAACAAAGTGCAAGTTTTAATACGTCTGCAGCGAGATGCGCGACACCCCCGTGACAGGTGTGACCCTAACAGTTCATAGAACGATATAGCCAATAGCAAAAGAGATTCTATTTAAGCGCACAGGTTGTGATGTAATACCGTGGTATATGACAGCGTCTTCTATTGGCCAATGATATTCATGACGTAATAATTGTCCTCTCATAGAGAGGACAATTATTACGTCCTATGCAGCAATAGGACAGGATATGCAGCAATATCATGCTGCATTCGTTTGTTTTCTTATTGAAGATACACGGTAACGCATCTAAAAAGTAAAGTCAAGATTAACATTATTACCTCTAGCAGCTGTTGTCTGGTTAGTCACGCAATGCTCCTTCTCCCTGGGGACGCGCGTGGCGTGACCATCAAGACAACATGATCTAAGTAGCAATTCTCTTAAGCGACTGCAATACATTTGGTTTTCAGTTACTTTGGAGAATTTGGTGTCAGATCAATTTATGATGTCTGAGTTGATCATTTCTTTGATTCTCATTAACAGTTAGCCATACATTGCACTGTTCTTGTATGGAGAAGTTCCACGCTGATCACTTCTGGGAGTTAAAAGGGTTTATGTCTGATTTGCAAGAATCTGGCAAATCAAGATTTTCTGCCAAGCTGATTTTTTATTTTCCAATCAACAAAGGTTGATTTTTGCATTTTAACTATTACTTTGTTTTTGCGAACCATTCTAGTAAATTTAGTGTAGAAGAGAGAGCTGCTACGACAGGTCGAGTTCCGTGGAACTACGCACACGCAGATTATTATTAGCCAATAGTGGTTATTTTGGGCAGCCATGCACTTTTTTTTCTTAATCTTGTCTGTATTGTAAATTTAATTTAATTAAGGGTGCAAATAAAGTTGTTGTTGTTGTTGTTGTTGTTGTTGTTATAACCCATTAATACAAATCGATACACTGTGCATAACGACAAGAAAATGGTAAAAATTGAAATACCCCCCAAAAAGACAATGACTAAATTTTCAAGCGACATTAATTTCGCAGCCAGTTTTTATGAAAAGCATTAATTCTTGAACCCAACTTATCATGGTGGCAAGTTTTAGATAACTCATTCATGCAGGAATAATAAAAATGGCAAAACACTCCACTGTTCTTTGGTACTGTTTGTTTTACTATACAGTGTTCTTCACAGTGCGGTTCTAGCCTAATCACCTGTGGATCAAACCATGCAGTGTGACCATTCTTTGTAAAGCTACTGAACAGTACTGTACTGTGTTACTGTTTGTTTTACTATACAGTGTGATTCTAACTTTTTCATCTGTGGATCAATCCATGCAGTGTGTCCATTCTTTGAAAAGCTACTGAACAGTACTGTATTGTGGTACTGTTTGTTTTACTATACAGTATGCTTCACAGTGTGGTTCTAAACTTTTCACCTGTGGATCAAACCATGCATTGTTTTACCAGACAGTTAGTTTTATGAAAATCCTTCTAGTTCATAATATAAATGTTGTAGTTCAGCTTTTTCCTTGGCTCAAATTTTATTTTCCTTTGTTTTTAGGTATGGTAATGTATGATAATGAGTTTGAAACAAACGAAAATAAAATTTGAACCAAGGAAAAAATTTAACTACAACATAAACAATATCATCAAATTATTTTTTGGTTTTACCATATTTTTAAGATTTAATTTGCTACCTCTGTGTTCTGCGTGGTCAAATGGACTATTTGCTATTTGTCTTGCGCCGTAGATACTCTCTTACAGCTATCATCACAAAAGAAAAGTAAACACAAACCAAACTGACTATTAACACCCAACTGCTCAAATCAATGGGTTGGTCAGCGGCTTCTTCTCGAACTTTGTTCTTTTGTTGTCTCCTTTCTTCCGCCTGAAAAAGAGAAGTTACAATAATGAGGTATTCAATCTTGTACCACAGACAATTAAATACAATGAGTCATATACTGTTGTCTTAATTTCACCATCCCACAGTCAAACCTTGAGTCATACACTGTGGTTCTACCTTTTAACCCTTTCACTTGCACAGTCAAACCTTGAGTCATACACTGTGGTTCTACCTTTTAACCCTTTCACTTGCACAGTCAAACCTTGAGTCATACACTGTGGTTCTACCTTTTAACCCTTTCACTTGCACAGTCAAACCTTGAGTCATACACTGTGGTTCTACCTTTTAACCCTTTCACTTGCACAGTCAAACCTTGAGTCATACACTGTGGTTCTACCTTTTAACCCTTTCACTTGCACAGTCAAACCTTGAGTCATACACTGTGGTTCTACCTTTTAACCCTTTCACTTGCACAGTCAAACCTTGAGTCATACAATGTGGTTCTACCTTTTGACCCTTTCACTCCCACAGTCAAACCTTGAGTCATACAATGTGGTTCTATCTTTTAACCCTTTCACTCCCACAGTCACACCTTCAGTCATACAATGTGGTTCTATCTTTTAACCCTTTCACTCCCACAGTCAAACCTTAAGTCATACAATGTGGTTCTATCTTTTAACCCTTTCAATCCCACAGTCACACCTTCAGTCATACAATGTGGTTCTATCTTTTAACCCTTTCACTCCCACAGTCAAACCTTAAGTCATACAATGTGGTTGTACTTTTTAACCCTTTTACTCCCACAGTCAAACCTTAATACAATGTGGTTCTCACTTTTAGCACTTTCACTAGAACTTTTCAAAATTCATTTTACCATCCCACCTTTTCTACTTCGCGATGATCAATAATCTCCCGTCTCCAACACTTGAAGAAGTCGTCAAAATCACTTCTAACATCGCCAGTAAGAGTCATGCCAACAACATAATGATGGGCTAGGTATTTTTCTATAACAAGGTTCTTTATGAAGTTCTCCTCAAGGAGTTGCATGGCCATAACATAATCAAAAAACAAGAAGTGCTCTATCAAGTTCCTTTGGTTTTCGCTCTCGCTTATTAGATGGAAATCTTCGAATTCTGAGGAGGAATATTAATTTGCGTTAGTAAATATTTTTCTTATTATTACTATTATTGTTAAATATATTAATAGTAATACTATTCAATAATATCACATATTATCTGTTAATATTGATAATAATGAATCATATTAATAGGACTGAGGAGTGTCCAAAAAAATATCAAGAAAAATTTATATGCGTTGAAAGATAATACTAGATAACACTTCTACTAATACTAACCAAGCTTTTACAGGGAAATCCAATTTGCTTAAAATACAGTTAAGCCTTAAACGAAGACAAAAACCTCACCTTGGTAATCTGCACCAAAGTTAAACTGTTTGGATAGGAAATTTTCCATACCAAGAGGAACCGCAACCTGCAAATAGAAAATTGACACTATCAGGGCTCCTGACACTATGTATCACTCTCGGCCATTAGTCGTGATTAAAATTTTGAAAATCAATGTGTATGAGTGACCATATTTCAGCGAATGAAAATATTCTTGTCAATGATGTCAATGATACATTTTTTTGTTCCTTGTGCTTGTGTTAAGCTTATTTCACAAGTGGGCACCGGCGTGAAATAATCACAAGCATAATCGGCTGTTCCGCCATCTTATTTCTCCACCGATGTAACTCGCACTGCGCACGCGTAAGTCGTGTGAGCATCCTTGTGCAAATACTTGCGCTTATTTCACGAGTGAAACCAGACTTAGAAGTTATTGCCTATCTTCTTCAATCTCTACTATCACTACGTTATTTTAACTTGAAAGCCTCTTTCTTTTTCAAGAAATTACCTTCTCCCCAATAAGGTTTATCTCCATGGTGATTTCTTTGGCTGTCAAGCTGGCTGTGCGCTTGGCAGAGAAGATGGCGACAATACGGGAGTATCTAATTTTCGCGGGTCGCGGGTAAATGTCGCGGGTCGCGGGTAGTAAAACTATTTTTATACTCACATATACCATTTTTAAGTTGCAAATATTTGTATGTCTGTCATTTTCTATGTATGTATGTCTGTATGTCTGTCTATAAGTCTGTATTTGTGTATGTATGTTTGAATCTCTGTGTCATTATGTATGTATGTTTGCATATTTGTATGATCGTATGTTTGTGTGCTTGTTTGTATATTTATTTGTTTATATGTTTATATATATATATATATATATATATTTTGCAACTCACCTCACAATTTTTTAATAAAAATGGTATATGTGAGTATAAAAATAGTTTTAATACCCGCGACATTTACCCGCTACCCGCGAAAATTAGATACTCCCGACGAATACCGTTCCTTCAAGCATCCAAACAACGGCAAACAGACGTGCCATGCAGGACTTGGGAGCTTTTGTCACCATACCTTAGCCATGGCGTAAAAAAATGCGAATACAAAAATGGGTAAGAAAGATGAAAAGAAAAAGAAAAACCAATGTAGTACAGCTAGTGACTTGTGAGTAAATAAGCTTTCTTCTCAATACCTGAGTAGTAATTCTCCTTAGTGAGTGTTAAACGCGTCTTTATAATTTAGTAAGGAGAATTAGGTTTTTGATCGATTCAACATCCTTGATTTAACTCAACCAATCTTTTCACCCCTAAGATTTGAGTATTAAGTCCAAGCTTCTTTATAAATATTAATTTGGAGAATTCGATGTTAGATAATTTGTGCCTAACAAAGAACATTTGTGACTTATGCTTCAAAAGCTGGAAAGTTAAGAATGGTTTGTAATCACTTTGCACAAAACAACTCCGCGTAAATTCTCTACTGACTTGAAAGTTATTTCTAACGGATCACTGTTAGACTCTTTTCCTCTCTATGTGTAAAGATTAGACTTTAATCGTTTTGGTGTGAACGCGGCATAAGTCGTTCTTACACTTCGCCCGTCAACAATGTAAACAAAAACGTTGTTACCCCGTCAACTTATTTACTTGTTTGGTTTACTCAGCGCATTGAACTTACCCGACTGTTGTCATGGTAACAAAAGCCCACCATATGCCAGAGCTCAGTCCATAGAAGCAACTGGATGGAAAAGTTTCAGGGTTTTTCTTGTGTTCCTAAATTGTAAACAAAAGCAATGACGAACAGTTTGAGAAAATAAAGCAATGATAAAGATTTTGGACGGAATTTAAGAGTGGGCGCACGCCAAAAAAGAGAATGTAGTACAAGAACACATTTGGAGATTTCTCAGCAATGAAATGATAATAATAACGATAATGAATTTATATAGCGCACTTTTTCATATGAATATGTTCAAAGGCGCTTTACACTTCTATTGGGTGAGATCGGACGTCAGCATGTAGAGGCGCCTCTGGCTGCCGCTATCAGTCCATATATGATCTCACACACACACCCACCCAACCCATGCATGAATTGTCAGATGAAACCAGACGTAGAGATAGGCCATGAAAGAACTGTGTGCGCGTCAAAGTGTGTCATTTTGGTGGAAACAAAGTGAAAGCACAGCAACCGCTTCATTTTGCCGAGAAAAATTAAGTGAGGACGTAGTAATCAACGACATATTGGAGGGAAAACTAGTGAGTGCAAGAAACCACTTATGCTCTCTTGGTGAGTGTGCACTAACCAGCGACAACTTGGCGGGAAAAACAAAGTGAACGCGCAGTAACCAGAGTCATTTTGGCAGGAAAACGCACAGCTCCAGTCTCCTCACGACAAATTCATTTTGAGAATTTTCCTTTCTAGTAGGGCAAGAAGCACACCTCTTTGCGCATTTCGCTCGTTCTGATTGGTTTACTAGGAGGTGATTAGCAAAGTATTATTCAGCTCCCAGGAGCCGAAGACAAAAACAACGGCCTCCCGTTTTGGTTTCCCAAGAGGAAATTATTTGAATAAACGTTTCGTTATTTAGCTTGTGTGGTATATACTAAAACAACTATTCACCTCAGTGTTGGTGAGGTAAATATTCACCACTATTCACGCGGCTCATTCGCGGCACGATTAATATCCACCACTTTTCACCTCCACTACGGTGAATCATTGTTAATTATTCTGCAATCATAGGCAACTGCACTGAAAGGCGCAATAGTGGCATTTGTTAAAGAGGATCACTTCCAAGTCATTGGTAGTCAAAACTGGTTAATAGAGTCAATTCAAAGAAGTTGAATCTGTTGACCGTATAAAGAATTCTCCCAAGTAATATCTAAGAAGTGCATGGCAATCGCTAAGAAGAATTACTACTCCGATACTCAGACACAAAAACTGTGTCGTTCGTTTGTAAAAGCAACTCTCTGCGTATTCTTTTGACAAACGGCGACAAAAGATGCGCCAAGTTGATTTTAGCAACCGGCACCAGCGTTTATTTTAGTGACGTTATATTCTGGAATCAACCATTCCAAACCATTGAACATGATCAAAGAATTCAAGCTAAGAAGAATTTTCTGTTTAAAGACTAACTCCGTTTGAAGTCAATGGGTTGACACCGGTCACGCAACATGGTTTTCAAAACAACATATGGCAAAAAAAGGCTCCGTTCAGACTAGGAACCCGTTTCGCGGTACCGTGCCGGGCACTAAAATGGACTTTGGTGAGACACCCCAGTTCCCCGGAAAGAGTACGTTCACATTCGCTCAGAAGGCTTAGTGCCCAACACCTAGTGGTTGCCATGGGCAATTCATGTGTACATGTTTAGCGGCATGCTTCTATAGCAGCTCAATTTCTGTTCAAGAGCTTTAAGATCAGCTAGTTTTGAGCTATGTAATACCAACAATTTGTTATGAAACAAAATACAAACATCATTTTCCCGGGGGGGGGGTACTTGGGTTAATGTTTGCTGGGTATGTGCTGCTGACCTCTCAGAGCCCCCATCCCATTTTAGTCTATGTTTTGACCAATTATAGACCCCATCTTAGTCACTTTTTGGAAAATGTAACTTTTGCGATCCCATCTTAATCACTTTCTATTTATGCATCTACCTTGTTACCTTGGTTTCAAGAACGGAATGTAATGCGGTCAATGCAAGCTTATTGTTAAATTTAATAAACAACTTTCTGATCTTTTTAACCGAGAATCTTACCATTTAGATTCCCTATTTACCCCCAAAATTCGAAAATTTGTGACCCCATTCTAGTAACTCTATTGAAAAATAATGCGACCCCATTATAGTCACTGCAGTTGTGAAAATGCGACCCCATCCAGCGGCACTTCCGCATTAGGCTCCTGTAAGGGAGTACCCCCCCCGGATCATTTTATTACCACTTTATACAAACACACCATGCAGGTATCGTACCAGGATGCAAATTCCGGGGTTAGGTTTGCAAGGTCGCTCCTGGATGCAAGTATCTTTAGAAACTCGTATAGAACAAGGTTGATTCAGCGTTCACAATTTTGACTCAGTTGTTCTACAATTTCTCTTATTAAGCTCTCAAGAAGAGTTGAGGATTTAAAATGCATGAATATAATCATAGTTGTCTAATAAATCTTAATATAATCATAGTTGTCTAATAAATCTTTGATATCAGGCCGAATTGTTTCCACTGCGACAAAAGAATGATATAGAAAATTATGCCAGAAAAAATCATGAAGGTGAATGTAGTAATTAACCAAAACTTTATAAAGTAGGGAAGCACACACAAAAGAAAAAATATTTTCTTGTAAACGGCACAATATATAAGAAATGTTACGAATCTTTCAAACAGTCACTGGTTTTGTCGCTAGGCGAGACAGTCACGCAAAAGCCAAACTGCACTGTTAAAAATACAGTACTATAGTGCAGTGCTATTCAGAAGCTTTGCAAATAATATTAACACTGCACCGTTTGATCCACAAATGAAAAAGTTTGAACCACACTGTATAGTACAACAATCAGTACCACAGTACAGTGCTGTTCAGTAGCTTTACAAAGAATGGTCACACTGCATGGTCTGATCCACAGATGAAAAAGATAGAACCACACTGCATAGTAAAACAAACAGTACCACAGTACAGTACTATGCAGTAGATTTTGGTTGAATGGCTAGGTGCATATTTCAACTTCTATCATCGATGCGAAAGACTAAAAAATAATAGTATTAATAAGATTTTACTTTTTTTGTTGCGAGAACTTTCAAAATGTTCAAAATTGAAAAGCTTATCGTCATCGATAATTTTGGTGTTTTTTCACATCAGTGAGGTTTTAGCGATAATTATGTTTAATGCGATTTAGCTTACCAATGCCCACTGTATTGCTCCCGCGAGGACCGCATGAAGTATACAAATGAAGCACAATTGCCATGATTCTCTCAACAATGACATAAATCTCGCAGCGGACAGATTCTCCTTGACTTGTTTCAGTAACGCAGGGCCAGGAGAATCAAACAATCCAATAATCTTACGCTCAAACTGTTCCGAAGCGCTTGTTGGCAAAAGAGGGAAAGTTTGTTTGTTTGTTTGAATAAAGGTTTTGGAGAAAAAAAAAAAAAATAAAAAATAAAAAAAATAAATAAATAAAAAAAAAAAATAAATAAAAAAATAAATAAATAAATAAAAAAAAAAAAATAAAAAAATAAATAAATAAATAAATAAAAAAAAAATAAAAAAATAAATAAATAAATAAATAAAAAATAAAAATAAAAAAAAAATAAATAAATAAATAAATAAAAAAAAAAATAAATAAATAAATAAAAAAAAAAATAAATAAATAAATAAATAAATAAAAAAATAAATAAAAAAAAAAATAAATAAATAAAAAAAAATAAAAAAAAAATAAATAAATAAATAAATAAAAAAAAAATAAATAAATAAATAAATAAATAAAAAAAATAAATAAAAAAAAATAAATAAATAAATAAATAAAAAAAAAATAAATAAATAAATAAATAAATAAAAAAAAAAAAAAAAAAAAAGAGGGAAAGTGGACTCAGTTCGGGTCTCGGTCGCTATTCTGTCGAATTAGAATCTCCATATTTGGCAAGAATCGGTTATGTTAACTTTTTCTAGGACAATTTTCACTTTAGGGCACTGAACAGATGTCCACTGCTTCTTGCATGAAGCGTGGAAGACATCCTTGAAATTTTCCATTCGTCGAGTTGATGTGAGTAAACGGATGAAAACCGTACCAACGTAAAGTGATTGATTCAAACTGCGGACAGCTCCACCCAGCCTTTTTGTTAGATAAATACGAGGAATGATTTCCTTGGCTTGAGGGAGTGCTCGTATAAACACTAGGTAAATCACAAATCAGACAAAAAGCCGCAACAACGCGAAAAAGCCGAATGTAAAACGTCTTTTTGATACAAAGCGTCATTTTCGTTGTCGTTATATCACTGTTAGGTTCCGACGTTAATAGAGACATTTCGTTTCATTTCATGATATTGAACACCTGTTCTTCGATGTGTAAAAACATGTCATTTGTATAACAATACTGTTTCGCAATCCCAAACATTTTTTACTTCAAAGATAAAGAAAAACACACTGTAGCAAACTGTATTTCCACTAAAAGACAGGCACTGTAATTACTCGTTCTTAATCGCCCTATAAAATTTTAAAAAAATTCCTTTAATTCTGAGGATAACTATCCCCAATACTTGGCATTCTGACAAACTGTGTAACCATAGTTAGTAGAGGGGACTGGTTATGAAACCTGGCAAACTTCAAAGAGAACAACAACAGGCCCGTTCTCGATGTTGAACTTGTCGGTCACGTGATCACGAGAGTGCACACTCAACAACAAATATGGCGGACAACTTAGACGATTTGATACTTGCTTGGCGATGATTTTGATGCTCTTTGGATATTATAGAACAAGAAGAAGAAATGGAGGAGCACTTTACCGTCTCAGATAAAGACGTGAGTATAAACTTTGTGAATGGATTCGTCGTGTATGAAAACCACATGATTTATTGACCCAAGATCGAAGTTTCTCTCCAACAACTGGGGTACAGTATTATCGAGCTCTATATTAACTAAACATAAAAGATTGCACTTTAGTCAAGCGTATTTCTCGCAAGCCTTTCAGCATGTTAACCGTGGAATCTCGCTTTAGGGCGTTTTGAATCAGAAGCTGTCTTGATCGTTTCTATACAATATTCAAACTTAATTTTGACGATGTCTGGACATGTTTTAATTTTACGATATTGATTCTTGTTAGCGCAATTGTTTTAACTTACTTTTACCCCGTTTGCAGGTGCAATCGCTAGAAATATTTTGCCGTTAACGTGGCAAAAAATATAAGACCAGAGGAGAAGGGTTCTGCAGACATGCGGCTGCCATGCACAACAACATCCCAACGCCAGTCACCAACACCAAGCATTATTTAAGAAATTGTCAACTCTACCTTACTTAATGTGAAAAGATCCAAAGTTTTTGCTGAAAGGTTAAGGAATGAATTGGACTTGTATTTATTTAGAAAACCTGATGAAGAGACTGTAGAATTTTCTCTCATATAGTCCATGTTTGATAGATATTGCAAGGATGGAGTTGCTGAAACGTTTTATGGCAAATACCATGTTAAACTATTCAAACTTTTATAAAGGACTGTCTCAAAATACTGCAACATTACTAGCAAGCAAGGTAGCAGGTTGTACGCTAGCACACTGCAAGCACATTAAGCTTCCTAAGTCAACAGCCCACTTTCATAATCCATGCTTTCAGAGAGAGAGAAAACCGGTCTGCCTTATCTAGGAGGACATTTGCTGCACAATCTCTACAAAGAGCGTGGCAGAATAAACTCACTTGAGAACAAGGAGGCAATGGCTGTTTTGAAATGTGGAAAAATGGAGGAGGGCTGGTTGCAAGTCTCAGTCGCAGAGGTCTGTGGCACATTAATAGGCCAGCAGAACACATTTTTAGCAATACAGAAACTTATTTCAGGCAGTTCACCTCCAAAGCCAGTGTACAAAATATTATATTGAGGATATCATTCATAAATCAATTACCTACTGTGAAGTGCTATCAAATTTTTATTTGATGGTTTCTGATCCAGAGCTGGTACCAGATGCATGTGTCTTGACGGATATTTTGCATGAAATAGTGAGCTTGAAATACAGGGTAAAAAATTCTGTGAATTAATGTTATGGTCCTACAGTCAGAGCAGGTGTTGTCAGCATAAGCCAAACAATGATGATAACTCTCACAGATATTGCAAAACCCAGTCCAATAAATTGTTTCATAATGGTTTTTGTACACTTTCTGCAGAAACAATATAAATTTTAACACACATTGAACCAAATTAAAATTTTTCCTAGATTCTTACTGAAGACTATGAAAGAAAAGTCCAGTTGGCTCAGAGATTGTTTCAATAATTTTGAAGGGGTATTGACAACAAAGACAGAAAATAAAACACAAGATATGATTTTTGCCTAGGAAATGCAAATTGAAAAAAGTTTCCACACATGTCCAGTAACGCTGGCTGGAATCAAAAACTAGGATGAGTTTTGATTCAAGGTACATTGTGACTTTTAAAAGTCATATTAATGAGCTTTGTTTGAATCAAATAGGCTCCAAACACAGTAAAACCCACGGCTGTCGTCTACAACTGTCTCGAACTCTGGAAGGAGATATGGCTCCACTATTCTCTTGAGAACGACACGATCAGAGAGTTGTTTTAAACTTTATCTTTCCAAGGATTTCAATTTCAGAATTCTGGAAGTAGTTGCTTTTGTTCGAAGATTTTACAACGTCTTAAACGACGGGACGCTGTGGTCTTGGTACTGGCTTGCATGTTTCATCATAGTTACTAACTGGTTTCATGGCTCCTCTTCGGCATATTCAACTTCGGTTAGACGCCAAATCTGGGTTGCTTTTTATTCAGAGCCGCAACCAAACACAGCACAGTTGCGTCCAGATATTGCTTTCTACTAATCAAACAACCGAAAACTTAAATACACCAACGCTAAATTGAGTAATCTGCCAAAATATTGCTCACTCGAGGCACAACTCGCTTGTTTTGATTTGAAAATGTGCACTCTCAGAGTCACGTGACCAAGCGAAAACCATAACAAAGAGATGCCTCTTTGAAGTTTGCCGGGTTTCATAACCAGTCCCCTCTACTAACTATATAAACAGCCGAAAACGTTTGGTTTTTACTTTTTATACTTTTTACACTTTACGTGAATTTTTTAATATTTGTAGCCTTATACATAAGATACTTTTTATCAAGCGAACATTATGGACATTTATTAAATTCTATTTGTCCTTTGGTTCGTTTGATTAAAACTCCCTCTTTTTTGCTCTTTGTTTAGTCGAACAATAGAGTTGTGTCGAAGTGTCAAATTAAAACATTCACTGCCGAGATATGAATTAAAAATCTTTTGAGATATTTGCAAAACAAATGCCACCCCATGAAAGCATTTCTCAGTTCCTTTTAAATAAAAGGTTGAAATTGTTACAATGCGATTCCATTCTTTGAGAAGCAACTAAATGGCACTGTATTGCGCAAAAATTTGTTCAACCCGCTGTAGGCGAACGCATTGTGAAAGACTTACTTGTGCACTTATTAGGCGTTGTAAGGAGGCAAAGTTGGGAGCATATTGTATAGTAAGAATGGAACTCGTGCATGGTTTAAGCAACAGGTGAAATAGTTACAGCCGCATTGTATAGCAAAACAAACAGTATCGCAGTACAGTGCTTTTGAACAGCTTTTCAAGAAAACACTAATTGCAGTGATACCGTTTGACTTTTGGCTTGAAGCTGTACGGTAAGATCTACAAAACAAGCAAATGACTTGATCAGGAGGTTCAGTGAAAGAGAAAGGGGGATATGGGCGCGGCGGGGGGGCGGGGGAGGGTGTTGAATTGCGTTAGCCCCATAAGTCTCCTATAGCTCAGTGGTAGAGCGTCTAAACGAGTAATCGGAACGTCGTAGGTACGACTCCTATTGGGAGAACCCGGATTTGCTTTTTAGTAATCGGAAGGTCGTAGGTTAGACTCCTATCGGGAGAACTCGGATTTGCTTTTTAGTAATCGGAAGGTCGTAGGTTAGACTCCTATCAGAAGAACTCGGATTTGCTTTTTAGTAATCGATAGGTTGTAGGTTAGACTCCTATCGGGAGAACTCGGATTTTCCTTTTAGTAATCGGTAGGTCGTAGGTTGGACTCCTATCGGGAGAACTCAGATTTTCTTTTTAGTAATCGGTAGGTCGTAGGTTGGACTCCTATCGGGAGAACTCGGATTTGCTTTTTAGTAATCGGTAGATCGTAGGTTAGACTTCTATCGCGAGAACTCGGATTTGCTTTTTAGTAATCGGTAGGTCGTAGGTTAGACTCCTATCGGGAGAACTCGGATTTGCTTTTTAGTAATCGGTAGGTCGTAGGTTAGACTCCTATCTGGGGAACTCGGATTTGATCTGTCCGGTATTGCCTATGAGATGATAAAAAAACTAGTCCTCTGCACTGACTTTGTTTATCATACTTTAAAAATTGTCTTTCCTTAGAAGTTAGCTCAATGAAAAGTCGAATAATGAAGTCATGAATGACCTTTTTACTCGGTTTTGTTTTTGCTTCACATAGCGTGAGATAAAGACAACGTAAAACAAGACACAACTGAAAGAATAGCCGAATTATAATCAAAATGTGGTTATTTACGCCTTATAAGGAACAAAAACACGAGATTCAATGATTATTTTGGATATTTATTTAGGGAACGTTCATTTTTTACTAGGGAGGGGTGGGGCTGGAGGGATTTGGGGGTCATGCGAAAAAAAATTATGGAAAGAGGGGGTCACGTGAAATATTTTTATGTTATTTAAGAAATAGAAAACATGTACCGTGTTTCTATCGAGTTATAGAAACACGAGTGGAAGTTTGAGAGAACGAGAAATGCTATATGAACATCATTTCTCTTTCCACGAGTGTTTCTATTAAACAATTAGATTATGAGCTCGAGATTTCTATCGCGTGATAGTTGACGAGGGCGCAGCCCGAGTCAACTATCACGCAGAGAAATCGAGAGCGAATAATCTAATTGTTTTAGTATAAATCTACTAGTCGTTCAAAACTTTGTCTTTTCTGGAACAGCCTCGACCAGTAAACTGTCTAAATCTTCTTCACGGACACTTCGAAAACGTGAAGAAGCGGCCGCCATTACGCTACTCACTATCTATCACAGAATAGATAGTGGGTAGCGTAGCCAATCAGAGCGCGGCATTTGTGATAGAACGCTAGTAGATTTATACTAAAACTCGATAGAAACACGAAGAACATCAGTGTGTTCTATTTCTTTTAGAAAACACCGCGACGAAAAAAAGAAAAACAACTTTTTAATTTTTATGACCAAAATGTAAATTCTTTTTGGCGCGTCATCATTACGTCAACAGCTCGCGCTAGTTCTGTGTTTCTATCGACTTCTAGTATAAATCTACTAGCGTTCTTTCACAAATGCCGCGCTCTAATTGGCTGCGCCACCCACTATCCATTCATACATACATACATACATACATACATACATACATCATTTATTTGTTTACGCAGGTCGGTATATAGGGAGCATAAGCTGATGTGGACCTGCGGTTAATTAAGAGTTACAAAATAAAAAATAAGAAACCTGATAAACCTAATAATTACAAAACGTAAAAAATTCTAAAATATGATTACAAGTTAAATTAGAATTCCTAAAAATATTTATAATTTGTTAAATCTTTAGTGTAAATTATTGCTGATTGGTTGAAAGAAATTTTATCAATAACTGTAGAAAGATAACGAAGTTTGTTTTTAAATCCATGGTGGTCTTCTATGGATTTAATTGATTGCGGTAAAGAATTCCAAGCCATTGCAGATCTATGTTTGAACGACAGTCTTCCAACATTAGACTTCGGTCTGTCCAGAGTAAGTTTAAAGTTGTCTCTCATATTGCGTAAATTAGGACTTTTCTTAATGATTGTTGCAACTTGTTCAGGGCAAAGCCCGTAGTAAGCCTTATGTGTCAGACAGAGGAGCCTCTTCTTGTAGAAACTAGACGCTCTCGGGAGCACTCACTCGGGCTACACTTGATAATACGGCTTCGAACAAACGTGAATGTCAGTTTACGCCTAAGGTTTGTATATATTGTATACTATATGGCTGGTTCCACGACCGCAAAAGACCTACCAGACTGTATATCGCACCGCAATTCTTGTCGACGTCGTGTTTAAGCTGAGCGATTTTATTAGAAAGTTTTCTAAGGTTTTACAGAAATTTCAGTGATAATTGGGTTTGTTTACTAATCGAATTAATGTTACCAATCAGCTTTCTTGGTTCCCACGGTAGAAAACAGTTGTGAAACTCGATGCCATTCATCTGATTCCAAGTTATCGAAGGCGAAGAAGCGATATGTGGGAAAAACAACAATATTACTCCTCAATCGGATATACTTTTCTTCCGACTTAGCCTTATTGGCCCTGTTCCCGCTAATGTCTTTCCACACGACCACGTAGAAAAAAAACTTGAGTTTGAATAAGAAAAGATCCAGAGATGATTTTGAAAAGAGGCCCGAGGGCATTCGGGCTCACAAACATAGTCACCGAGTTAATAGCTTTGTTAGCTGCTTTGCGGTCATAATTACCAAGAACTTTATTATAAACAAACAAGTTCAATAGATTTTACAAACAGTCTCTAGCAATCCTTTGTAACGTCAACCGTTTCACCTGCAAGCGCAATCAAACTTTGAGCGTTATCACGCTTCTGTTGTGAAGTCTTTGTCTTGCAACTACTTTCTACGCGACCACGCATGAGACAGACCGCAATTAAGAAAACTCTTCATCCAAAAATGCTGCCAAAATTTAAAGTAGATGAAAAATACTTATAACCTCCTTTATTCGCGTATCGTTGTCTAGCACAAATTGTTGACTCGAGGCATCCAACGACGCGTGTCTTGACGCTGTACAAAATTCGTGTATTAACTTCAGCTTTTGATCCCAATGACAACAGTAGCTGACAATACAAGAGTTAGTAGTATTCATGTGCATGACATTGGCTTTCAAAGATAGTTCAGAGTACACATCTTTTGCATCCAATATCGATGGTGCAATAACTTGATGAAGCCTCGTTTCCACAATAGCAATACCCAAGGGCCTCAGCGGGTAGTCCGATTTGCGACGTTGTCGATAGACTGATAGACTGAAAAGGTAAACCTAGACTCGGGCTACCTGTGGTAGTAGCCCGAGAAATAACTTAATGATTTCCAAGAGGGTGGTATCTGTTGTTTGAAAATGAGTTTGGCCGCACTAAGATGAATTTTCTCTAGATCGTCTAGTTTTGCGTCACTACAATTTCCCCATACACTTATTCCATAGGTCACACTCGGAAGAATACCCTTAAAACAAATTGGTTCTAATATTTGGGAAGGAAGGCTTTTAAACCTACGTAATAGCTTCACCTTCTTAGTCATAGATGTTGTAAGATCTTTTATATGGCATCCCCAGCTTAACTTATTATCAATCGTGAACCAGTGCGACAGTGACAGTGACAGTGACAGTGACAGTGACAGTGCGACTTATTAACAAAACTGGGGCGAGGACAAGATGGCGGAATAGACGTGTTTTTTTGAAGCTCCGTCAGCAGTGGCCGTAAAAACTTTACTGCAGCTTATGTCTGCTAACCTATTTAAGAGAAAAGTTCGGTCACCATCTGCAGACGTTTATGTCAAAATACCTGAAGAAGAAAGGACGCGAGACCACACTGAGTCAGAATATAGTGGAAGGCGAGACGAAGCGTTGGGCCGACCACCTGCAATGGCGTCAGCACTGGCCGTAAAAACTTTACTGCAGCCTATGTCTGCTAATCTATTTAAGAGAAAAGTTCGGTCACCATCTGCAGACGTTTATATCAAAATACCTGAAGAAAAAAGGACGCGAGACCACACTGAGTCAGAATATAGTGGAAGGCGAGACGAAGCGTTGGGCCGACCACCTGCAATGGCGTCAGCACTGGCCGTAAAAACTTTACTGCAGCCTATGTCTGCTAATCTATTTAAGAGAAAAGTTCGGTCACCATCTGCAGACGTTTATGTCAAAATACCTGAAGAAGAAAGGACGCGAGACCACATTGAGTCAGAATATAGTGGAAGGCGAGACGAAGCGTTGGGCCCACCACCTGCAATGGCGGCAGAGATTGCCACAAAGATGGACTTGGTACTGCATAAATTGGATAATATAGAAAGCAGGCTGAACAGCGTACGCTCGTCAGTAACTAACATCGAAGAAGCGTTAACCAACCTTGAAAAAGATGTTGCGGACGTGAAAGTTAAAACTGAAGGCAACGAAACAGACGTAAGCCAGCTCAAAGAAAGGGTGGATTTTAACGAGGGAGATATCGCAGAGGCGAAGCGTGACGTGGCGGCTGTAAAACTAGAAGCAGAGAAACTTAAAATGAACCTGCTGTACTTTGAAACTTACAATAGGAGAGAAAATTTAAAGTTCTTCGGAATACAGGAAAATACAAGCAACGTCGCCGAAGGTACCAGAGACGCGAACATGATCGAAGATACGAAGCAAGTCATGTATAACTTTCTAGAGCAAGAGTTGAAGATCAGCAAGGCTAGAGACAGGATAGAGTTCCAAAGGATCCACCGTCTGGGTAAACCAAATAACAAAGGTCCTAGACCAATTATTGCTAGATTTCTGCGCTACACTGATAGAGAAGAAGTTATGTCACAAGCCCGCAAGCATCTGAAGGAAAAAGATTTCTCCGCCTTCGATGATATTCCTAAGGAACTTTATGACTTAAGGAAAAAACAGCGAGAAAAACTTAAAGATGCGAGGAAGAAGGGTCATACAGCGTTTTTCAGTAAGAAATATCCGGACAGATAATATGTTGATGGAAAATTTATTTCTCAAGACGAGCCTTTCGCTTAATTTTCAAATTTACATATGTAGATTTTGGACAGGTTTTTTTTTTTTTTGCTATTTTTGTTTGTCTTTTTTGCATGCCTCTTCTCACCTAACACTTGTCACCTAATTCAACACAAGCTCGATAAGCTGCAAAAACGTGAAATTAACTTACATCCTTAGCCGCCGCAAAAGGAGCGGAGCATCAAACACGCTATTTACCGATGGTGTGAAACTGCCCAAGCGAAAACTTCGATGCACTGGATAGATAAGCAGTCAATATTCGTTCTTAGCTTTTTGTTTTGTGAATATGTGTTAGGTTGTCCAAGCTTTATACTTGTTATAGCCGCTCTGTATGCGCGTTTTTTGTGGTTAGCCTTTAGATCAGTATCTGCTTCCAAACATTGGAAGCAGATACTGATACTACCGTTTATACACAGAATTAGCTTGTTTAAGGATTATTATGGAAAGCCTTTAATTTCAATCACCCGCATTATCTTAAACAGGGTCGTCACACTTCAGCTGCTCGCAGAAATAATTTTTATCTCTAACATTTTAGGGATAAATGGATCTTAAAATATGCTCACTTAATGTAAGAGGCTTGGGAGACATGCTAAAGAGAAGGGAAATGTTCTCTTGGCTCAGGGCAAAAAACAGCTCCATTTATTTTCTACAAGAAGTTCATTGCTGCGAGAGTACGTCCACTATGTGGTCGGCAGATATGGGGCTACAAATCCTTTTTTAGTTGCTGTACAGGCGCTAAGGCAGGAGTTGCAATTTTTTTTAATAATACATTCGATTTCGAAACGAAACGAGTGTACTGTGATCCAAATGGACGTTTCATTATTTGCGACATCGAAACCAACCAAAAGCATATAACGCTGGCCACCATTTACGCTCCCAACGACGATGATGTGGCTTTCTTCGAAGGTTTCTTCAAACATTTATTAGATTTTCAATGTGAAGAAGTCTTTATTGGTGGCGATTTCAACTTAGTGCTTAATTTAGATAAAGGCAAGAAAGGTGGCGTCGCAAGAACACACAATAATTCAGTTAGAGTCGTTCAGGAATTTATGGAAAACTTAGATCTGATTGATGCTTGGAGAGTGCTACATCCCGATTCCCTGAGATATACCTGGCGCAGACGGAAACCCGAAATTCAATGCCGACTAGACTTCTTTCTTGTCAGCCAAAGCTTAATGTGTAATGTCCTACGCACCGATATTTTGACAGGATACAAAACAGACCACTCAATGACCGATATCAGTATAGCTGTCCATTCGAATCCAAGAGGACCAGGCTTTTGGAAACTTAATACCTCTTTCTTAAACGAAATTGAATATGTTAACCAAATAAAATCAACAATCCAAGCTGTTAAAGAAGAATATCAAAATGATGACACTGTGAACCACGCGTTATTGTGGGAGATGATAAAAATGAAAATCCGAGAGCGATCATTAAAATATGCAGCTGCCAAAAAAGCGAAAATTTCAACACAGGAAGAAGAACTAGAAAAAGCAATTAACAACTTGCAAATATATATGGAAACAACAAGCGATGATGGGGCTCAGGAATTAGGAAAAAAAAGGCAGAGTTGGAGAATATAATTGAGTATCGCACCAAAGCCATCAAAATGTAGATGGTATAATGAAGGAGAAAGAAATACAAAATACTTTTTAAACATGAAAAAAGGAACTACAAACAGGGAGTAATAAGCCAGCTAAAAATTAGTGACGACGAAACAGTTAACACTGACAAAGAAATCCTAAATCAGTGTGAATCCTTTTACAGCAATCTATATAGCTCTCATATGAATACCAACGACACCTATGTTAATGAAATGTTTTTCGACGAGAGCAATACTAAGGTCTGAACCCAGACGAGCAAATGTCATGCGAAGGCCTGCTGACCAAAGAGGAATGTTTACAAGCCCTAAAAAATACAGAAACAAATAAACGTGCACCAGGTTCAGACGGAATACCTGCCGAATTTTATAAAGTTTTCTGGAACGATTTGTCGGACTTCCTTGTTAACTCGATTAATTTTGCATATCAAACAGGTCAACTTTCGGTAACCCAGAGACTCGGAATCATTAAATTAATCCCCAAAAAAGATACAGAACCTTACTTTATTAAGAATTGCAGACCAATAACCCTTTTGAATTGCGACTACAAAATCGCGACCAAAGCTATTGCGAACAGATTAAAAAAAGTTCTACCGAACGTTGTAGATAACGATCAAACTGGATTTCTTAAAGATAGGTTTATCGGGGAGAATACTAGACTCATTGATAGCATAATCCACTACACATTTACTAACAAAGAACCTGGTCTTTTATTTTTTCTTGACTTCGAAAAAGCATTTGATACAGTGGAGTGACCTTTCATTCAAAAAACATTTAAATATTACAACTTTGGACAATCACTAATCAACTGGATTAAACTATGCTACCATAACACAGAAAGCTGCATTCTTAATAACGGACGGGCCAGCGACTTTTTTAAGCTCGAAAGAGGAGTAAGGCAGGGCTGCCCTCTTTCTCCGTATCTTTTTATTCTCTGTGTTGAGGTTCTAGCGGACGCAATCAGGAAAAACCAAAAAATCAAAGGCATCTTTGTGAATGAAAGTGAAATAAAAATTAGTCAGTATGCGGATGACACCACTTTAATACTCGATGGTTCTAGGGAATCTCTTACATCTTCTTTGCATATATTGGATAATTTTCAACGGGTGTCTGGTCTTAAATTAAATAACAAGAAGACGGAAGTCCTTTGGATCGGTGCTAATGCCGAAAAAGAAGACAAATTATGCCCAGAAAGAGACCTAAAATGGGTTAAAAGAAAGACCAAAGCGCTAGGAGTATGGTTCTCGACTAATCCCGACCTAACCGCAGAGCTGAACTACAACGAAAAATTGATAAAAATAAAAAATAGCTTAAGCTGTTGGGAGTGTCGTCGACTTACCCTTTTTGGAAAAATTACTGTTTTAAAAAGTTTAATTGCGTCCCAACTTGTATACATCTTGTCTCCCCTCACGACCAATCACCGTGTCTTAAGGGAAATCAATAGTTTCTTCTATGATTTCGTATGGGACGGTTAAGGCGACAAAATTAAGAGGGAAGTAATGATTAATGACTATGATAAAGGCGGTTTAAAAATGATTGATATTGAATCTTTCAATAAAGGATTGAAAACTACCTGGGTCAAAAAATATACTGATGTAAACAATCACGGAAAATGGAAACTTTTTTGTGACTTAAAACTCCGAAACTACGGCGGCAGAGCCTTTTTCAGCGGCAACCTTTGCAAAAGTGACTTGTCAAAGTATGTCAATTTATCCTATCCATTTATTGTGGAAATCTTAAATATTTGGTCTGAAATCACTTTCGAGAAAAATACAGACCGTTTTCGTTCTCAGAGCCTTTGGCATAACTCCCTTATAAGAATTGATAACAGACCAATCTTTTACGAAAAATGGCAGCAAAAACGGATAAATAGGATTTCGCATTTGATGAAAGATTCAGATAACTTTCTATCCTTTTCTGAATTCAAAGATCGGTATAGTATCACTGAAACAAATTATCTTGCTTTTTACGGGCTGTTATCCGTTTTAAAACAAAAAATCAAAGTACCCGTATGCAATAATACAAATATACAATACGAAAGCTTTTCTACGAAATTTATGAAAGCAAGTAAACCAAGCAGACAAGCCTATAAAAAGATAATTGGTCTTAAACAAAGGTGTCCAACTAATAGTCACGAAAAATGGGCTAGGGATTGTGCCTTTTAAGCCCACGAACCAATAGATTGGAGAGCGGCGTACCAGCTATCTTTCCAGTGTACAAGATCTACAAAACTAATTGTATTTCAATTTAAATTGCTGCATAGACGATTGGCAACTAATGACTTTCTTAAAAAAGTAGGAATAAAAGATAACGATCTTTGTAGTTTCTGCAAAATTGAGAAAGAAAGCCTAATTCATCTTTTCTGGTCCTGCAGAGTTGTCTCTACTTTCTGGCAAAGCTTTAAGAAGCTTCTTGTAAGTCAAAATCTTGCGTTGAGAACATACAACCTTTCTTTAAATATAGTTTTAGGTCTAAGGCCAGACACATCGAAGAATAAACAGAAACTTAATTTTAATCTTCTTGTGGCGAGATATTATATATGGTCCTGTAGGACACGCAACTTGTCCCCTGAAATGAGACATTTCTCTGTCTTTCTGGCATGTTACAACAGCCTCAAAACTTGAGCAGCGTCAAATGATAATCTTTAGAATTCTAAGAGGGTGATAACTAAAAATTAAACGTATATACCAACAAGCAACTGCTAAAAAAGAAAGTAAAAAAACAAACGAAGAAAACCCTAAGGCTGACACGTGTATTGTATGTAAGTAGTAAGTAGTCTTTTTAATTAATTAATTAATACAATGTAACCTATTGTTGTGTAAGTAATGTAAGTATCTGTTTGTAATGTCAATAAAAATGTTAAAAAAAAACCAAAACTAATTACGTGATCACCCAGCTTAATTGGTCTTAGAGGACCAATGAAATTTTTACGGATAAGAAGCATAATCTCGGTTTTATCAGGATGAATAGTCACAACGTTCCTATTACACCACTTAGCTATTTCAATTATTGAGGTTTGGATCTTGGAACAGACTTCATCAATGGAATCGCCAATACAATATAAAGTTGTGTCGTCAGCAAACATTTCTATCCTTCCACAGCTAGGCACCTGTGGAAGATCGTTGACATAAACACTAAAAAGCCTAGGCCCAAGTACTGAGCCTTGAGGTACACCGAATTGGACTTCCGCTTCACTAGATCTTTGACCCTCAATCTCAACAAACTGCTTTCTCCCAGATAAATAATCAACAATCAAATTACACACATTTCCTGAAATTCCACAGGCTTGGAGTTTAGGAGCCATTGTTTTATGACAAATGGAATCAAATGCCTTTTTAAAGTCGACAAACAGAACACCCATAATTCTATTTCTATCCAGCTCTTGTCTCCACACTTCGGTCAGATGCATCATTAGAAGTTCTGTAGATCTATTTGGTTTGAAACCCCATTGGTTTTCGCTGGACAGTCCTTTGTTTACAAAGTGACAGTCAATATGATCTCCTATAATACTCTCGTACACTTTGCTCGGGATGCTCAACAGGGAAATGGGTCTGAAATTACTTCTTTCGGAACTATTTCCCCTTTTAGGTACAGCTTTTACTTTACTCATTTTCCATTGGGAAGGATACTATGAGGTTTTTAGACTTTCTCCCATAACATAAGATAGACCGACAGTTACTGCATCACCCCCTAGTTTGAGTCCTCTTGCAGTTATGTTGTCAGGACCACACCCTTTTCCAGGCTTAACTCTTTTGTCAATAACTCTTTTGATCTTAGGAGCATTTAGTTGTAATGGCTCGGCAGTAGGAGTGACTTGGTAAATATAATGGTGATGCTCATTTACACCGTTATCCAATAAGATACCATCTGTAAGTCTTTCACCAACATTAGAAAAGAAATGGTTTAAGCTTTCTGCCTTATCTTTAGCATTGGTTATGATGTTTCCATCCTCATTTTGATTGCGCCCACACTACTCTTTGACTTGCCTTGCATTTCACGTACCACCCTCCAGAAATCACTTGAGCTGTTTGCATTGTTAAACTTATCATTCCAATATTCTGCTTCGGCTTCTCTCATAATCTTAGTCACGTGATTTCGTTGTCGGTACAGTTTCCAAGCTTCTGGATCGCTTGGATTACTTTGAGCTCTTCTTAGGAGGGCATATCTTCTATTCATCGCCTTCCTGATGTTGCCATTCATCCACTTCAAACCATTAGTGTGCACTTTTACTTTTCTAGTTTTCAGATGATCAGTCATAACGACCTTATATAAATACTCCCATGCCCAAGCAACATCATCTACGTCATCAAATATCTCACACACACTCCAAGGTGCCGTACTGAGATCATGTCTGAGTTTGTCGCAATTTAGGTTCTTAAAATCTGACACTTCTTTGATCACTGGACTTGATTCTTGTCTCCGCAAATTAACTACAGCATATACAAGATGGTGATCAGAAATGCCTGGGGCATAACAGCCTGCAACTGTCATCTTGGATTTATGAGAAGTGAAGATTAGGTCTATGATTGTGTTTGAAGACTCTGTAGTTCTTGTAGGTTCTTTGATGACATTTTCTAAGCCAACACTTCTGGTAACTTTCAACAAGCGTTTTCCCACACTAGCCTTAATGTCAGAGTTGAAGTCACCCATAATCATAATGTTAGATCTTTTTAGCCACAAATCATCTAAAATTGCATGGAACTTGTCAAAGAATTGATTGTCAGTTGGAGGTCTGTAGAAAGTTCCTAGTAAAAGTCGTTGAGATACAAGCATAAGATCAATCCACACTTGCTCAAGGTCACTTTTTGAGCAGATATCATCCCTTTCAATGACATTCAGACAATTCCTGAAATACATTACACAACCACCCCAGGAATTTCCACATTTTCTGTCTTTACGTACCAATTTATATCCATCAACAGATATTTGGTCATCTTCAATTTTGTTGTTCAAGTGTGTCTCAGTTAACCCTAAGATGTCAAACCTCGTTTCCTAGAGAAGGAATCTGGGCGACCTTTAGACCTTGCGTGTTAATTAATGGCTCCAGATCATCTGATTGTAAATCTGAAGGTCGTGTGTATGTAGAACGTCCAGAGTAGAGTCATTAACAAAGCTGTGGAGTAGCTCAAGATCACTAGGTACTGTGCATGGGATTTCATCTTCCATTTGCAGTCTGCGATACTCATTAACAGAAACACCTCCACATTTTATGTGGCACCATTTTGAACTAGAGTCGCAGTTTACAGCACGATGAGTCTTCGCAACTGTCCTCTTGCATACGGCGCACTTGGCTGGAATATTTACAGTAGCCGTTGGACCGGGATTAGGGCAGATGTCTCCGCTCACTATAAGCCTCGATAAGTTAAAGTAGGACCGTGAATTAGGATAAAATGAGATACAAGCGGAAAGAAATTTCCGACCATGTGTCTGCGTCGTTTGACCAGCTCGTGAAAGGCGACTGTTCCAAGGCGAAAATAGTGAAAAGTGAGTGACTGAATCATCCTTACCAACAATTTCGTATGTTCTACTATTTAAAGAGCTTTTTAGTAGACATATGAGCACAGTAATCCTTGCAATCAACAACAAAATGGAAGACCAAGAAATCACACGACCGTTTGCCATGACCGCTGTGATAGATAGTGAGTAGCGTAATGGCGGCCGTTTCTTCACCTTTTCAAAGTGTCCGTGAAGAAGATTTAGACAGTTTACTGGTCGAGGCTGTTCCAGAAAAGACAAAGTTTGGAACGACTAGTAGATTTATACTAAAACAATTAGATTATGAGCTCGAGATTTCTCTGCGTGATAGTTGACTCGGGCTGCGCCCTCGTCAACTATCACGCGATAGAAATCTCGAGCTCATAATCTAATTGTTTAATAGAAACATGAATTCTAACCAATCAGCGCGCGTATTTTCTTAGGACTGTTTTCTAAAATGTTTTAATCCAAAATTGACTTCTCATGTTTTTCAATCATGTTAACTCTCGAAACATTTGTAAAAACATTTCAGACGCAAACACGTTGCTTATCATTGCAAGTTTACCATCTTCATCATTTCACAACCCTTTCACTTTGACATTCAAATCCTAGCAGTATGCAGAATGTTTGTTCCATGAACCTAGTTTAATGGCCTTGCTTCCACGAGTCTCCTATAGCTCAGTGGTAGAGCATCTGAACTAGTTATCTTTACTTTCAAGTCCTAACAGTATGCAGGATGTTTGTCCCATGAACCTAGTTTAATGGCCTTGCTCCCACGAGTCTACTATAAGTCAGTGGTAGAGCGTATGAACTAGTTATCTTTACTTTCAAGTCCTAACAATAAGCGGGACGTTTGTCCCATGAACCTAGTTTAATGGCCTTGCTCCCACGAGTCTACTATAAGTCAGTGGTAGAGCGTATGAACTAGTTATCTTTACTTTCAAAACCTAACAGTATGCAGGATGTTTGTCCCATCAACCTTGTTTAATGACTTTGCTCCCACGAGTCTCCTATAGCTCAGTGGTAGAGCATCTGAACTAGTTATCTTTACTTTCAAGTCCTAACAATAAGCGGGACGTTTGCCCCATGAACCTAGTTTAATGACCTTGCTCCCACGAGTCTCCTACAGTTCAGTAATAGAGCGTCCGAACTAGTAATAGGAAGGTCGTAGGTTCGACACCTGAGAGATATCGGATCTGTTTTTTCCGAGTTTGTCTGCAACAGCACTTAGAAATACAATACACTTTCGCATGTCACAGTTTCAAAAATCAGTTATAAACTAAGCCAGGAAAAACTTTGCAACGGTGTCACTTTCTTCAGCTTTGGTTGGTAATAAAGAAATCAATGGCCCGTTTCTCGATAGGCCTGGTAACTAGTCAGGCCCGCAAAGCCATTTTATAATCGCAATAATTACCACGGAAATTACAATTTGTTTGGTTTTCGAGGTTAAGGAATACAATTTTACGTTAACTTACACGTTAGGCTGAATTGTTCGATAAGAACAAAAAAATTATTCTGCATAACTCTGACCTAAAAATGGAGAACCGGGTGGCAAGTTCGCTTCAACAGACCCAGACTAATGTAATGAATAATTTAAGGTATATTTAGCATGCGTTTTGCAGAAAAATCACTCTGAATATTTTATTTCCAAAGAAAAGAAGTTCAAAACCAAAGGTAAGTAATCCAAGGTGATGTAATCTCATATTGCGAAAATGTAGTTACGATCAGTTGTTTGGAAGTAACTTTACGTCTGTAAATGAAAGTCAAAAAGTAACTTGTACATATATCTCGTATTAACATGCATCTTAAAAGAAATCGTTTTTACAAATTTCGAAATAACTCTTACAACGAATTGACAGATATGCTGTATAGCACTTCTTTTGGCAGCATTTAATACAAAGATTTAACCTGTCAAAAGTTTCACTTAGCTTCAACGTAACCATTTCACTGCCAAGATCAAGTAGTATATTCTCCTGACCAAGTGCTATACAGTTACTTAGCAATTAATGAATGAGGCTGAGTAGGATGTGAAGAATAAAGCGGATCGAGGAAGGTGTTATCCACCAAAGCCGTATCAAAATATTTTCAAACACTTAGAGGAGAAAATGAGCTCCATTTTCACAAATTTCACACCCACCAGCAATATAACAAAACAACAAAATAACACAAGCCCGTCCCCAGGTCTTCTCGGTAAACGGTGCCTTAACCTGCGAAAACGCTGCACTTTTGACGTAATTTCCTCGTTAAAGTCGAAATTCTTCCAAATTTGGTCATCAGTAACTGGTTACGGTGAATTAAACGTGTGCTTTTAGCCAATCAGAATCGGGGAAATATTTTGAATGAATAATAATAATATTTAAGTATGGAAAATTTAGCGGTTGATCGATTTAGCATCTTCGATTTCATCATGTTCTCAATTCCTATAATCTGTTTGAGCGGTAGTGTATTGGGATTTTAAGAAGAATTTACTCATCTATCTTCCTATACAGCAACCCATCATGTGAGGATTATTTGCCGGGCACATGTGGCACATAAAGGGTTAAATTCATAGATGTGGAGCTTTTTAAGCGCTGCAACTCCACAACAACAAAAATATTTATTTAGCCTGTTGCTGGCACTTAAGTGTCTTAAAACCTCAAGTTGATCATTTCCTTAATTCTCATAATCACTTTCCTTGACATCCCATCTTCGGAAAAATTCCGATGAAACGTTATCAAAACAAAATGCGTGCAAAAAGCCACAGGAATTTGCGTCCCGTGTCATGTATTTTCACTGTGCTATCCGTAAATAATTACCCATCACACCTGCAATACCAAACTACAGTAGAAAAATTGACTTACATTGACTTGAAAGCCGTAGTAATAATCTTTCATTTCATACCTACTGATTTTGATGCAAGGAAATTACAGTGAATAACCTAGGTCAGATCTATCGTCACAGTAAAACACATACCACAATACAATACTGTTCAGTAGCTTTCCAAAAAATATTCACACTGCATGCGTTTGATCCACAGTTGAAAAGGTAGAACCACACTGTATAGTAACACGTTTAACACTGAAACAGTACCACAGTACAGCACTGTTCAGTAGCTTTACAAAGAATGGTCACAATGTATGGTTTGATCCACAAATGAAAACGTTAGAACCACACTGTATGGTAAAACAAACAGTACCACAGTACAGTATATTTCTTTTTCAGGGCCATGTCACCGAGTTATCTTTAAAATTATTTAAAGGCGCGCAACTTAATTGCAGGACCTGAATTGATAGCTATTTTTCTTCTATTTTTCTCCTAAATAACATTCTATGTTAACAGGTAATCTTAAATTATAGCGTGATCCTATAGTGTAGGAGACAGTCGAATAATTCTTTGAAAATTTGCACATAATTTCGCAGTAACCACCAACAGGGCTCCAATACTCTCTCGACTGCAGCTTTGTTTTCAGTATTAAAAAAAATGATAAACATCCAGTACTGGTTGAAATAAACAGCGGGCAATAAAAAAAGACCTAGGGATCAGTTCATTTTCACATCAAGAACAGCTGAACGATTTTTACAAACACAGTAGGAAAAACGTTGTACAGTTAATCATGCAGGAGGTTAATTTTCTCCGTGCACAACAGTAGTTTGCGAACCTTGAATAAATAAAGTTCCTATTACCATGACTAATTACTGAAATACAAATTGTCTCCGGTCAGTTTTTTTTTTCGCAGAAAATGCCACAAAAAACTAATGTTAAATATGTTTAATAAATCGAGTTCGAAGTCCAAACTATCTAATTAAGGGAACAGACCCAATCGACAAAGGTTCCGAGAGATTACGAGGGGTTCCGATTCTTATAGGAAATAGATTATATTCTTCGAGGGAATTCGACATTAGGGGAACGGCCAATTGATAGTGGACGCGTTCGAAGTTCTTATCACGTTGGGTCAACGAGGGTTTGTACAAACTTTGTTAAAATTGAACTTTATATGTGCTTTTTGTTTGTCTTGAATACGCATTTCGACGACTTAAACAAACTTTCAGAAAGAGAGTTAAGTACAGTAAGGCTAGCTGAATCGTCCAGTTAAGCGCGCGCGCGAGCAAACAGAGAAACTAATAACGAGCTTAAGTTAAATATTTAACAATTATTCGCCGAAGGCGAAGTGGTTATCGGTGAATATTCACCGAGACGAAGTTGAGGTGAATATTCACCGATAATCACTGAGCCTGAGGCGAATAATTGTTTTAATATAAATACACAGGTGGTTATTTCAAAAAAAGAAAAGAAAAAGCATGGTACAACACGAAAAATTTCATCAAAAGCGCGCGAACGACTGACAGCCATTTTGTTCGTCGAGGTGATTATCGGCTAATAATCCGAGATAGCGAACCAATCAAAGCGCGCGATTTTGTATAATCACCTGAGTATTTATACTAAAAAATTATCACGTTTCTCTCAAAGTAATACTGTTGCTATAGTACCTCACTTTTGTCAGTGGTACCTTGATAGATCCGAACAACGTTATGTCAACAACGTTAAGTCGAATATTCACACTGAGATAAACCGAAAACTTAAGCGAAGGAAAAATCGCGAACCATTTTGGGTTTTGAGGCATTGTTTGTACCTCAGAAACTGTATTCATGATAATCGCGCCTATAATTTAAGATAACTGGAAATTAAAGACGGGTAAACTGTGTTCGGCCTTAATCCTAATCCTAAATGCTGCAGGAATTTTAAAGGTAATAAAAGGCTCATTTAAAGATTTTCTGACGAACAGTTTGTCCAAGCACACAGAGAGTTGATGAAAAAGATGGCCCCATATGGTGTGATTAAAGAATTAATCATTTTAGGTTAAAAGTGCGACGTCTACCAGGTGATATTTGTCTGTCATCCAGCAGAGAGAAGATTTTTAAAAACAGAAAACTAATTAACTTCAAATTAAAAAAAAAATTATACCGATTCATTTGCATTTTTCAGCCGGTATAATAAAGGAACAATTTCACTTCATCACAGACTGATCGGGGTTGAACAAAACGTTTTTTTCTCGGATATATCAGTAAGAAAATTAACGACATCGAAAGGACGTTTTTACATTTTTTTCCAGACAAAGAACGTCCAATTCAAGTACTTTAATTGTCACTTGACAGCGTGCATAAGGAATGTTTATACAGGAGGTGACTTGATGACTTATGCAATAAAAACATTTCTTAAACCATTTACTATGGGCACCAAATTTGGGAACAATCATTTATGTGCACACGTTAAAAGCAACCCATGCATCGTGAATACTTGAGACATATTTGCGGTTGTGACACGAGACACCTGCTACGGTATAAAGTTAAGTTGACAGTCTAATTTTTCTGTTTTTCCTGTTATGCAGTCACAGGTACAGAACATCAGAGCGGACGACACGGCGGAGTTCTAAACGCTGCTAGAATGATCCTTGTCGGAGCCTTGATTACTGCATTGTACATCCACAACGGTTTTGTTCATGGCACAGAGACTGGAACTTCTGAATCTACAACAACTGACCCTGATACTGACTCTTCTGTAGAAGACAATATAGCGAAAGAAGAGTTTCCAGTCGATGTAGTGACATCGATGGAAGATACCATAACCTTCTTTTCATTTTCCAAGAACTTTACTAAGAGGCTTGAATTATGGAACAAAACTCTACACAACGCATCCGCGAATTGCTTCCAACAAAACTTCAGTGATCCCGACCAAGTTGGCTTACGCGTTGACATCGACTTTCCAGTGTTTATGACAAAAAACAGTGAAATTCTCGACGACGAGTTCCTTCCGTTTGACGATCTGCAGCCGGTTCTTATCCGGAAGAAAGAAAAGCATAGCAGAGTAAATGCGTCTACCCAGGCCCTGTTGGAGCTTTTACCTTTATTGTTATTTTGTGTCTCCTGTGCAGTCCTTTCTGGTATCGTTTTATGGGCTTTGGTAAGCATGACACGCAATGAAGTGTTCCGACCCATGGTTTTTGTAGTTCTCTAGGCGCAGTTTCGAACCATCCAGAAAGAATTCAGTGTAATAGGCAATATAGAAACTACGAGAATGTAGTTAAAAACGTAATGACTCGAAATTCTAAATTCATAAAACGGGAATTTCGGAAACTTGATCCCGAAAGCGTTTAACTTAATACATCGATCCCGGATTCTCGGACAAATTTATCGCAGCCGTTGTAAAGCCCAAAATTAGCAAATTTTAAACATACCCAACCCTACAATGGCTGGTACTATATTGTTCTAAATCTACGATCACAAAAAAAAAACCAAACATTACCAGAGTATAGCACTATTCAGCAGCTTTGCAAAGAATGGTCACACTGCATGGTTTGACCTACAAATGTTAAAGTTAGAACTACACTGTATAGTACTAAACAACAGTAACACAGTACAGTACTGTTCAGTAGCTTTCCATCAATTTCGTTCCCAGATAAAAGTAAGGAATATATAATGCGAGGGAAATCCTTGCTAGTTGAAGTTAAAAAAATCGGTTTTAGTTTCAAGTGAATTCTAACCTTAGGCTGTCATTAATTTACCGCTGTTTTTTTTTTCCATCAGGATAACAAAGCCAATCCCAGCGAATTTCGTCGCAAAAACTTTTGGAAAGGGATCTCTGATGGAATATGGTGGGCAGTTGTGACTATGACGACGGTTGGGTAGGGTTTTGTAAATTATTAATTATTTGTGCTGCAGCTGAGTATGAACCAATCACAGCGGCGATTTTACTGGGAAATTTGTCCCGTTTTGACGGAGCTCCAAAATTCCGCCTGTTAACGTTTGCAGCTTTTGTGATGGGAACAGGCACGAGCCAATCGCTGGCCGCAAGCGCAATTTTACAGTTGAATTTAAATCGCTGTTTTTTTTCCGTGTGACAATCTGGGCGATAATTCACTCGAGTTAGCGACTGAGCGGAAACGAAATTACAAATTCAAAATTTCTGTTGATAGCGACATGTCTATATGGATAGGCGATACAATGTGATTCGTCGCGCAAAAATAATGAAAATGATGGGTTAGAATTCACAACTGCGCATGCACAGAGCCCGCAGGTTTCACCACGATTCAAGCGCAATTTGCAAGCAAACTGTCAAACTGTTTATTTACTCCGATTTTGGAGTCACAGCTAAAACAGGCGGGAAACCCCCCCCCCCCCCCCCCATGTAAACTGTCATACAAAATGTAATCTCTGTGTTAACAGATACGGTGACAAGGCGCCAAAATCGTTTCCTGCTCGCTTCTTTGCTACAGTTTGGATGATAGCTGGAATAATTCTTCTCTCACTGTTCACGGCGCAAGTGTCATCTCGTTTGACAACTGAAGAACTCAAAAATGAGGATCATATCTTTGGTAAAAAGGTAAGAACGGAGGTCTATCCTCTGGAGGGCCGACAACATGTTCCCTGGAGACGATTTTGCATTAAAAAAGTGTACTTGACACGAATGCTTTTCCTTTTTCTCGTTTTCCGCTAGTTCCCTACGTACGTAAAATAAACGGTTGGAGAGTCTAAAAGCGAAGAAAATAATTCTAATTCAATTTTTGATCTTGAAAATGTCACCTTATTTAGCTTCAATTTGTTGCCTTGTGCGGGCGACCGAGGGTTCACGTGAATTGGACCTGTGACGTAAAGTTTTTTAATTCTACCTCCAACACGGCGGAATTAAAAGTGCAGTTCGTCCTTTGCAGGACATTTCCTTGCAAATGTACCATTTGGTCGTTCACTGAACGAATTTGAGTGAGCAATACCCAGCCGAAACTTGAATTCACGTGTGCATACGTGATATACTGGTACGAGATCCGACATTTCTCGCGAGAAAAAATGGAATTTAAAACAGTTACAAACTCGGAAGCAAAACATTTTGTAGAGATAAAGTAAAACTGAGGTAATTGTTATATATCAATTAACCAACTCAGTTTGGAGGAATATCACCTGGTGTTTGCCAACTCAGCTAACGGATCCGTCGGCTACGTATCGGTCAATATTCCGCACGATTTCGCACCGTCATAGTTAAATATTCACTTTTATTTTTTTTTCTCAAGCATCTGAGCGGGCCGGAATCCTAAATGCTTGAATTTGATTGGCTAATCACGTCCGCGTGACCGGTCCAGCTTTTCACGATACGGCCCACGGACCGGATTTTTTTACTGGTGTAGAGCGATTACGGCTCTCTTTTTCCACTTTAAAAAGACGACATCCAAAGAAGAAATAAATAAGTTATTTGCCGGGCTAGGTCGGTCCGTATGGGAAAAATCTGTGACCTTGGTCCTCAAGCGATACTCAAGTCTTCGGGCACAGTTTTTTTCCCATACGGACCTCCCACCCGGTAAATAACAAAAATTATACGATCGACTTTAATTGATATCTGTGCTATCCTCTTATTTAGGTTGGTATTCCCATTGGATTTGACAATGAAGCCTCCAATTACGTACAGAATGTACTGCAGAATGCTATTATCAAAGGTACTCTCCAACTCACTTGACCTTACTTTAAAACATTTGTTTTTCTTCTTTTGTTATTGTGCTCTAAGTTTGCGCTATATAAGCTCAGAGATGTGAGCGGGAAACATCATACCATGCCTTTGGCCTAGACAAGAATAGAAGTTTTGCCAAAGGAAATATTTTGTTCCAAATAGTATGAACATTTAGGGAATTTTACGTAAGTAAAAAGCCTGGTTTGAGTTGGTGTCATATCTCAGAGAAGCACTGAATTTTTTGTAGATGTTTGCATAAAAAATGTTTTCCCGTGGAAATACGTAATAAAACGAGTTCAAATATAAGATCAAATTGTGCCATTTTAGATAGGCTTACATACCGAGACAAACCGAACCGAGCTCAGTAACTGATACAACAACAAAGAGGCAGGAGCTAGAAAGCCTACTCTGGGACGGTAAGTCGCCGTAACTTTGGGCGACATTAGGCGACTGAAGGCGACCAAAGCAAAATTTACAGAAAAAGCATGGCGAATTAAGGGGATTGAAGGTGACTCACGCAAAATTGACAGATAAAAACATTGTGATTTTAGGCGATTTAATTAGGCGACGTAAGCAAAATTAACAGAAAAAAAGATGTCGAATTAAGGAGAGTTTAAGCGACTTAAGGAGACTTAACGCCCCTCAGAGTAGGCCTGTAGAACGCATCCGCCACAGTCGAATTGAACCAGTTTCTTCAGTCAAATCACTGTTCGTGGAAAACAGGCAAAAAAAACACCAAATCATTTTCGACAGTGATATCAAACCATTCTGTTCTTCCCTACAGATTACCACAGCACAAGCGAATTCATCAAAGCTCTCACGGATGGCACATGGGACTCTGCTCTGATATTCCACTGTGAACACAGTGAGTTCGATAACTCTTATGAAGTTATTCAGTTTCTGGAGACGTGCGTGGTTGGTGCCGAACTCTTTATAGAAAGTGGAGAGGAATATTGGAGCGACGAAAGGACAACGAAAAGCTACGATTCATACATAAAGTGCATGAAAGCTCGAACTAAAGTTGCTACAAAGCGGCACAAGAAAAGACGCGAACACAGCGATGCGAGGAACGATCGCTTCTGTAAGAAATTTCTGAAAGAACAAGTAAGCAATACGCTCACCTTCACCTGGGTGTACTTCAAGAATTTACTAGGTTATGCAATTCCGTTAGGAATTGTGATTGCCATGATTCTAATTTCATTTGTTATTGGAGGCATCTGGGATTTCCGTCAATGGAAGAAACGTGAGTACATATTCCACATAAATTTAGAAGAATGAAATTAAATCTTGAGAATCCTGTGCCGCTTTTCGACGCCATCTTGAATTACGTCATACTAAGGTCGAACTCTTTCTAAAGTCAGGCGTTGAACTAAGAAACTTGCGTTTTATTCCAGCAGCATTCCGTGATTTGTAAGACACGATAACGAAAGGTGGCCAGGTACAAAGGAGATAAAGAAGATATGTAGCTCTCAAAATTTCAAAATTCCGGATTTTCAGTTCGAATTTGGAGGAATTGGACGAATTTTGACGATAACTGGCGAAATTTTAAAACAAACAAAATCTCCCTAATTTGAAACGAAACTTAAGAGTGGGTCCGTTACTTTCATTTGAGCTCATGTAAAGAAATTTGCATTTGATGATAATTTCTACTCTTAATTTACCTTTTAAGGAGCGCGTGCAACTAATCCTCCGCGGGAAGCAGGCATCGACAGGTTACCAAGCCAACAAGAGCAGTTTGTGACGTCAGGAAAAATCCCATTAGAGCTGCAAAATGCTTAGGCTTACATGACGGATCATGTCAGCCACGCCGAAAATCTGTACTCACACCTAACAGAAATAATAACATGATAATTAGTATCTTTGTAGAATATAACTACGAGCTCAAGAAATCATATTTTTTAGTTTCGTAGGTTCTTCGGCAGAAATCCAAAGTCAGTTATGGTTCAAACCACGCACTGTGATCATTCTTTGCGAAGTTTTCAGAAGAGTACTGTACTATAACCATACTGTACTGCATGGCTTGATCCACAGATATAAAAGTTAGAACGACACTGTATAGTAAAACAAACAGTACCACAGTACAGTACTGTTCAGTAGCTTTACAAAGAATGGCCACACTGCATGGTTTGATCCACAGGTGAAAAAGATAGAACCACACTGTACAGTAAAACAAACAGTACCACAGTACAGTACTGTTCAGTAGCTGTACAAAGAATGGTCACACTGCATGGTTTGATCCACAAATGAAAAAGTTAGAATCACACTGTATAGTAAAACAAACAGTACCACAGTACAGTACTGTTCAGTAGCTTTACAAAGAATGGTCACAGTACATGGTTTGATCCACAGATGAAAAAGTTGGAGCCACACTGTATAGTAAAACAAACAGTACCACAGTGCAGTACTGTTCAGTAGCTTTACATAGTATGGTCACACTGCATGGTTTGATCCACAGATGAAAAAGATAGAACCACACTGTATAGTAAAACAAACAGTACCACAGTACAGTACTGTTCAGTAGCTGTACAAAGAATGGTCACACTGCATGGTTTGATCCACAAATGAAAAAGTTAGAACCACACTGTATAGTAAAACAAACAGTACCACAGAACAGTACTGTTCAGTAGCTTTACCAAGAATGATCACACTGCATGATTTGATCCACAGGTGAGAAAGCTTGAACTAGGTAATTCAACTTTGGTTATGGAAGCCAGGCATTAGAGCTCAAAACTATGACGTTATATCCCCGCCAAAATTCAAGGTTCACTATTCTACATGCTGATCGTAATTTGCAACCTAAGTCTTGTGTTCGATATTCTTCTTTCACATTTCTTCATTCAAATCTCACAGTTTTATAGCCTTGTTTGACAATGCTCCATTGGATTTTCACGATGCGACATTCAAGTTTGATCATTTTATGTTAGTTTGATCATTTTATGCTAGTTTGAACATTCGACTCGCATGGGTGGTTTACCGTTGCTACGAGAAACCGCTGAATACATACACAGAAGGCTCATACTGTCACGTGGTTTGTCTCAAATGTTCTAGTAGAAACTTTAAGTAGCTTGGTTATGACATGTACCTGAAACCCTTGCTCTGCAAGCAACGATAACTGTTCTTCTTTTATCTCAAATGATGGTCTTCCACGATTTCCCGAGTATATTTGAGGAATACCTTCACGATGATTCACTTGTTCACTTCGATCCCTAAGATTTAATGCGGCTTGTCCCAGAAGCCGAACGATTTCATCTAATTGCGAATTGTTATCCATATTCACGAGAGTTCTGCACATAAAGTCAATTCTAAGAGGCATACCATCTATTTCATACGAACCAAATGGACTTTCTAAGGTTGCAATCATCTCTTGAACAATTTCGTACATTCTTCTGAAATCCGCCATTTTGCAGTATGAGCCTTCTGTGTATGTATTCAGCGGTTTCTCTAGCAACGGTAAAGCACCCATGCGAGTCGAATGTTCAAACTGGCATAAAATGATCAAACTTGAATGTCGCATCGTGAAAATCCAATGGAGCATTGTCAAACAAGGCTATAAAACTGTGAGATTTGAATGAAGAAATGTGAAAGAAGAATATCGAACACAAGGCTTAGGTTGCAAATTACGATCAGCATGTAGAATAGTAAATCTTGAATTTTGGCGGGGATATAACGCCATACAAAACGACTGCAGTCGAACCTCGCTATTTTGAACTCTCAAAGGAAACGAAAAATTAGAAAGACAGCAAAATAACTAAAAACACAATCCAAGGAAAATGAGTTTGAGTTCGAGATAGCGGGCATTTTGAGATAACCGAGTTCGAGAGAGCGAGGTTCGACTATACATTTACAATGCTGACTAGAAAAAGAAACTAACACAAAAGTTAATAAAAGTGCGTTTTCCGTCGTGAGATGAGTGGAAATTGACTTCAGTTTTGAACAAATAAATATTTGGAAAAGAATTTTTAAGTGCTAATGCAATTAACACGTAAACACTTAACGGTTTGCCTTACGTAAATTTGTGTAGATGGTTTTTTTTTATAAATAATCACGAATAGTACTTCTAAATAGAGCAGCAGGGTTTCCACTTGTCCACAGTAGTTATTGAGATTAGTCACGTTATACCCTGTTAGCATTTTTCGCTCGCCAAAAAAAAAAGAAAAAGAAAACAACAACAACAAAAAAAAAAAACAGGGGACAGTCGAACTAGTCAATATGGTTATTAATTATGTATTCCAATTAAAGATAAGCTCGTGAATGAAATGGTAAGACCGTTTAAAGAGATGTTTGGAGCAACCTACAGCTGGGATCGTTTATTATTTCAAGCTTATTTGCGGTTTCCTATGCGATAAGATAGATAGATGTTTATTTAGACTAAAATTGCAGCCCAAGCCTGAATTAAATTAATCTTTACAAAATATGTGACTTAATTAAAGAGGCCGGCTTCACTACCAATTAAGAATATTGTATAGTAATATATAATTTGTAAAATTTATACATGTATGCACTCCAAGAATTTCCAACTCATAAACTGCTAAAAAAAATCTATAAAAATCTAAAAAACCATATAAATCTAAAAAGCTCTCCAAAAATTACATTAAAGTTGCTACACATGAAGGTGTCCTTGAGTCTTTGTTTTAGATTGCGGAGCGCGAAACCTTCTCTTCTGCCTGAGACTGATCGTGCAGATATTTCGAGGCGGTAAGAGCTTGTATAACTTGTGCTCTGTGTCATGACTGATAGCCTGAAATAGCTCAGTAGTAATGGATTCTCTACGCTCGTTTCTGGATAACTAAGTTTGGTTTGATTCAGTTATTTTCGGCCGCGATGAGGGAAGTTGAGTATTTTGAACCGCCATGGTCAGCTTGGACGTCACCGGCGAATCAGTGACCAATCAGTGCGAGCACAGGGTCCTATCGATATTATAACGTTTGACAATAGATCGACTATTAGTAAAGGTAATCATACGGTTTCGAGTTCAATTTGAAATTAATTTGCACGAGTGAGTTTTTCAAAAAGCTGAAATTGCACGAGCCGCTTCGGCGAGTGCAATTTCAGCTTTTTGAAAAACTCACATTATTATTAATAATATAAACATGAAAAAATTCGCCTAGAAGAAGTACCGGAAAATCTCATTGCGGACGGACAGGAAGTAAGCATTTGACGCGGATTTGACACTTTATTTACTGATTGGCTGATGAAGATCAGCTGATAATGCTACGAACTCAAAGCGGTTCCTTTAAAAATAAAAAATATCATAATCCAGAAAATCGATGTGTAATTTGCACTGGTGTTACACTTTTTGCACTGGTATTACACTTTTTGCACTGGTGTTACACTTGAACTGCACTGCTCTCAGCCAATCAGAATCGAGTAATTTTTTCATGTATATTATTTTTTATTTCCCCTGTAACGTAAAAGCAACTGAAAAATGACCCCCACTAAATGCCTGCATCGAACGAAAGTCTAAAATGGCCTTTGTTTAGATGCAGATTTGAACACTCGGGACTTCGTTGAGAAATCTAGACTAGAGTGCCGAAAAGATACTTTTACCTAGCTCTACTTTGTTGCGAACATGTCAAACTGTTCGCAGTTTTTCAGTCTTGTTATATGGTCGGTTTTGTTCAGTGTAATGGAAACTTTCACTATGGAAAATTAAATTCAGTCGTGCCAATTCTGAGACTGTCTGTGAATACAGATTTATTATAATTTAGTATTTTGACAATTTTCGCGAAATTTAGCTCCTTCATTTTGCATTTTTAGGACAAATCGTGAAATTTAAGTCCCGCTAAATTCACCCGTTCAGTTTTCGCGAAATTAAGTTCCCGCGAAAATAAATTACAAAAGGTAATAATGACGAGGATTTTTTAATAGTAGATAGAGTTCGTTTAACGAAGAGATAAACACGCTCTTTGTCTTTTTTGCTTACACTCAGTGAGAAACCTTATTATTTTAAATAAAACTCGCGATATTAGCAGCTGGTTTGGCTTTTGCTCTAAAAAAATTGCGAACAGAACATTCCGGAATACAAACAAACTTTTGCATAGAAACCGTAACGTAAGGCAAAATAATTATGCGAAGGCATCTGCGTTTTGTGAATTGGCTGTATTTCCTGTATAAATGCTGTATAAATTTGCATTTATTACCTATTGAAGGTGAAAACAACATTTTGCGCTACTGGCATAATATAAGATAAATGACAAGGTTGCAACTATAATCCTTGTTCAGCAGAGGGAAAAGAGTGTTTAGTTGCTAACCTCTGGTGTGAACCAGAACATCTTCTTGAAAATGTTAATTTTTCTAAACGCGCAACTACTTCAACACTTATATTGTGGGGATAGTTTATTAAGAAACAGGTGCTGCGTCGGTGGGGAATTGAAGTACAAGAAAATGAGTAAATCAACCTCCCTTTTACCTTACAGTGGTTTAACTTACTTTCTCAATTCGTTTGATTATCCCAATTTCTTGTAATTCAACACTTGTAGTGTTATTCTTGTGATTTTACATTTGCGACCATGTCGAGCCATCGCAAGTTTTTTTTTTTTGCTAAACTTCTGATAATTACATACCAGCATTTTCCTATCGACTTTCCAGAAATATCTACAAATATCCTTTAGCCCCCGAAGACAATACCACTAAATTATGACAAGCATGTCAACACACTTTGACACTGACAAATGACAAAACGTTCTGATTGAAATTTAAATATTCTGTTTACTCCCTCATTGTGTCAGCTAAGTCAAGTCGGAGGTGGTAAATAAGGCCCGGTTCAAACGTCGAACTTAACATGTGCCGAATCTAATGCAAATGAGGGAAAACAATAGATTTTTCTCATTTGCATTAGATTCGGCACATGTGAAGTTCGACGTTTGAACCGGGCCTAACTTTCACTCGAGCAATATTAGCCTGACTCTCATTTCCATGATAATCTTTAATGAATAACCTCTCCAGAGTGTTTGTGCTTTACGGTCAATCTACGAGAAACAATGTTTCATCAAGTAGCTTTTACGTTAATCAGTGTCAGCAGCTTTGGGCTCGGTTGGAGAACTTTATAACGCGAAATTGTCAACGAGATTATTCATTATTCAATTTACAGCGATCAGGTGGTCAGACCCTAGAAAACTGGATGATGCTAATTCTTCCAACTGGTCACGAAAGATCGCAACAAAAAGATTAATCAACCCAATACTTCTAAAAATCATAACCGATTCTACATAACCAAAGTAAAGCTCAAAACATTTTTGAAGTCAGAATGGAAAAAACTTCCCTAATAAGTTTCCTAAAATTGAATTGGTATCTCACACCTGTACCGACTCTGTTCTAACAAGCTCAGTGTAGTTTTGTCTATCCGACAGTTTTGTTTAAAAATGATTATTAATGCAAAATGCAATACCGT
Source organism: Ricordea florida (assembly GCA_949710005.1). Lineage (NCBI taxonomy): Eukaryota > Metazoa > Cnidaria > Anthozoa > Corallimorpharia > Ricordeidae > Ricordea > Ricordea florida. The sequence goes on along the minus strand of OX453283.1, from coordinate 26,985,447 downwards.
CTTATGCGTGCACGAAAAACAATTAATTCGCCAGCTGCGGACGACGTCAAACTTAAAAGAGTTTGCTCCCTCTATTTGTGTCACAATTATCTGCAGAAGATAAAATGGTCACGGTTTGAAACGACTTCAATATGATTCCAATTGGAGCCTTGATCGTTTTGTGGATTACCAGTACAGATGGCTCACAGAATGAGACAATTCCTAATGCTAACAAGCGAAACGAGACAGCGAATAACAGAAACGCGACAAATGCGGATTCCTCAGTACAAGATATGTTCAAGATGCCTGAGATTCGTGTAAGGGAACCATTTTTTTTCTCCAAGGCTATTAAACTTCAACGATTGACTACTTCGCTGAAAAATGCCTCCGCGAAATGTGCAAAAACATCATCAAAATTCAGAGAAAAAAGCGTTAGCAACATGGTGATCATTGACTTCCCAGTGTTTGTGCCTAAAAGCAGGTGCATCACAAATGCGGCATTTCTTCCCCTTCTGGACGTCAAACCAGTTTTGGTACAGAAAGCGGGTAAGAACACGCTGGTGCGAATTGCCTACATAGCTCTCCTGGAGTTATCACCACTGTTGGCTCTTTGCCTCTCCTGTGCTACGCTGGCTGGTATGATTATATGGGCTTTGGTAAGTGATACAATTTCTTTCTCATTTCTACACCTCATTTCTATCCAAATTTAACCATTTCATATATAACTCAACTTTGTAACACATTCTGAATTTTTTGCTACCTTAGTGTTGCCAAAAAAAACTATACTCACATTCAAGTGTCAGGGCGATTATCATAATGAAAACCGGTATCATATTCCATACATTGCACAGCTTTTTACTGAGCGCTTCGAAACTGTCGAAAATAATTTTTTCATTGTCTAAACATGCTACAAAATTATAAAAACAGCAATAAATATAATTCGACCATCGCAGGGTATAAATCTGGGCCAGGTTGTTGGAAGAAGGGTTAAGGTAACCCAGAGTTAGTGCGAAATTTAAATGCAGATATGAGAGCTTAAAAAGCACATTCAGTATAATTCTTTTTGAATACGATTTGATGATTGTATGCACTGAAAAAAAAAATTGAGAAGGTTATCGGAGAAATGCTTTTTAACAAGAGGAAAAGAAACCCGGGTTAAAATGTAACCCTGGGTTAGCGCTAATCAGCCTTCGAACAACCGGCCCCTGGCCATTTGGGAATTTTTCGGATCATGCCGAGACACCCACAGAGAGATAAGCTAATAAAACTTGTTAATAAAGACAAATGCTGGTAATTTTAACCATCTAGTTATGTATTCCTTTTCAGGACACCCGCGCAAATCCCGGTCAATTCCCCAAACAATTTTGGAGAGGAATTTTCGATGGCATATGGTGGGCAATGGTTACCATGACGACGGTCGGGTAGGCTTACCTTTCGCGCTAAAAATATTCAAAGTCGTATGTATGTAATGTTGCAATTTTGCGCAGTTTTCGAGGGTAGATTTCTTGCTCGATATCAACATGTTATGAATGGAATCTCTACCAACCACTTGCTTTTTTAAACCAGCGTAGCATAAAACTAATACCCCAATCACACCAACTAAACATGTTTAGTTAAACCAGGTTTTAAAACGTAAAAATTGGTAACCAAACACTGGAACACGTGCTTTAACACAGGATTCAAATAAACTTTAACAAGTTCTTTCTGTTTGTGCTAAATTGTAGTCGACAACGTCAGTAACCAGCTTTTGTAAAGTAAACAATTCTAAACCGTGTTTTAACTAAACAGCATTTAAATATGTTTAAGCTTTGGTGTGAACTGGATATAAGTCCCATCATCCACCTGGTTACGGTGCGACTATTCGAACCCAGGCCACCTTAACAAATTTTCATACAAATTTTGAATGTCGGTTTTTGACGCTGAGCAACAGATTTGTGGTGAGTTTCTACCGATGATTCTTTCTCAATCTTGATGTTTTGTACAGTTAGAGAAAATAATATGCATTTATAGCGAAATATAAACCACTTGCAGAGATTCTAATGTTTAGATACTCGATTGTGATTGGACAATTTGTGTGCAAATTGTTTGTGAGGTCTTGCTTCGAGTTGTCGCACTGTAAAGTCAGTCCGTATTGAGCAAGTAACCTCTAAGAAAAACGTTTACGACAATTGACAAATGATAAACAATGACGTAAGCAAAACCTTGCTCAGCGATGATGGCAACTGAAGTATTTTTACATCTTGAGCAGAAATCAGGTTCAAAAAACATTTCCTAAACGCTAAAGTTCTCGCTGTCTTTGACGCATACTTTGAGCGACGAAACTTAGAACTATATGAAACTTAAAAGTTTCTTCGATAGCACCTTTTCCAATTTCAGCTGTGGCCAATGAGGGGACAACAGTTGTCACATCATACATTTTCATTACACAACAATATAACCATGAAAGAGACAAGTGCTTTTTATATTGTGGAGTAGTTTCTAAAGAAACTGATGCTGCGTAGGTGGGGAATTGAAACACAAGAAATTGGGATTATCATACGTGTGAGCCCATCACGATTGCTTTCAGTTTTTCTTCTGATTGGTTAACGAAAGGGCGCGAGATCCGCCAGCCAAACAGCTAATGTCGCAATAAAAACCAAGGCAAATCGCGAAATTACCTTCAAGAGTGAATTTAAATCGGCCAGCTTCAATTTTTGTTTTTACTAAGCTCAATGTGGTTTATTTTACAACAGATATGGTGACAAGGCACCCAAATCGTTCTTTGCTCGCTTGTTTGCTACAGTTTGGATGATTTCAGGGATAATTCTTCTCTCCATGTTCACGGCTCAAGTGTCGTCTCGGCTGACAACTGAGGAACTCAAGAATGAGGACCACACTTTGGGAAAAACGGTAAAAAAGAGATTCCGTAAAATAATTTTCGTGAAACGAAAAACTTAGAACCACACTGTACAGTACTGTTCAATAGCTTTACACAGAATGGTCACACTGCATGGTTTGATCTACAGATGAAAAAGTTAGAACCACACTGTATAGTAAAACAAACACTACCACAGTACAGTACTGTTCAGTAGCTTTACAAAGAATGGTCACACTGCATGGTTTGATCCAGAGATGAAAAAGATAGAACCACACTGTATAGTAAAACAAACAGTACCACAGTACAGTACTGTTCAGTAGCTTTACAAAGAATGGTCACACTGCATGGTTTGATCCACAGATGAAAAAGATAGAACCACACTGTATAGAAAAACAAACAGTACCACAGTAGAGTACTGCTCAGTAGCTTTACAAAGAATGGTCACACTGCATGGTTTGATCCACAGATGAAAAAGATAGAACCACACTGTATAGAAAAACAAACAGTACCACAGTACAGCACTGTTCAGTAGCTTTACAAAGAATGGTCACACTGCATGGTTACGACCAGAAATGTTTTGATTTATTCTATGATTTTACTTCTCTCGTCAAGGGTTGAACGTGTACTTCGGTTTTTTTTTTGTTTTGTTTTGTTTTTGGTTTAGATTGGAGTCCCAAGCGGATTGGAAATGTCGGAATATGTTGACGATATTTTGAAAAACTCTTTGGTTGAAGGTAATAGAAAGCTGAAAATTTATGTGCTGCATAAAATTATTAAAGAAACTATGAAGGAAAATCCTTCGCTTTTGTTACAGATTGTGCAAAGCATTGCGTTTTTTCCCCCTCAGAATATCACAGCACAAAAGAATTTCTGAATGCTCTGACAAACGAAACTTTTGATTCTGCTTTGGTATTCCACTGTGAGGACAGAGAGATGGACACTTCTTTTGAAGCTCTTCTCTTCCTAGAAATTTGCCAAGTTGGAGCTGTTATGAGCGTAAATTTGACTGAAGAATCAAGTGACCGCCTGAGTGCTAGCGACTACTTTGATTACATAAACTGTATGAAAGCGCAAACAACTCTCACCCAAAACCAAGTTCAACAAGGCAGCAACAGCAAAGACAAAAGTCGCCATTCGTGCAACAAGCTCTCGAAAGGCACTGACTACGACAAGTTTACCTGGGTTTACTTCGAAGATTTCCAGGAATATCTTCTGCCACTGGGAGGAGTTATTGGTGCTATTCTGCTTCTCTCGATTCTAGGCGGCATCTACGATTTTTGTCAGAAAGGAAAACGTAAGTGTTTTTTTTTTCAAATTCATAATCAAGTTTATTAAAAACACATTTACCTAACAAGTCAAAAGATACACTAACCCACAAATAACATAAGCTAACCTAGGCGGGTAGTGTAGTAGATTAGTCGAAATAACTCATAGAAGAAACTTAGTATTTGCAGGAGTGATATAATTAAAAGATATAACAATAATTTGCGAATAATAAGAAATAATGGACCGTAAATTAAATTGGTTCATGCTAGTTAATCATACCACGTTTGACGTTTTTGATGAGAGGGTTGACAACAACGCAAGTCTCCTCTTGATCAAGAAGTTTTGGTAATCTGGTATTTCTTAAAGGATGTTTTAGTTTTTGCACGGAAAGATTAATTCATTTCGGATTTTACAACCTATTCTAAAAAGGCACACGCATATGAGAGGCGCAAGACGAGCAATTTGTTATAACTAAAATACACACAAAACAAAATGCTATACTACAACAGTTTAAAACAGTAAAGTTCAAAGAGTCCTGACGTTGCCAGCATTAGCCCTTTGTCAGAGCGCAAAACAATGTTCCGTTTAGTGTAATGATTAAGCTCGTACTTGTACAGGAGAGACACCTACAGGGGGTGTAGCCAGGATTTTTCTAGAGGTACGTACAATTTTCCAAACCCCCCCCCCCACCCTCAAGTCTCAAATCTTTTTCTGGTGACTTGATTAAAGGCGAGGTTACGTTGTAAGCCTAGCGTTTTTGATGTTTAAAAAACGACAACGATTCGAAGCGTTTGGGCCATAAATCCGAGCGGAAAAAACGAGGATCCTTAACTTAAACTACAGACCGAGAAAACGAAACGAGGTTTGTAATATATTTACTAGAATTATATCTCTGGAGACATTTTGGTGACTAAAACAAACCTTTGAATTTACTGGGCCGTACAGTGAAGTACGGCCCGCTAAATTCACCAATCACAGCGCGCGTACTAACTGAGAGAAAAAATAAAGAATCTTAATGTATCTAGCAGCATGACGATTGAATGAGTAAAACTGAGAGCGGCGAAGCAAAACAAAGCTTAATTACTTTTTTTTGTAGAGACATGAGTGTTTTACTGGGAATTATAACAAACGTAAAATTCACACGAAACTACATCCGGGACCGACCGTAGTGGCGTATTTTCCATATCCTCACTGGTGAGGATATCGATGACGTCATTTTCCGTCTTGCACCGAATAAAACAAAGCCTTGGTACCCTCCAACCCCCCCCCCCCGCCCTCTTTACCTTTTAAAAGTGTTTGAATAAGGTTTCAGGGGGGTTGCATTTTAGGTAACAATGAAACGGGGGACGGGACTGTAATTTGTGTGATCTGTACAGTGAAGGGTGACGCCTTTAGCCGAACACATACAGTGTAACTAGAATAAGAATTACAAGGCAGTTACGGCTAATGGGCGCCCGCTTTCTTGGTAGCACGAAAGATAACTACGGACTGAGCACCTTGTTTTTACTCCGCATGTTTTGCACACGGGCATGGCCAAGCCCTTAAGTAAGGTCACTACGTGAACAATTTAATCTATAACTTTTTTTACAGGAAAGGAAACAAATGCATCTCTCAGCCAAAGAAACTGTATGGCGAAAGAAGAGGAAAACTTCATGGCCACGAGAAAATCGAAGCGAAGCACCCACATAGTCTGAAGAGATGAAGCATCAAAAATGGACTCAAGAAAAGCTGGCTAGACGACCAGTAGATACAGTACTAATAATAATGAAACCTAAGAGGCATAGTCAGTTTAAGTCGTAAAGACGGTGCTGCACTTAAAAGTGAGGTTTACAAGCGAGTTAATAGTAAGTAAGTAAGTAAGTAAGTAACGGCTTTATTTAACGAGGGTAGTACATAATAGTACAAAAGTACTAACAAACTTGTAGCCCTCACGAAATACAGATTAAAATTTATAAACACCTAAAAATCGACTAAATACGTAATAATACAGACCTAAAAAGTATATAAAAGCTAATGCATTGCAAATCACGGACAAAAATGTACTAAAAATTTTTGTTCATCTAATAACAACTTTTCAAATTTCTTTCTAAACAAGCTAGCCGATGCCTGCCTTCTTAAATTTAATGATAAACTATTCCAAAGTTGAGCCACTGTAACAGAGAACATTTTGCCACCCTCAGTTTTCCTGTTAACCTTAGGACAAATCAAGTTTAAATTTGCATGTCTGGTATTTCTAGCATGCATTTGGCTATTCAATTTTAACGCTTCAAAAATATATGATGGAACTTCACCATTTACACGTTTATAAGTCAAACTACATTTATTCACTTTAATTTCTTCATAGAAAGGAAGCCATCCCAACTTATTAAAAAGTTCAACTGACGGTGATAGTCTTGAGGAATCTAAAATCACCCTTGCAGCCCTTTTTTGCAGTTGTAATACCCTAGTTTGATTTGCTTTACTACAAATAGACCATGTAATAGATCCATACATCATAACAGGCTTAATAATAGCGTTATAGTATAATTGCCTTTGATTAACTGACAAACAGTTTCTGATCCTCTTTAGTATTCCAATACGTTTCGCAAGCTTTCCACAAATGTAATCAATATGTTCATTAAAACTAAGTTTATCATCGACAACTAAACCAAGTAACTTTGTACTTGAAACTCGCTTAATGTCTTGCGGTACTGGTGGACTCAGTTCACCAATCATAGAAGCCAGACGTTTCCCAGTAATTAGTAGAAACTTTGTCTTTTTTTCATTCAGTGGCATCTTATTACCAGCAGCCCAATCTTGAACATTGACAACAGATTCCTCCAAGGATTTTATTAGCTGATGTAGTTCTTTATAATCAGCTGACTTCGATATAGTAGTATCGTCTGCATACAAATCCAGCTCAGCATTACCAATGTGCAAGGGAAGGTCATTTATGAAGATTATAAAAAATAGAGGCCCCAATATGGACCCTTGTGGAATCCCATGGCAGATTTCTCTCATAGTTGATCGTGCTCCAGACAACTGAACACACTGTTTCCTTTGATGCAGATATGACTTTGTCCAAGCAATAGCATTTTCATCAAAGCCATAGATCTTCAGCTTTAATAAAAGCAGAGAATGATCAAGCATGTCAAAAGCTTTTTGATAGTCTACCGTTACCATGCCAGTTACACGATTGTTATCCAGTTCAAACAGCAACTGATCAATGATCTTTATAAGTGCTGTTTCAGTGCTGTGATGACATCGAAAACCAGATTGTTTACTATACAACAAGCTATTCCGACTCATGTATGTGTAGACGTGTTTATGTACGTGCTTCTCAATAATTTTGGACATAACAGGTAACACAGAAATTGGACGAAAATTTTTTACATCGTCACGTTCACCATCTTTAAAGATTGGAGTGACTTTGGCTATCTTCCATCTGCTTGGGAAAATACCAGATGACAGGGACAAATTTATAATTTTTGTGATAGAAGGAGCTAAAGCTGGAGCAGCTATCTTTAGTATTTTAGCGCCAATGTTATCGATGCCAGTAGATTTATTAGCTTGAATATCTTTTAGGATACCTAAGACATGTTTTGTTGTCATGGGTGGAATCGTAAACTTCACATCTTTGTCTATTCTTGAAGCAACAAAGGTTCTTAGTTTCGAGAGATCGTAGCAAACATCAGGAAGTAGTGATCTCAAACGATCTGCAACGGTTGTAAAATGTTCATTTAGAAATTCTGCAATTTCTTGTTTATCCTCAATAAAACCATTATCTGTTTTAAGACGCATGATTGATTCTTGTCTTTTTCCAGTTCCCTCTAGGCGTTTTATTGTTCTCCAAATCCCCTTGGTGTTGCCTTTATCTTTTTCAAATGCAGTCTTGTAAAACTTTCGTTTAGCATATTTAAGTTTGTTAACAGCTTTATTTCTTGCAGCCTTGTAATCTAACCATGAATTATCGTTCCCCGTTCGCTTAGCAATCTTTAACAGATTGTCTCTTTGTATCAAAAGTTCAAGAATTTCATTTGTCATCCATGACGGCTGACATCTGCGAGCAACACGTTTAAAACGCCAAGGAGCATGTTTATCTACAGCTTCATTGTACAGGAGTTCCCATGCAGCAACAACGTCGTCGATATCGTCAAAAACAAAAGGTGTATCCCAGGGGACGTCATTAAGAGTTGATAGAAAGTCATTTTCATTAAACCGTTTCATGTTACGGTATGTAATTCTTTTCCTCGCAATAGCTTCTTTTGAACGATGATATTTCCTGGTCACAAATACAGGCAAATGATCAGCCAATCCAATGTCACGAAAACAGACATTCACAATATGATGGGAGTGGTTTGTGTAAACATGATCAAGAATAGTTCCACTAATTGGTCGGGTGACAAAATCAACCAACTGATGAAAATGCATGCTTCTTAGTCCCACAGTAAGCCGATGTTTGTTGAATGTACTTTTCTTGTTGCTGTCAATATTAAAATCACCCAAAACGATGGTTTCCTTGTTTAGTAAATAAGCAGATTCGATGTTTTTTTCTAGGTTTATGTCATCCTCCTTAGAAAACGAGGGTGGGCGATAAACTCCAGCAATAAGTAACGATCTATTAGACTTGAAAGGACATACCTCCAACCAAATAATCTCCAAATCAGATCGTTCCAAATCAGTCCTTCTTTTTACTTTCAACTCAGCATTCACATATCCCATAACACCTCCACCACCTTTTTGGGGCCTGTCCTTTCGGAAGATATCAAAACCATTGACATTAAATAAGGAGTCAGAAACATTTGGCTTGAGAAACGTTTCATTCAAAAACATGATATCAACTTGTGGTTTACCATCCTTCCTGGATAAGTAAAGCTTAATCTGGTCCAGCTTTGCAGATGTCAGACGATTCACGTTCCAATGACCAATCTTGAGTCCAGAAGACGGCAATGCAAGATCAAAGTGAAGGTGTGTCGAATCAACATAATCACTACCATCAATGCTCGAACATGGCGAAGGACAAGAACGTGGTGAAGAGGAAATCGTTGAGAATGAACTGTCGCTAGAACTTACCAACAATTTAATTGGAGTAGGACCAGGCTGAATTTCTACATCATTAGATAACAGCACCAAATGTGCAGCCAAGGCGTATTTGAGCAAGTTAAGAGCCACCAAGAACTTGTAGTTAAAATTAGCCACCAAGGTACAACGTTTCGTGTCTTGAGGCACATTTGCACGAAAAGCAACCGAGGCATCTCCAGCAACAACCAATGACTCGACATTTATCCAGATATCCTTGCGTACTTTCCTGATAGGTTTACCGGTTAGATTTCTGGTGAGGAGAAGAAATATAACAAAAAGTACGATGGAGCGAGCGAAACGCCGCATGTCAGCCATTTTTCTTCTCCAGCTCCAGAGTTTTTCACAGTACTGTTAACTATGATTGCACTAGTACTATATACTATGATTTTGCATTGATACTATGATTTTGCAATGATATTACATTGATATGTAAGGAAAGTGACAAATACAAGTGGTTTCAAAATTTTGAAACTGTGGTTAGCATTTCCAAGTGTTGAAAGTGGATTTTTGAGTCCAGTTCATAGCACACAGTTCCTAGTCAATAGTCAAAACGTATACACTGTGGTTCTATCTTTTAACCCTTTTACTCCCACAGTCAAACCTTGAGTCATACAATGTGCTTCTACCTTTTAACCCTTTCACGCCCACAGTCAAACCTTGAGTCATACAATGTGCTTCTACCTTTTAACCCTTTCACGCCCACAGTCAAACCTTGAGTCATATAATGTTAGTTCGAATCCCGACAGACTCGAATAATTTCAGCCAACTTTATTTTGAACGTCGAAAACGCACTACTTGCACAATGTAAATCTTGCATCAGCTTGTAGATAACAATCGTAGTCAAACGACAGCAAACGAAGACATTGGGCGCAGACCTCGTGGTCAGTTCGTAGAAACTTGTATGTGGTTTTCTAGCAAATTACAGAGGTAGATACCACTCGAAGTTACCATACCAATTCTCAAATGTAGAAAAAAAGGCTAACTTACCGAACTGTTCGGCTTCAAAATGCTAATACAGGTAGAATATACTCAAATACTATCCTCGCTCACGATAACAAACTCAACCAAGGCAAAAGTACTTGAGTCACGTGACGATAAACAAACATACTGTTACTAAGGGGAGTCGGGAGCGACATATAATGTGCTTCTACCTTTTAATCCTTTCACTCCCACAGTCAAACCTTGACTCATACACTGTGCTTCTATCTTTTAACCCTTTTACTCCCACAGTCAAACCTAGACTCATACACTGTGGTTCTATCTTTTAACCCTTTTACTCCCACAGTCAAACCTTGAGTCATATAATGTGCTTCTACCTTTTAATCCTTTCACTCCCACAGTCAAACCTTGAGTCATACAATGTGCTTCTACCTTTTAATCCTTTCACTCCCACAGTCAAACCTTGAGTCATACAACGTGGCTCTATCTTTTAACCCTTTCACTCCCACAGTCAAACCTTGAGTCATACAATGTGCTTCTATCTTTTAACCCTTTTACTCCCACAGTCAAACCTTGAGTCATACAATGTGCTTCTACCTTTTAACCCTTTTACTCCCACAGTCAAACCTTGAGTCATACAATGTGCTTCTACCTTTTAATCCTTTTACTCCTACAGTCAAACCTTGAGTCATACAATGTGGTTCTAACTTAAAGGAAATTTTAACCTCGCCACACCTGAGCTGTTAAAAGAGTTACATTATAATGCCCCAAATGTTTAGTTTGTGTCATCAATGGCTTTCTCAACAAGCTTCTTGTATAATTAACTTACAACTCCTAGACGTGATAAATATCTAACTTCTCCTTACAGCATTATGACAATGCCAAGTAAACAGGTGATGACTATAAAGGTCATAAGCTTGAGCTTGACCTACATACGAATTCTCCAAACTTAAACATAAGGAAGTGTATGTTATTCACCAAGGAGAATTACTACTTAGATCTCAGACGCAAATGGTCGGTAAGTCTGATGTACAAGGGATATGATACAAAGTTCATGAAAGTCCTTGGTAAACCACTTCATTGATACTACAACTTACGAGTAATATAAAAAATCACATGAATAGCAACACTACAAGTGTTGAATTACAAGAAATTGGGATAATCAAACGAATTGAGAAAGTAAGCGAATGACGAAGGGCCAACGCTCGAAACGTCAGCACCTCCCTTTTACCTTACGGTGGTATAACTTACTTTATTAATTTGTTTGATTATCCCAATTTCTTATGTTTCAATTCCTCACCGACGCAGCGTCAGTTTATTTAGAAACTATTCTCGCAACACAAGAGTAGTTTAACGATGTAATGTAGGATTTTCCACCATAATGTAGAGACGTATTGTGTTGGAGCACACTCTAAACGAGTTATACATATCAAATAGGGATGTTGCAAAAAATAATAACCTGAATTAGTATATTTAATAGGACTCCATGCTGTCCAATTAAGGCCTCAGGCCGAGTCCAATTTGGTGTTCCAAGGAATTTTCGAATCCAACATTTTCTTAATTGGACAAGCACGGAGTCCTGTTATTTGTTAATTATATAGCTACCTCTAAATCCAATATTGGCAACTGTCCAATTTTTGTTAAATTGGATAGGTGTCCAATTTAAGAAAAATTGGACAGTTGCCAATACTGGATTTAGAGGTAGTTGTATAATTAGTAATAAAACAGCAATTGATTAATAATTTGTGATTTACCTCGTAGAATTACATATCAGGGTAGTATAACGTAATCTAGGATACTCCACCATAAATTAGCGTTGAAATTGAGATGAAGTACATCCCAACCATGTAAATATTGAATGAAAAGGCACTTAAAAAATAAATTCGTAGAAAGGCCTCTACTCTCATGCGGAAACGTTCGTCCTTTGACCTCTCTGCAACGTTATTTTAGCTCACGTAGAGTGTCATTGTCAGGTAAACCTTGTTTCTATGTAATTACAAAGCTGCAAAAGCCGAATTTAACGAGATGGGGGGAAGAATTTTTGGCATGGTTGCAGGACTATTCTTCGCCCATCATAATAAACACATAACCAACTTTAAAGGCGAATTCGCTCCTCCCCATGTTTCGTTCACGACTGTTAAGTTCACACCATCCTTTAGATATGTGGAAATTCAAGGAGCCACAGTTTTCTTTGAACAGACATTTTTGAGCACATTCGATTACTCCTCTGGTACTCAAGGAAGTCATATTATAACCAATAAGAACGTGGTCTAAGTTAACTTGTATTCCACCGAGAAAATGCCTACTGTTGCTGTTGTCGCTTCTAACTTGACTTCCTTGTGTTTCTGTCAGACAAAAAACACCAAGAACCAATAGGAACCAACGCATTTTCCAGAGAAATCGAAACAAACTGTCGCTTTCTTTCGAAGTTGGGATTAAGTCGACCAAACTTGTAACTGAAGGCGGAAAAAAGACTACAGAAAAAGCCGTTTTACAGAGCAGATGCACACAGTGTGAGAAAACCAAACACAGAAACGTGAGCAAAGAAATGTACGTCAATAGTTCACAAAAGAAGCGAGAATTTAATTAAAAGATATATTTTACCTATAATTATTTTGATTCCTCAGAACTGGCCATTTTTAGAGGAATAATAAGAGCGAAATAACCAACACGAGCTTTTTTATGCACAGAAAATCTGAGACAAATCTTTGATCATAATTCAATTATAAATTTGAAGCTCGTACAAAGTACTTTGATTTTGTTTTGTCTCGTAAGAAACTAGCGTCATTTTTTGGAGAAATCCTAGAATGCATTTCTCGTCATTTTGTTTCAAGTTTCCGGCTGTAATCCCATTCAATTCTATTGACTAGATTTTCCCAGGTTTAAATATCACGGCGTTTAATACAAAACGGTATTTCAACAAAAATTAAACTGTAGACTTCCTCAACACCCTAAGAAAGAAAAGCGAATTAAAAAATAAGCAAAAACCCGGCAAAAAACCAACTCTGTTATTGAAAGGGATATTTTTGTTTCATGGTTTTTTAATCACTTAAATTTTTTGGGTGAGGATTTCACAAAGTTAATAAACAGCTAACAAACGAAAATGACAACAGAGGAATATCAATAGATCTAAGAAAGCAAATATTAGGGTTTAACACAGGCGGCTGTCAACCAAATAATACCTGACAAATTTCGCTGTTTGCCTGTCCTCTGTCAAGAGACTATAGGTTTGTTTACACAATAAAGCTCACGTTTGAATGGAGTGATACAGTTGTGCTAATAGTCGCATGTCGCCCTAAAAAGAGCACTCTTCCAGTACCAGTGTATGACCTGTACTGTTTGAACGCTTAAGGCGCGCAATATTTGGCTTGCACCACGCGCGCTGTAACACGAATCCACACAAAAAACCTCACGCATTACCGCACACATGTATAACACGAAAGTATCGCGGGTAGAATTTTTAAGCACGCTTTAAAATATCATGAAATTAGGCAAAGTTTAGCGAGAGCCGTTACACGACAAAACCAACCGCGCGCTATCAAACTTTGCATCCCACGCTGATGGTAAGCTTAAATCGTATCGTTAACACTAGAATTTCATACATGATTAAAGGTCTAATTTAAAAAATAAATCGAAAAGGGAAAAGGTTCAAAAGTTCTTTGCTTTGCGTCGATTTCTTTATCTGTATTCTTTTTAGTTCTCGAAATTGAATTCGGGTGATCGAATTGGAACTGAGCTTTGCTCTTTATTAAAGTTAGCTTTTGTTCTTAAGTGTTTGGTCATACAATTTCAAATAAGAATATTTTTGGAAGATGTTTGTCCCATTAATCTAGTTTATCATCGGCCTTGCCGCTCTTACGATTCTCGAGGGTCTACGAGCGTTCGCCGTAACCATGCAGTAATCGGAAGGTCGTAGGTTCGACTCCTTGTCACTTCCATCGGGAGAACTTGGATTTCCTTTTATTCCGAAATCGCTGACAGTGTCGAAAAATATATCTTTCATAAATTTTCCTGGCTCAAAATATACTATCGTCATTGCTTGACAACCATATCAGCGGTTTTCAAATTATACAGATAACAGACACATAACAGGTTAACTGTCCCAAAAGGTTTGGCCCACGATTTCACTGAACAGCTGTTTGATGGTTTGTCTGATTCTAAATTTGAACAGCAGTGCAGATTTCTTTAGAAAACGAAACGCTTTTTCAGTGCTTCAGGTTTCTTAAGGTCTCATCGACGCAGGCTTTGCGCTCATTTGCATTTTGTTGCAGTAATGGGTGCGATTCTCTGCATCACGTTATTTTTTCTACTCAACAGTGCTGTTGGTTACAGTAACTTCGAAACAAGGTGCGTTCTTAAGATATTAGACAGACCATAAAGAGTGGAAGAGACGCTAGTTGTATTTTTAAAAGTGGCATGTAGATCAGTCGCCGTTCCTTTTTTTTTTTCTACTGCATATGAAATAACGCAGGAGCCAATATGTCAAAGGAAACACGAGTGATTGAGTGCGTGAAGAAACCAATCAACGCGTCCCTAGTATTTAGGCAATCACAATGCACAATACAATTCACTTTTATATCGATTTATTTTTAAACTCGGAAGAGAATATGCAAAAGTAATGAAATCGAGGAAAGGCGATAGGTATGGCAAAAAGGTCCGAATAAACTGTAGCCACATACAAGCAATGCTTGCCTATATTTTAAACCAAATTAAGGGAAAAGCAAAGGAGCTAACTGAAGTTTAAATAGTAGCCTCATTGGCGATAGAACACATTACACATATGGTTTCTTCATTTTACCAAATATTTAACGAAATCATTAATTTTCTGTATCGTTAGCTGAAGTCTTCCACTTCGTTTCCACTCGCATCACACGATTTATTTCATGCACTAATACTTCTAATATATTCTCACTTCAGAGGGTCTGGCCATGATGAGCCTCGTTTTCAGGTCAGAAGAAGTCGTTCGTTTCCAGATCGCCAGGTTTTGGTGGGGTACTGGGGACAAAACTCAGTAGGCAGAATTCTCCCTCGATCGGACTGGGAGAAAGATTTACGTTACTTCTGCAAAAATCACAAGTTCGATATCTATCTGGTGGCGTTTGTGCATAGACTTTATAGGAATAACAACAACAGAGGTAAGTCATAACTCCTTACTTTTCATCGGAAAAGAAACGGATTTTGTTTACGTTACATCAACTATTTCATTCAGTTTCAGTTTATTGTTGTGCCAAAAGTTACACGAATCAGCAAGATCTAAATATTTAATACTCTCATGGCGAGGAAGCCCAAGAGAAGCTTCTGGGTTATAAGGAATGGGCTCCCACAGTTAAATAATTACAACAAAATATTATAATTCCATTTGTCTCACTATGTAGTTACTTTTGTGTGGATTGCTTACTGCTCGTCTTCAGGCGATAGCGTCGACTGGTTACAGTGCAGCGTTAGACAGTCAGGTAGTCGGCTCTAATTGGTGCATTTCAATTCTGCTATTGTTCTCGTTAACTGTCGTTTTGGTAGTTACTTCATGTATTATACATTATAGTCAAGCAAGGGAAGTTAGCCAAGCAAGTGAAATTTAATGATTGCCAACGAGCCAGCCGAGCGAAGACGCGAGGCGGCAGCATTATAGAGCCGTGCAAAAGTACTGTGCAGGCGGAAAAAATCTCGAGAGATCGAGCCATGTTTGTAAAGTAAGATTCCTGAGATTCTAATGACGTAATTGCAAAGAGGTCGATTGTCTTGCAACGGACCGAGGATATCGAACTATATCTGATGTCTCTAGAAGATGTTTGTTTGGTTTACAATGTCCAAACAAGAAACATAACAAGGGTCGTTTCCTTTAAACGTCCAAAAGAAAAGTCTGATTAGCGGGCAAATATAATTTTACAAAACGCATTTCTACATTTTGCATGAACAGTGCAATACCCTCGTGCGACTATTACAACGTAGAATTTGATTGTTCGTTCTCAGAGGACGTTATATAATTGAAACTGTTTAATACCGATAACGACGGACTGGCCCATGCATCCCAAAGGAAACAGTTTGTGCATGTCCTTTGCCAGCTGTTCGACTATGAAGGACGTTATATAATTGAAATATTTTGTTACCGTTTATGCTCATATGTTAGAGATTTGACTAATCTATAAAAAAGCCTCGGAACGAAATGCATGTAAGTTTTTGTAAATCCTCAAACCAAGCTGTTTGTCAATGAAATGTAGACTTCTATTGTTCTTTGTCCGAGGACGTTATATAATTGAAATAGTCACTGTTTATAGCTTAAATATATTGTTTGACACGAAAGACATGTAAGTTTGTGTACATCTGACTTGCATAGCACCGTGTAAAAAGTGTTTGTTGGGTTACATTCTTGTTCTGTATTCTTTTGTTGTTATATTATTCAATTTTCCAAATAATTTTTAAAAAGGGAAGAAAACGAGGTCAGTTATCAATATAGCCGAAACCGTTGTTTCGCAATGATTTAAAACCAAGAGTCTGATTTCCGTTTTGGCAAAACTTTTTACATCAGAATTCTAGACATTTGCCTTTTTTTTGAATACTAGACTACAAAAGAAGTGACGTGCACGAAACGGTTTAAGGTTGCCAATTAGTATTTGTTTTGATTGGTTGCTCGTTGGCACTTAGCGAGAGCTACATCTAGTAAATATATTGGGGACACTACTACTGTTGTTTTCCACAAAGGTACGCTGAAATGGCGTTCGCTGAAATGGACTTGGCTTTCAAAAGGAGCAAATTGGCTTAGTCATGCTATCTTCGAATTTGAACTAAGATTTGCTTCCTACAATTTTTTGCTAGTAGTCAAATCGTAACATTAGAATGCATTGCACAATGCTACAACATGAGCCGTATCATCGTCTGCAAATAACACCGTAAACTAGCATGTTTCGTGCGCATCGGCTACCGTTACGTTGCGTTATGTTACGTTATTTAATGTTACGCCATATTGTTATGATCATGCAATACCGCGTTATATCCTATCTGGTTGCGGAATCCTATGTTATTTTTAACACGTCAGGTTTTGTCTAACTACGCTACGATTTGTCAAATTATACTTTCTCAATTAAGTAATGGTCAGCCTAAGGGACGGACCATTAGAAAAGTGATGGGGGTGGGGGGAGTCGGGAATTTTCAGCTTGCACGAATTTTTTTTTTCGCTCACTACTTGTGCAGGATTTTTTTTTCAGGTGAACCCCTCTACGCGAATTTTTTTACTACGTGTGAAAAAGTCACAAGTGGATCTTCCTTCTGCACGAATCTTCTTTTTTTACCTTCTTCCTTGCATTAATTTTTTTTCTTGGCATTTTCCCTTGCATGAATTGTTTTTTTGGTTTTTTCCCCACCCCCCCCCCATCACTTTTCTAATGGTCCGTCCCTAAAAGGTAGGCAGGAGTACGGCAAAACTCATTAAAAAGGTGCGAACGGTTAATTGTTACTCCATTTAAATCGCCCCATCTCATTGGCTAATACCAAAAAAAAAAACATGAAAAACAATGAAAACAATTCAAAAAACGTCACTTTTAGACCTTGTCTTTTCCATACTCCTATTTTCTGTCTCTCGGCCAAATCTGGCTTTTGCTCTGTGTGCCAATTAGCACCACAAAATTAATTGACACTATTGCCGAGCGCTATTGTTTTTCTGCCTGCTTCTTAGCCGGACCATTCCTTAATTTCAATAGGTTTAAAATTTGTGATTTACTTTCATTCGACTGCTAGATGGACTGCCAGGAATGAACTTTGCCCATCACTGTAGCTACATCCCTGACCCAGGGAATCCGGATGTGTTTGAATGCGCTACTATCGGGGGTGGTATCAGGGATTGTCAGATGCTTGGTAAAAAGGTGTTGATATCTCTGGGAGGAGACACGTGTGATGGTTCACTGGACAGCGCAAGGAACGCCAAGAAACTTGCCTATAATATATGGAATCTTTTTCTGGGAGGACAGGACATGACATTTAAAGACAAAAGACCTTTCTTGTGGTAAGACATAAATAAAGTTCAGTAGCTTTTCTACGAATGGTCAGCATGGTTTGATCCACAGGTGAAAAGGTTAGAACCACATTGTGTACTGGAAACAAACAGTACCACAGTACAGTACTGTTCAGTAGCTTTACAAAGAATGGTCACACTGCATGGTTCAATGATCCACAGATGAAAAAGTTACAACCACACTGTATAGTAAAACAAACAGTACCACAGAACAGTACTGTTCAGTAGCTTTACAAAGAATGGTCACACTGCATGGCTTGATGAAAAAGTTAGAACCACACTGTGTACTGTTTTGTACCTTTCCAAGTAAGTCCAATATTTAGCACGTATTTCTTCGTCTTCTACATAAGGACAGTAATGGATGGTGTTGACCTGGATATTGAGGTTGGCAGTTACAAGTTCTACCCAGACTTTGTTCGTGAAATAAGGCGTTTGATGCGGACCGATACCAGCAAAAAGTATCTGATAACTGCCGCACCTCAGTGTCCTTTCCCTGACAAATGGATGGGGCCTCAAACAGCTGGATCCGCCCTACAAGGTATTCCCCTAAACGTTCGTAAGGTAATTTCTATACATGACGTCACAGCAGCCATATTGGTGTTCCAAAAACAATGAAACGGCGGCCATGTTGGTGTTCCAAACTAATCCTCTGGGAGTTGAACTCTTTCCTTATGTTAAAACTTTCTTTTGTTCCAAAAAATGTGCATGGCTGCTGGTCACGTGAGTGAAAACGGTCTATTGCACATGCAGAACAAATAGGTTTCTTCTGGACACGCTCTGCAAGGTGTTCACTTCAACGTTCGTAAATAAATTTCTACATCACAAAATAACAGAGTAAATAAGTTTCTTGTGGACCCGTCCTAGAAGGTATTACCCCATACGCTAGTCAATTAATTTCTACATTATAACGGAGTAAGTTCTTTGGAAGCAGCTACCTAACACAAAAAGGAAAAAATTGCCTAGCTCTCAGAGATGATATCTACGTTGTTTTTCATTTTGTCTATCTATTGCCATTTGCTTATTCACAAATTATCATTTTGATATGATCAAACGCGCCTGTACACAATAATTTTTTAACGTGAAGTTGGCTGTTGTTTTGAGAAAGTTTTTTTACCCTTTTATTGTCGGTTCTAGAACTTGGCAACGAGTTTGATTACCTGTTTATCCAGTTTTACAACAACTACTGTTACCCTGGTGACGAGTTCTTTCTCCCCGTCATGGACACGTGGTTGAATTGGGCAAGAACTTTGCAGAACGGGCCGTTTATTGTACTGGGACTGCCGGCTGGACCCCAGGCTGCGGGAAAACCTTATTTCTATTTTCCGCCCGATAAACTGGCAACAGTGTACCAGGTACAAAGTATTACATGGTGCAAGCGAAGTAGCTGTCGCTTGATCCACAGATGAAAACGATAGAGCGACACTGTATAGTAAAACAAACAGTACCACAGTACAGTACTGTTCAGTAGCTTTACAAAGAATGGTCACACTGCATGGTTTGATCCACAGATGAAAACAAAAGAGCCACACTGTATAGTAAAACAAACAGTACCACAGTACAGTACTGTTCAGTAGCTTTACAAAGAATGGTCACACTGAATGGTTTGATCCACAGATGAAAAAGTTAGAACCACACTGTATAGTAAAACAAACAGTACCACAGTACAGTACTGTTCAGTAGCTTTCCAAAGAATGGTCACATTGCATGGTTTGATCTACAGACGAAAAAGTTAGAACCACACTGTATAGTAAAACAAACAGTACCACAGTACAGTACTGTTCAGTAGCGTTCCAAAGAATGGTCACACTACATGGTTTGATCCACTGATGAAAAAGTTAGAACCACACTGTATAGTAAAACAAACAGTACCACAGTACAGTACTGTTCAGTAGCTTTTGACAGGATGGTCACTCTGCATGGTTTGATCCAAAGATCAACCTCGTTCCCAGGGTCCTCTCTCTACCTCGAGAAAGTACCCTGGTTGCGGCTGGTCACGTTACTGCTAGATTTTTGCAGATTCCAGAGATATGATGGAAGGGAGGGGCTGGAAAGTTAAAGTTTGTCTCAGCGCTGAACTTGCTTACTGAGCACATTAGATTAGGGAATGGAATTTGCAGCCCTCCTGTTGTGGATCGGCAAAAATCACAGCGAAGGCATTGACAAATTTAATATAGGAGTTCATTGTTCGGCTAAAAGGTTAGCTCTGCATTTAGCTGAATTTTCGCCGTCGATAGTTGAACGGTCTTTAGAATTTGTGGCATTGAAAAAACCTGGCAAATAACTTGGAAATGACGACCACCACAACAAGTGGACCGCGCGGTGAATTTAATTTCTTTCATTCGGCGAAATCATAACGAAGGTATTTACTAGATCCGTTAGAGTTAAATACGTCGTATGTTCGCCTACAAAGGTAGTTTTGATTTTGATTGAATTTCTCTCACCGAAAGTTTGACGGTCATTCCATTCTCTTGCGGCGAAAACATTTTACGAAGAACTTGACATCAACAACATCGGCGCGCTGAATATTATAGCTTGATTTAGCTTAAGCTTTTAAAGCTTATATTTTTCAATCGGCAAAATCACAACGGCGGCATTAATGCATTCGTTTAGAGTTTGATGCGTCCAGTGCAGTGTTTGGCCAAGAGACGAACTGAATTTGATAGAGTTCATCCAATCGAAAGTTGGTCATTCGATCCTCTTGCAGTGAAATATTATATGAAGAACTTGACAACTACGACATCGGCCGCGCGTTTGCAAAATCCAACGGCTTTCGTTTCAAAGCTGCCTAGCAGTAACTCCCATTTTCGGTCGAGAGACTAGCTTCTCATTAAAGTGAATGCAACCCATCGAAAATTTGTCAACGGTTATTAATTCTAGTTCTGTGAAAAACTGATGAAAATAATCCGAAGCAGGCTGTTGACGGTTAATTTAAAAAGTAGTGAAAAATAAGCAAACGTTCCTCTCAATCAACATCTCATACTTATAGAAGTTCTGATAGAAACGAAGCACCGGTCAGGCAGGAGCTCTGACAAATAACTTGCTTAATTTTTAAAATAACCTCTGGAAGGCGGCGCAACTTTCACCTCCAAGAACAGTGTTGACAAAATTAAGTTGAGGACCCACCCTCTGTGCGGCTTTAGTTGGAATGCATAGACACGTGACCAGCCGCAACCAGGGTACTTTCTCGAGGTAGAGAGAGGACCCTGGGAACGAGGTTGTCCAAAGATAAGAACTTTAGGAGCAAATTGTATACAAAAACCGAAAAAAACCTCTTTCTTACAGGAAATTCGTCACAAGCCTGGAGTGGGTGGTTTGATGTTTTGGGACTGTTCCTGGGTACAAAACAACATCGTCAGCGGCAAAAGTTATGATGTGTACGCGTTTGATCTGTTACGCGGTATCACCGTGCAGCCCACGACCCAGATCCCTATGACGACACACGGTCTACAGACAACCGAGTCTACCACACGAAAACCAACAACGAAACAAACCACGCAAGCACCAGCTCCTGTTACTACGACTGAAACGTCAACTGGTAAGACATAACAATAAACTGATGAGCAAGATGTACTCTCAGTACATTATTACTGTCACAGGAAGAACTCAGCTTTATGCTTATGTCCCTCCAAAAACGCTTGAAAACTTGTAGGAAGAACTCAGCTTTATGCTTATGTCCCTCCAAAAACGTTTGAAAACTTGTAGGAAGAACTCAGCTTTATGCTTATGTCCCTCCAAAAAACGCTTGAAAACTTGTAGGAAGAAAATTTTTCCTCCAAAACCGCTATGAATAATCCGTTTCTTCAGCAAAACATTGTAGACTGCTGTAGACTGCTGGCTGTAGGTTGTGTAGCCGCGGCAAGCCGCGAAAAGCGCGCGAAAAACAAAGCCTCGTTTCGGTTTAAGACCTTCTAAATATCCCGGATGACTATGGCCGCCATGTTGGGGCAACGTCGTCGTCGCTAGGCGCACGCGCCCGCGAGCCATGCCGCTAGCCACGATGACCATGAAAACTCAAACGTATGGTTTTCTCAATTTCTATCCTCGCACGGTAGTTATGGGGCTCCGCTCTGCGGCTCTTCGAGCCGCTGTGGAGCTCCGCTATGAACAGAGTCTAACCTATGATCCTCCGACCAACAGCTGTTCGGACGCTCTACCGCCAACTGGTAACACAAGATTCACACAAAGGAGGTTTTCTGAGCATGTCAATGACTGTTTAACTCGGGAAAAGCAAGTCCGAGTTGTCTCAGCAGGTGTCGAACCCACTACCATTCGATTTCTAGATCGGACGCGCTACCACGGAGCTATTGGAGATGCGTGGGAAAAGGTCATTAAACTAAAATCCTGGCCAAAAACTTTGCAACATCTTGCAAAACAAGTTCATCCAAAGGCAGTAATTCCTCCCTCCCCCAAATTCAATGTTGCTTTGTTGGCAAGTATGATGACAGTGACTACAAGTATCAACATTGTTAAGGGGAAGAGGGCAGTTAAGGGCGAACAATGTTTTCCAGACTTATTCCTTACACATTTAACATATCTGCATTCGAGTCGGGTCATTCCTTTGGTGTCCCTGATAACTTTGGCAAGGACTGTAGGTTCATGGGACAAACATCCTCAATACCGCTAGGAATAGAGTCTCAATATGATTGGTTACTCTGTGTTATATGATAGATTTTTAGCAATTAACAACCACATTTTTGTTTTTCAGGTCCGTTCCAATGTACAGCGGAAGGCTATTTTCCTCATCCAACCGACTGTTCTAAATTCATCGTTTGTGTTAATGGAACCGCCTACACGTACAGCTGTGCACCAGGATTAAAATACAATAAACAAAAGAAGAACTGTGATTGGCCAACAAACGTGCAGTGTTAAGAGGGTGCTCTATGATTGTTTATTAATGACGTAATGAAACATTACTTGACCAGAGTGTTATGCAACTTAGTTTGTAAAACAAGTCTTATTTAATGCCAAAATAAATAAAGGTGAATAAACAAACATTTAAAAAGCAGAGTCATTAAAATGGAGTTTTCGAACTTGTTCAAACATTTAATGCTGAAAGCGTACAGTTTGAACCTTCATTGTTGTACGACAATGTTAGTTTTACTATACAGTGTGCTTTAAATTTTTTCATTTGGGGATCAAACCATGCAGTGTGACCATTCTTTGGAAAGCTACTGAGCAGTATTGTACTGTAGTACTGTTTGTTTTACAATACATTAAACCTTTCAGTTTTATATCCCAAGGGCCAATTATTCTTTTTTTATGGATGTCGAGGTAGTTATTCCTTGCTCACCAGGTGAACAAATGTGATTCCAAATACCCTTTATTGAACTACATGAACAAATTCACACCGGCAGCGGCAAAAGGGGAGTGACCACAGAGTATCGGAGTAAACATCATTGATGTAACATGCTGTAAAAATTTCACAGTTGCCTGTGTACACATTGCATTTCTATCGTGCCATACAGTCCGAAAACCAATTGTGGAAAACGAGGACGGACAACTTCGAGCGAAAAAAAATATATACAGTAAAAAATCTAAAAAAAGTTTAAAAATTTAATAAAAATAGACGTTTCGGTCAAAGACCTTCATCAGTTGCAGTGCCTATATATATATATATATCCCCTGATGAGTGGGCAACCACGAAACAGGCTTGTAGGGATAAACCTGTAGTTTGTTTGTGTTTTTTCTCCCGCAACAACTATATATATATATATATATATTTTTTTTTTTTTAATCAGCAAAGTGTTGCTTTAGCAGAACAGGGTTTTTCATTCCGTACCTAAGTAGTTTAAATTGTTGTGTACCTAGAGGCAATTAATCTTAAGTGCGAGTTTGGAAATGTTTGAGATAAAATAGTATTTTTTTCTTAATACGTGCCTTACAGAGAAAATTAGAACTGCACTCTTGCGTTCTATTTTAAAACCTCAAAAAAAAACTGAAAACTAGCCGAGAGCTTAAGTAAATCTAACGCGCAATGGGAAAGCACTACAAAGCTTCTATGGTTGTATCTGGTTCGTCTGCAAAAAAGAGCAAGAAAGTTTGAAGATACTGAACTGCACTGAACAGTTGCGCTGATTGTTTTAGTAACGTGAAAATTCTCTGTAAAGCTACTGAAAGTGCATTCATTTAGC
The DNA here is from genome assembly GCA_949710005.1 of Ricordea florida. NCBI lineage: Eukaryota > Metazoa > Cnidaria > Anthozoa > Corallimorpharia > Ricordeidae > Ricordea > Ricordea florida. The sequence goes on along the minus strand of OX453283.1, from coordinate 26,961,209 downwards.
GGTGTTTACTTCTCAATACGTTACTGAATTGCTTAAGTCACACAGCTGTAAATGCGCTTGTCAAACACTGGTCATTAATAAGCGTTCGACTCCAATCAACCACTGATCAGAAGTGCGGCAAACTACTTTTAAGTTTTAAACTATAAAACTTGACACACCTATAAATCCTATTAGTTCTCTACTTAGAAATCATTCAAAAAGGAGCTAGTTCAAGTCAATGGAAATGACTGCCTTTTCGCGTGTTATTCTGCTGTTCTGCGTATTTTTAGTGAGGCAAGTCCAAGCACATTCGTGGATGAGTTGTCCCCGGTAAGAGCAAATGTACTGAGTCATGACCATTAGCGTCTTAAGTCAAGATGGACAATAAAATCGAGATACGAGTAACAAGCAAGGTGACCAAATGTTAATCCACAGTCAAAAAAATTGAAACTAACAACATTATAAGACTAAAAGATTGACTCTGTGAGTGTGAAGTCTTCATGCTAGAACCACTGTATGACTCAGGGTTCAGTGACTGTGAGAGTGAAAGGGTTAAAAGGTAGAATCACATTGTATGAATCAAGGTTTGGCTGTGGGAGTGAAAGGGTTAAAAGATATACCCACATTGTATGAATCAAGGTTTTGACTGCGGAAGTGAAAGAGTGAAAGGATAGAACCACATTGTATGACTCGAGGTTTGATCCTACGAGCAAGATTTGAGTCGATTTTGGATCGGCTCATGTCTCAACTAAATTTACCAGATAAAACAAGTGCACTTCTATCGTACCTTTACTTTTTCTTTTTCTTCACTTCCTTTGGTCAGCCCTTTTGATGCGTATCCAGACAAAGCAGGTGATACAACAGGACCTTGTGAAAAATGGTACAAAGGTAGTTTTCCTCTTGTTTTCATTTCAACAATATAACAATACATCCGTGCAAAAGAATGATCACACTGCATCGTTTGATCAACAGATGAAAAAGCCAGAACCACACTGTATAGTAAAACAAACAGTACCACAGTACAGTACTGTTCAGTAGCTTTACAAAGAATGGTCACACTGCATGATTTGATCCACAAATGAAAAAGTTAGAACCACACTGTATAGTAAAACAAACAGTACCACAGTACAGTACTGTTCAGTAGCTTTACAAAGAATGGTCACACTGCATGGTTTGATCCACAGATGAAAACATTAGAACCACACTGTATAGTAAAACAAACAGTACCACAGTATAGTACTGTTCAGTAGCTTTACAAAGAGTGGTCACACTGCATGGTTTGATCTACATATGAAAACATTAGAACCACACTGTATAGTAAAACAAACAGTACCACAGTACAGTATTGTTTAGTAGCCTAACAGACGGGGGTCACTTTAAATGGAAAGAACCACTTAGTACAAAACAGCCTGGGAATGAAAAATGTATTGTCCTCTAAAGGAGGAAAATAGAAGGAAATTGTTAAGTCCCCCCATTGCAGTTTATCAAGACAAACGCGAGCTCAGGATGAAAGGCGAATTAACTAGCAAGTTTCCTTCACCCTTAGCTCAGTCCTCGTTCTTACAGTTTCAAGTTTCTTTAATTTTCTTCAATCCGGTTCTTTTACGGTTTCGTTTTTTTTCTCAACAGGTTCTGTCACGAACGTTAAGGCTGGCGATCGCCTTAAGGTTTGTTTAATAATCTATATCAACCTGTACAGTTAGAAATACAGAGTTTTACTGATGTTTGTTTACTGTTCTCACTATCAAATCTGTTATCGTTACAAAGGTGGCGACAGTAGAAAAGTGGGGCTGCAAGAAAGGATGTGGTAGTAGAACGGTGCCGCGCCAAAAGTAATCAAAGCCAACGCAGTGCAAATGCGTTTCGCATGTCGCAAGTGAGATCAAAGCATCTGGACTGAGTATACACAACGTTTATAGCATAATGTATCCAGCATCAACGACTTGAGATTCCAACATAGGAATATAAAAAGAAAACTATGCTACTAATGAGAAAGAAGCTTTACAAAGAATGGTCACACTGCATGGTTTGATCCACAGATGAAAAAGTTAGAACCACACTGTATAGTAAAACAAACAGTACCACAGTACAGTACTGTTCAGTAGCTGTACAAAGAATGGTCACACTGCATGGTTTGATCCACAGATGGAAAAGTTAGAACCACACTGTATAGTAAAACAAACAGTACCACAGTACAGTGCTGTCCAGTAGCTTTACAAAGAATGGTCACACTGCATGGTTTGATCCACAGATGAAAAGTTAGAACCACACTGTATAGTAAAACAAACAGTACCACAGTACAGCACTGTTCAGTAGCTGTACAAAGAATGGTCACACTGCATGGTTTGATCCACAGATGGAAAAGTTAGAACCACACTGTATAGTAAAACAAACAGTACCACAGTACAGTACTGTTCAGTAGCTTTACAAAGAATGGTCACACTGCATGGTTTGATCCACATATGAAAAAGTTAGAACCACACTGCATAGAAAACAGTATCACCGTATTAATTCTCTCCCTAGGATACCTGGGATCCAAAACAACCAAACTGCGGAGTGGTCACCCCACCACCACCCCCCACATGTTTTGATGGCGTTCAGAACCAAGGAGAACACAGTATTGACTGTGGGGGACCAAACTGTGACGCGTGTCAGGAAGTGGCTGATACTGGATACACAAAGTAAGTAGCTTTACAAATTTAAACTCAACGACGAAGAGATGAACGTAATCATCCATATCCATATCCTTATCAATATCAAGATTAATATCAATATCAATATCATCCTTCTCCTTCTCCTTCTCCTTATCCTTCTTCTTATCAAAATTGATATCAATATCATACTCATTCTCCTTATCCTTATCATTCTACTTATCATTCTCCTTATCATTTATCATTATCTTTCTCCTTATCATTATTATTATCATTATCATTTCAACTACCAATTCCACTATCATTATTACTATTGTTACAATTATTTTTTTTCGACAGGAATATCAGGCATCTAGTTGATCAGGAATGGTGTGCAGGATATCGAGTTACAGTCGTGGCAGAAATAAGCCGATTTATGAACGGTAATTGGCAGGTGACCATCTTCTATGACTACCCTCTGGAAATAGTGTCACACTGGAATGCTGTGTTGGTGTCAAGCAATAAATTCAGTAAGTGAGGTACCACACAACACGCGTGAAAATTAGTCCTGAGATGTTTGCATGACTGAATGTGTTGATATTACTTAGTATTTCTCTCACTTTTTGGAACCATCTAATTAATACAACTATTCAAATTAATTAGTCATTATTTTCTTTTCACTCTATGCCGCACTGACACATCCATATGAAAGAGCTTCTTCCATTCGTTGTATTTTGATACCTGTAGTAGGTTTTTGGTACAAAAAAATTTTCATTCCTCTATCCCGGTGCTTTCTTGGCTCGTCAGTTTGAAATCTTTAACACATGTACAAATCTGGGATCAATATCAGTTTCTGGGCAACCGTGCACCTACCCCTCCCCTAAACCAACATTAACGCTAACTATTTAACTCATTATAACTTGTTGGATTAGGGGAGGGGTAGGTGCACGGTTGCCCAGAAACTGATATTGATCCCAAATCTGCTGGTCAGAAAATTCAGCTGACAAAATTTAGTCAGCAAAAAACGGCCTGTAAAATGCGTTATTTTTTTTTACATAGGTAAAATATAAGTATTATGGTAGCATATTGACTTATCCCTACAATCCTCCATATTAGAACAAAGCTCTTGGCACGAAAGGCTTAAAAGTCAATTTTGTATATCTTCATATCAAAACGTACCAGTGCCCAACCAGTTTATAATGTATTCTTCATGTAAGAGAACACCTCACGTCCTACTACGGAAGTTATATCAGGGCTAACGTTCTTCTATGTAAAAGCCTTATTGTTCTTTTTTTTAGAGACAATTTACTCGTTTCAAGGCTTTGCGTGGCAGCAGTATCTCCAAGAAGGTGACCTCATAGAGTTTTCCTTTGAAGGACATTTCGTTAACGAGAGGGCGACACCCAAGACGCTGTTATTAGAGTGTTTCAAATGTCAATCAACTACAGTCAGCAAGAGCTTGACATCATGGACTCCAGGGGATTGCAAGGTCTGTTGCTAGGATACGAATTATCAACAATCGCATAACTGACATGCTATTATTAAAGATACCATAATTGTTAACACCAGCAATATGTTCCACGTTATCACACGTCATCATCACACGTCATCATCACACGTCATCATCACACGTCATCATCACACGTCATCATCACACGTCATCATCACCATTATGACATCATCATGATCATGACCCCGTCATCACCATTCTCATCATTGCCAACAATGCCACAAGCACAAACAACCCCAACAACTAACACCATAACAACCACCCCACAAAATAACGAATAACACTTCAACACCCCCCTCAACACTTTTGCCATCGCCACCAGCACAAGGCACACTTTGCAGCATCGCCATCAACACAATCATAGACCTTTATAATATAAACACTAATACCAACATTACGTCAACCAGTATTGGCAACAACACCACATACAACAACTGCTACAGCAGCAGCAGCAGCAACAACTGTAGCAACAACGACAACAACGCCAAAAATCTTCATCTGTAATAAGATTGCCATATGATTACCAATTTTTTAAAAAAAAAAAGACAGAAAGCGTCTGTTCACAAAGCCTAGACGTAAATTTATACCTTGCAGTCACTTAAGTGCCCTGAGAACAAGAGATGCCAGGAAGAAAGAAATTTTCCGTGTAGAAAGGCCCCTTGCGGCACCAAGGCACGGTGTATTCCTGACTAAACAAAGAAATTCAAACAGGTAACAATTTTTCAAAAATAATCGCCTTTTGGTAAAGTGTTATGAAGAAATATCTGATCCTTTTTTATGCTAGCCTGGTTAATTTTGAAAGGTAGTGATTCAATATCCCTTTTCTCATTTTCTCATTTCGCTTTTGATTATTCTTACAGAAAAAGCGCAATGTAAGTAACAAAATAAACATTACTACATTTTTCCTCGACAATGTATTGATATTATAAGAAGTTCTATATGGATGATTTTATCTTTTTAATTCATATATACTATGAACGAAATTTTTGATAATATCATTCCAAACGGGGGCATTTATGAAGCCAGCTATTGTGTGTAGACGACTGGTTGAGCTCAGCCGGAAGAGAGTCGCACGGGTATACCCGATATCGAGGGTTTAATCCCGTTCCAGCTTGTTCCGTATCAGGGTAAAGCGCCATTATTAGCGCGCGCTATGATTGGCTAATACAACATATCTTTGGAAAAGCGCGCGCTTTGTTTGGATAATACAACCTAGCACTGGGAAAGCGCGCGCTTTGAATGGATAATACAACCTAGCATTGGGAAAGCGCGCGCTATGAATGGCTGATGCAACATAGGTTTGGGAAAGCGCGCGCTATGATTGGCTAATACAACATATCTTTGGAAAAGCGCGCGCTACGATTGGATAATACAACCTAGCATTGGGAAAGCGCGCGCTATGATTGGATAATACAACCTAGCACTGGGAAAGCGCGTGCTATGATTGGATAATACAACCTAGCATTGGGAAAGCGCGCGCTATGAATGGCTGATGCAACATAGCATTGGGAAAGCGCGTGCTGTGACTAACTACTACGCGCGATCCATTTGCCCATGGGTTGCATGCTGACGTAAGATTGTTAACCAGTATAAAAGTTGTGATGTCTTATATTATAAAAGAAATGGTAAAGGCAGCAGCTGTGCAACCATCGAGTTATATACGCACTCGGGAGGTTTCTAAGCACGAAAGAAGCCAGAGACGCTTTTTTTCCTGCTTAGCAACCTCCCGCATGCGTCCATGACTCAATGGTTGCACGCTGCACGTTTACCATTTCTTCATTTTGCTGTGTCAGAGTTCAATGCACACTTGAAGCCTCTACTAATAAAACGCTATCTCTTCCAGCTTTCAAAGCAAGGAGTAACATGGCAGATGAGACAAGCTGGCAGAAGGAGAAGTGAAATAAAAATTAAAAAATAGTTCATTTTTGTTGTGTATTGTTGCTGCTTTTTCTAAATATCAACGTGTTGTTTGATTTTTCTTTGTCCTTGCTTGGGTAAATTTGTTTCATGCGGCCATGGTTTCATATGAAAAATTAGGAACTTGGCATAACAGCATGAATCTGAATATATGACAGTTTCATTTTTGTGAACTGCTGAAGAAAAATTTAACAAATATCATCGAAATGATGTACGCAACTTAAGCAGTAGTAAAGTTAAGACCTGAAAAAATTCAGGCTTGAGCGGGATTCAAGCCCGTGAGATTGCGATACCGGTGCAGTGCTCTAACCAACTGAGCTATCAAGCCAACCAGAAGCTAGTTATTTTTGACATGACAGAGTCGCCTTAAGCGAACACACCTTCTCCAGATGGTTTCCAGATGAATTCACAGACAAAGTAAGGTGTATTAACGTTTGTCAAACCCATCAATTCCAGAAGCCTTCAAATTTCATGTTATCTGGTAAAGGGTTCTAAGACTTTTTTCGCAACCTTTCTACTCAGTTATGGAAAGTTTAATCCTTTTCACGATCATTTTCGGTTTTCTCCATTTTGGAGTCTACTCTCATTCATGGATGAGCTGTCCAAGGTGAGTTAAAAGTAGGAAAGAATAGACATTAAAATTCCTGTTTCAACATTTTACTTCTTTGAACAAAGTTCTTTATATCTAGTTGGAATATAAAAATATGGGTTTATAAGGAGGAACTTTCCCAGGAAAAAAGCATCGGAGCAAAGAAAAAAATTCCTATCAGACTTAACTTACGAAGCAGAATTCAAGAACAGCACCCTGACCACACTAGGAAGCGAGTGCTCAGATCACAGCGACATCCATTACTGTAATTTATCCATTTCTTGTTGGAAACAAGTCCTAGTAACATGCTACGTTAAAACACAATCTCCTTACGATGATCAAACGTTCTTTTCTCCTTACATAAAAGTAATGGAACGTATCATGGAAGAGAAGCCCACTTGTAATAAGAGAATCTTAGATTCGACTCTTGGAAGGAAAACTCGAATTCCTTTTTTCCCAGTCCTCCGATGACAAGATTCAAAATACATTATCTTTTCCTAAGGCGCAACAAATACCATCTTTATACAAATATATAAAAAATGTTTTGCAGTCTTTGTGTTTAACGAAGGAAAATACATGGTTGCTGAAAGTGACACATTGAAACGAATAAGTGTATATGGAATCAGTGCACAATAGTGTTGTATCTCCATTATATTGTAGATAGGACCGTCCCAAAGTAATAAATGATAAAACGGAAGAAAAGAGCGCTGGACTTGTAATCTGGTCACAGTTCTGGGTTCAATTCCCGTCCTGACCACTACTTGGTTATGTAATAATAGTAATCCCGAGTTTCAGATCCTCAACCATGCTTGTAATTAGCCAACTGGTCTGCTCCCCACCAGTTGGGAGTCTTAGCTAAACAGTTAGTGCGTTGTTAAATATTTCACTAAAAAGAGATAAATGTGTGCATGTATGTAGCTCATTTTTTTTTCAGTGATTTGATCAGCACCTCCCTTTTACCTACGGTGGTATAACTTGCTTTATCAATTCGTTTGATTATCCTAATTTTTCAAGCTCGTAAATAGCCAACTGATCCGCTTCCTACCAGCTGGGATTCTTAACGAAACAGTTAGTGTGATGCGTCAACGGCTTTACTAAGTTAACAAAAGGTAAAGATGTCGAGTAGACTAAAAGCTTTTCCATTGCATATATTGTCGTTAGCCCGATAACTGAACAGGTATTGTGGAAGAGTGAGAGCTATTTTGTTTGATTTTTGCAGGCCACTGGACACGTCTCCTGACAGGGGAGGGGACACGAAGGGACCGTGCGAAGCTTCCTACCACCGTAATCACGTTGTCCCGTTGTTTTTTCTTTTTCTATTTCATGTTTTCATTTCCACTTACAGAAAAACTGACATACAATGCTCGTACAAAATATTTGTTGGATTATTAAATTAGCGTTGACTCCCTACAAGTAACAAATTGCAATTTTCTATTTGGTCAATCAAAGTTCTTTCTGTTGTCATTCTCGTTTCAGCTGCCGTAAATAAAGCGAGAGCCGGAGACAGAATAAAGGTGGGCTTTTCTACTTCAAGTATGTCAAGTCAATAATTTCGGACAAACTTTCAGAGTTCACCACAAGCATAAACAAGTACTACGAGTGACAAAACAATTCTACCGAATGCTTTGATCTTGGATTTTGATTTTGATTAAAAAATTGGCACAGTTGATCTGTGAAAATGAATATGCAGTGTCTGCGTTAAATACTGCTTGCATTGTACCCAGGTTGCACATCTTAGGATCACAACCAATAGCTAAAACAAATCTTACAAAAAAGATTGCTTTTGACAGGTCGGTTGGACATCTAATAACCATGGTGGTGGATTTGTTCGGCTCTCGTTGGTCCCCGAAAGTCAGAAGAATAATCACGACGCTTACAAAAGGAACGTACTGAAAATTGTCTGCTACGGTCACGATCAGAGGCCTGGGGAGTTCTCATACGGGGATTGTAAGCATCCCTGCAATGGAAGACCCGGATGTCAGTATCAGTCAGGTAAAAAATCGTTCTACGTCTTTCGTTTTGCTTCTGAGTTTTCTCAAGATTTGTATCCTGGTCGTAAAAACTGTTATCCTACAATCAGAGAAAAACACGAGAAAAAGCACGCTCCTAATACTGAACCCATGCATTGTTATCGCTTCAAAAATGGACTGTAAAGTACTGTTTTGTGCCACTGTTTGGCTTACAGTATGTTTCTTATCTTTCTTTGAAGTAAGCCATGCGATGGAATCATTCTTTTTGGAAATCATAGCCACTGAAACGTACTGTACTGTGGAACTGTTTGTATTACTATGTGGTATGGTTCGAAATTTTTAAACTGTGGATCAAACCATGCAGTGTGACCATTCTTTGTAAAGCTACTGAACAGTACTGTACTGTGGTACTGTTTGTTTTACTGTACATTGCGGTTCTAACTTTTTAAGCTGTAGAACAGACTATACAGTGTGACCATTGTTTGTGGTACTGTTTATTCTGCAGTATAATCCATTGTAACCAAATTTACTTTCACCTTCAGACAAATACGACACTGAACGCTACGATACAACCATCACCATTCCTTACAACCTCGCCGACGGGAACTACATCCTCCAATTTAAATCAGCCTTAGGAAACGAGCAAAACCTTTATTACAGCTGCGCAAAGCTGCTAGTAAAGGGTGGAAATCCCAGCCTCCCTTGCACGTCTAGCGGGGGGCCACCGATTTCCAAATGCAAGATGGCGTATGGCTTACCGCTAAGCACAATCGCAGATGGAACGAAGCGCGGAGACTTCTGTTATCACCCAAATAAGATCGGTGACGTTGATGACCGTATAAGGGAAGTACCAATCAATGTGGATTGCGATCCCAGAATCACCTGCTCGCTTTCCATATCATCGAATTGTATCAACCAAGAAGGGATGGAAAACATTAAGGTATTTGCTGGACGGTGCTGTTTTCTTCTACGTATGTACGTCTGTACTACGACATTTGAATTCTCAGGGTGATCTTGAGTTATGCATTATAACTTAAACTGTCACTTTCTCATTCTTACACTCAAAAATCAAAGTCATGCTATGTGATTACAACCTTAAACCTTTTAACTCTCAGAGTCAAACTTCGAATCATTCAACATGGTTTCGACTTTTAACCCTCACAGTAACTGCGGTAAGTGTTAAGTCAAACTTTGATTTAAAGTTTTAGTGTTAAGTTCGATGTGAGGGAATAAAATATGAGGCTACTTCTGGAACATTTTCTTTCATAGAAAGCACAAATGCCATTATTATTATTATTATTATTGTTATGCCTGTTTATTTATTTTCTTGTTATCAGAATGAGTGGGATCCTAAACAACCGAACTGTGGCACAATAACCCCACCACCACCCCCAACATGTAGTGACAAGGTGCAGAACCAGGGGGAAGAGGACGTGGATTGTGGAGGACCGAACTGTCACGCTTGCCCACCCCCTAAACCAGGATCTACAAGTGGATACGAAGAGTAACTTTCACATTGCAGTGTGATCAAACTTTGTTAAGCTACTAAACAGTACTGTACTGTGGTACTGTTTGTTTTACTGTACAGTGTGGTTCTAACTTTTTTATCTGTGGATCAAACCATGCAGTGTGACCATTCTTTGTAAAGCTACTGAACAGTACTGTACTGTGGTACTGTTTGTTTTACTATACAGTGTGGTTCTAACTTTTTCATCTGTGGATCAAACCATGCAGTGTGACCATTCTTTGTAAAGCTACTGAACAGTACTGTACTGTGGTACTGTTTGTTTTACTATACAGTGTGGTTCTATCTTTTTCATCTGTGGATCAAACCATGCAGTGTGACCATTCTTTGTAAAGCTACTGAACAATTCTGTACCGTGGTACTGTTTGTTTTACTGTACAGTGTGGTTCTAACTTTTTCAACTGTGGATCAAACCATGCAGTGTGACCATTCTTTGTAAAGCTACTGAACAGTACTGTACTGTGGTACTGTTTGTTTTACTATACAGTGTGGTTCTATCTTTTTCATCTGTGGATCAAACCATGCAGTGTGACCATTCTTTGTAAAGCTACTGAACAATTCTGTACCGTGGTACTGTTTGTTTTACTGTACAGTGTGGTTCTGTATTTTCCATTTGTGGATTAAACGATGTAGTGTCAGTATTCCGAACAGTTTGGTAGTGTGGCATCATAAAGGGGAAGTAGCATCAAACTTATTTTTACTGTTTAGGTATATAAATCACAAGAAGACCGATGACTGGGGAGGTGGTTTTGTGGCGGACGTAGAAATCAAGATAAAGAAGGACATGGCAGGAAAATGGCGTCTCACTGTGTTTTATGACAACCCACTAGAGATCCCTGACTACTGGTCGGCAAAGCTGGTCTCCAACAACGAGTTTAGTAAGTAGGCATAATTGATAAAGAGCGTTTTATCACATATCGAACACCGACAAGTGAGGTTAAAATAGAACGTACAGCATGAATATTCTTGACAATGACGATGGTTGAAATGTTTTTGATCTGAAAGTAACTACTTGTAAAGCACATTTCAAAGATGTTGAATTTACACTCCACAAATAAGAAATCATTGTTTTTGTTATTGATTATTATCATATTGTTGTTTCATATGTATAACCTGTTTAAGTATGAACGATTCTACATTCTTTTTTTTTTGTTTTTTTTTTTCCTTTTGCATATTCCTTTTTAAAAGAAAATTAATTGTAGTACCACTATTAACTAATATTTTTAATACGTACACAGATATCTTTTTTATTGTTATAAGAGTTTTTATTATCAAATAATAATAAACAAAGAACTTTTGACTATGTCGTTCTTGATATGCCCACGGCATAAAGCTTCTGTCAAATCCGACCCACCCACCCCTCTATTCATCAAGCCATATCAACTCTATCGATAGACACATACGAGCAAGTGAAAATGAACCTTAACCAAGCATTGCGTGTCTTGTACCTCGCGCGTTAAAACCAACAATATACACGATTGGTTCATTTTTGCCGCAGAGACAATATTCGTCTTCCAAGACGCTGACTGGAACTCTAACTTGCGAAAAGGACAAGTGGTCAGTTTTGGTTAAAAAGGAAAGTACATCAGAACCAAAGCCAGCGTTAAAACGCTCATGTTTGAATGTTACCAGTATCAACTCCTTCGCAATGGAAACTGGCGGAAGTTGTAAGGTGCATGACACTTGAGTTTTACTTGTTAAGACCCCTCAGGAATGATTCGCTCATGGACCCCTATAATTATCTAACAATATACTCTAGCTATCAATGAATATTATTATTATTACATTATTATTATTATAAATGCTTTGAGTGTTATTAATTGCTTCCTGCATTCTCCTAGAACCAGGGCATAAGGTCCTAAGGTAACGGGGGAGTTTATTTCTGTGCGCCGCACCTAGGATAATGTTCTTTTGCAGCTCGTTAATGTTGCTGGTTCCAGGGATCTTTCCTAAATTCTGGTCCATTCCCTTTCTAACACGTTCCAGCGCATCAACAATAACCGGTACAATCTCTGTTCTCATTCCACACATTCTCGTGGTTTCAATTTCAAGATCTTTGCATTTTGAAAGACCATTACTATTACCATTACCATCACCATCATAGGTTTATCACCAACATTATCACCAACATTATCACCAACATTATCACCAACATTATCACCAACATTATCACCAACATTGTTACCAACATTGTCACCAACATTGTCACCATTACCACTACTTATTATTATTATTATTATATTGATCCTATATCTAGGACCTGAAGTGCACAACTGGTTACGTTTGCGAGGAGATGAAGATGTCTCCATGTAAAAGCTACCCACGCACCAAGGCACGCTGTGTCTTAAAGTGACTGGTTGACGCCTGACAGGTCTGTTAACAATGTGACTCTTAGACAAACTCATCATCAAACCTGCTGGATCCCACTTTTATGAATATGTGATTTCGCACTCAAAACTGTGACCACAATCCAAAGAATAACGCGTAATACAAAAGCATGATAATAAAAATAGACAAGAAAGGGCTTCATTGGAGGATAAGTAAATAAATCACAAAACGTTGGCCTAGAATTGATGCTACTACGAACAATTAAAACATACCTTTTACAAGAACTGATAGTCAGATTTAAAAAAAAAACCTTGGAGAATTTCCGCAGAATCCTAGATTGTCATTATGACTTTTACTTTGCCATGAGTGTAATAAATTTTTGGATACTTTGAATCAAATTATTTTTAATCCAATATTTTTAAATGGACGTACCGAAGTGGAAAGTGTCTTATTGATTTGCACAATTTTATTGTGTTAAAAGAAGGAGGTAATGATAATGATGTGATAATTTGAAATCTCATGCTTTCAGTGTTCAACATACTGCAAGTGTTTCGACAGACAAGAGGGACACACGAACAGAAAGATCAAAGCTCAAAGTGATCGCACAGAAACCAATAAAATGAAAAATTCGTCCATAGTTGTGTCACGTGTTTCTATCTTAAAACACTCTAACTTCCACACTCAAACCTCGAATCACATAACGTAGTTTTAATTGTTAACCTTTAATATCCCAAAAAAAGAAGCATCGTGGTTCTAACTTTAACCGTTTCACTCCGGTTTTTTTCAATCCATATTCAAACCTTGAGTTCTAAGAGTTCCCAATTTCAAAGCACTATTCGGGGTAACAAGGCGGTTTTGGCTTAATTTGAGCCACTTAGACTCTAAATAATTTCCGTTGAAAACGATTGTTAAGTAGGCTCAGATACATCTTGATAGAGCATTATATTTTGTACAACTAAAATGATAGAAGAGAAAGATGCGCAAAGTGTATGAATAATTGTGACGAAAACTCAAATACAAAAAAAGCCTCCTTCGGTTTGCTGTAGCCTCGCCATCTTTTTCGACATATGAGTCACAGCCGGCAAGAACACAAACATTAAGCACGGAAAGTTGACTTGTCAAGACCCAAAATCCAATGACACTAAGAACGCCGACAAAATGTTTGGTTTACTGCTACGTGCAAAAGCAAACAGTTCTCGTAAAATGTAACAACCGATTTCTAACAGTCATTCGAGCTCTTTCTAGCCGGTTTTTAAGGAGAAATTAACAGCATTGCATTGGTTTCTACGTAATAAAAGGTAAATAACATTTCCAACTTGTATTATAACATAGCTTTCGGAAAGCGCGCGCTATGATTGGCTGATACAACATAGGTTTCGGAAACGCGCGCTATGATTGGCTAATATGTCAGATTGTGAAGTTGGGATGTCTTATGTTATAAAAGAAATGGTAAACATGCTGCGTGCAACCATCGAGTTATGGACGCACACGGGAGGTTTTCTAAGCACTCAAGAAGCTAGAGTTGCTCTCAGCTGCGCCTCGAGCATCTCTTACGCTTCTTTCGCGATTACCAACCTCCTGCGTGTGTCAATAACTCGATTTTGCCATCTCATGTATGGTCAAATCGTTAAAAGTAAAACTCTGAAGCATTTTCCACTATAGCACACCGATTACAAAGAAATAAAAAAATAATTTAGCAGTTGATTCTATCTACAGGTGCACGCATTGTAAACATCGTCAAAATCGTGCGCAAAGTAAGTTCGAAATGGTAAATTCTTCGAAAAATTAAAAATTCTTTACATTTTCTGTACTGTTTTAATTATGTGCTTTTGAATACAGTGAAGTGAATGTTCCTTGGTGATTCAGTAATCTTTGTCTGTATTCTTTTCTGTTGTTTTGTGAACATCAATCTGCGCCTTTTCAAATCATTGTAGGAAGTCATTAGTTGATCGGGCTACCGCAATACTAATGCAGTTTACTTTATCAGGTTTGTTTCTGTGTTAATATCACGGATGACAAATTACATCTCAATTCTGGCACGAAATGTCAGTGTTTATACTACTACATGAGAAATTTCTGTAATTTGATTGGCTAAGAGCAGTGGTATTTCTGCTTAATTTGAAATACCTACATGTGAAAATTACAAACCTTTTGCAAGTAGTAGTATAAACAAATAATAGCATGATTTGTACGGGATATTTGTATAAATACCACTCGATATATTTCAAATTTGTCTCAAATTTCACTCGCCTAACGGCTCTTGAAATTACGTACAACAATTTTGAAATATCCCTGGTGGTATTTATACCAAATATCACTACAAACCATGCTATTACCTATACTAATTTATAATTTCAGATGTGAAATTACAATTTTGTTATGAAGATACTAAATTTGATATCGTCATCATCTCGTTTATAACTCACTTCTTTGATGATAGAAACAAAGGTAAAATACTAAATGTCATCAAATTTATTATAAATCAATTTTATCTCATGTGTAACTCGTAAACGTATTGTTTTGATATCCAGATCAACGCCTAACATGATCTCTATATGCAACATGGCGGACCACATCAACGGGTTCTATGGACTTACTCTATATTCTATGCTCTTCAGCTAAACAACATGTAGAGGGTTTGGGTAAAGGCCAGCGAATTTAACGGCACGCTTATTGCACATGCGGTTCGGGAGATATGGACGTTCAAAAAACGTACTTTGGTACCCCTGGGTCGTTTTTGAAAGCGAGTGACTTTAAATTGACTAATCTCGGATTTGACCTTCATTAAGCTGGTGGAGCGTCGTACCGGTAACGGGAGAAGATCAAGGACTCCAGCCCTCTTGTCTCCATTTTTATCACGAAAACGAAGAAATTCATGCCATCATTTTACGCTTAGTGCTAAAACTTGTAACCAAATATTAGGTGCGTTGTTTAGTATGATCCGGATTTGGATTTGTGATCCAAGATCAGACGAATGATGGCGCATCAATAAAACCGATGAATCCACACTAATCCATTAAATTTGCAAGAGAACTTGAAAGACAAACTTTCCTTGCTACAGTAGAATTATTTCTACGATTCATTCAACACCGTTAAGTCCATTTTTTTATGGAATTGAAGCTCATTTTCTAATTTTGACCTCGCCTCTCAATTTACTTAAAATCTGGCTCCACATCAATATTCTTCCAGATAAGTGAACTCTGCAACTGATAAAATATATTGCCACGATCAGTTATGTCGATGACGTACATGCAAAAATTGCAACGGGCTGATTGTCTGAGACCACTTCAATTAATCCCAAACAGTGCAGGAAGTTGAAATTGAGTGCAGAAATTTGAAATTAAATTTTTACGTGTATATTATCAACAAGTAATTAAATGATTTCTCGAGTGAAGTTTTGTATAAATAAGCACTCGAAAATTTTTCAAAGACGACAAATTGCACAGAATCAATTTTTTTTCAGTCCTTGAAAAATTTACTTGTGCTCATTTATTCCAAATTGCACTCGAAACCATTTGATCACCTACAGTAATAATAAGGTTACAGATACTCACATTTAGTTGACCTTTTTCTCTTTCAAGATCATCTGCCTGGTCTTAACCTCGCCTTTCACTGCAAAACACCTATTTCCCGCGCTTATCCAACAGTGTTTAGATGCCCGCATGTTGAGGAAGGCGTGCTGGAATGCCAACGACGCGGGAAACGAGTGATGTTGTCGATTGGTGGTTCAACTGGTGATGGATCACTGTTTTCTCCTGACAAGGCCCGGACATTGGCCAAAAATTTGTGGAATATGTTCCTGGGAGGAAAAAACATGACAAGTTTGAGACCTTTCAGAAAGTGAGGAAATTCAAACATAACCCTTTTAAATATTTAGCTTACTCAACAATTACTTCAATGTTATTGTTAATATTGTAATTGATGTAATTATTGTCATAATCACAACTATAACAAAATTCTCAAATCTGATTGGCAATCAAGTGCCCTGATTTCAGCCTTACTAGGACAGTTTAATTGGACAGGACGCGCCATCACGCGCGAGCAAAAGAAAAAATCTTGGAATTTCTTGTGTTTTGATTTTAAAAAAGAGCATTATAGATCACAAACATACTAAAGTTATGATTATTGGTAACAGAACTTGGTGCCGTCCAATTCGGTCTGTAATCATGCTCGTGATTAAATAAATCACATGATTAATCAAACTGGAGCGGGAGTCCGATTTTGTTAATCACTCGTATGATTACAGATCGAACTGGACTCTACTCATTCCTGTTACCATTACTTATCATTATCATTATAATCACTATTATTATCACGATCACTCCCAGCATCATCATCACCACTATCATCATCATCATTCCTATCACTAGCGATAGCACTATCGTTATCGTTATCAAAATCATAACCATATCTATTATATCGCAATTATCATTGTCATCATTACTATACTAGAGAGCCCTTAACGCGGAACAATGGCCTTCTTGTAGCTATTAATATTGTCATTATCATTATTATCTTCGCTCCATCTTTTAGCGCCACCATTGATGGAATCGACCTTGATATCGAAGGTGGCGACTACAACTTCTACCCAGAATTCGTCAGAGAGCTGCGCATGCTCATGAGAAACGACACCGCTAGAACATACTTGCTCTCGGGCTCACCTCAATGTCCTTATCCAGATCACTTCCTTGGCCCAATGCATCACGGGAAGGTTTTGACCACCGCCGGAGATGAGTTTGATCATTTGTATGTGCGATTCTACAATAGCCTCTGCCACGTGGGAGGCACATCTTTTGTCAACACCCTGGAGATGTGGCTGAACTTTGCTCGGAGCGTCAAACCGCTGATTTTTATTGGTTTGCCTGTTGCACCGGGAGCATCTTACAAAGTCGAAAATTACATTTCGCCTGACAAGTTGGAGACCATTTATCAGGTATCTAAAAAGAACACAAAAAAAATAACAGTAAGCATATTCATTTATTAATTTCCAAATATTGCAATCTGGTCTTTGTAAAGCTACTGAACAGTACTGTACTGTGGTACTGTTTGTTTTACTATACAGTGTGGTTCTAACTTTTTCATCTGTGGATCAAACCATGCAGTGTGACCATTCTTTGTAAAGCTACTGAACAGTACTGTACTGTGGTACTGTTTGTTTTACTATACAGTGTGGTTCTAACTTTTTCATCTGTGGATCAAACCATGCAGTGTGACCACTCTTTGTAAAGCTACTGAACAGTACTGTACTGTGGTACTGTTTGTTTTACTATACAGTGTGGTTCTAACTTTTTCATCTGTGGATCAAACCATGCAGTGTGACCATTCTTTGTAAAGCTACTGAACAGTACTGTACTGTGGTACTGTTTGTTTTACTATACAGTGTGGTTCTAACTTTTTCATCTGTGGATCAAACCATGCAGTGTGACCACTCTTTGTAAAGCTACTGAACAGTACTGTACTGTGGTACTGTTTGTTTTACTATACAGTGTGGTTCTAACTTTTTCATCTGTGGATCAAACCATGCAGTGTGACCATTCTTTGTAAAGCTACTGAACAGTACTGTACTGTGGTACTGTTTGTTTTACTATACAGTGTGGTTCTATCTTTTTCATCTGTGGATCAAACCATGCAGTGTGACCATTCTTTGTAAAGCTACTGAACAGTACTGTACTGTGGTACTGTTTGTTTTACTATACAGTGTGGTTCTATCTTTTTCATCTGTGGATCAAACCATGCAGTGTAACCATTCTTTGTAAAGCTACTGAACAGTACTGTACTGTGGTACTGTTTGTTTCACTATACAGTGTGGTTCTAACTTTTTCATCTGTGGATCAAACCATGCAGTGTGACCATTCTTTATAAAGCTACTGAACAGTACTGTACTGTGGTAATGCTTATTTTACTATACAGTGTGGTTCTAACTTTTTCATCTGTGGATCAAAGCAAGCCGTTTGACCAATTATCCCTTTATCTCTTTAGAGAGTTAAAGACAAGCCGTACGTAAGCGATTTCTCTATCTGGGACTCTTCCTGGGATCAAAATAATCTTATTGATGGTAGGCGCTATCACTTTTATCTGCATGACATCCTACATGGAATTCAAATTAATTTGCAAACAACAGAAGTTAAATCAAGCCAACCTACACACGTGAGCCCCAAGCCAACCAATCAGAGCACGACAACTCCCTCCACCAGAATCAAGAGCGGGGGAAACCACGTGACTGGTGACGTCAACGTCATAGGAATGTTAACGAGCGTTGCTTTAAAATTTGTTCTCTTGAAGTTTATCTAAATGTTTTTAACACCATGTAACCTCGACTAAATTAATTGCAACGAAGGCTCTAGGGCTTAATTTCTATGGCACCCAATACTTCACTATGAAAACCGTAGGTGAATTGTCTACGATAATACACGAGCTCGGAAGAACGCTAAAGTGCAGCTACAGCATCCATAATGAAATATGGGGTGATAATAAATAATGAAATATGAAATATGGGGTGATAATAAATAATAAAATATGAAATATGGGGTGATGATAACTAATAAAATATGAAATATGGGGTGATAATAAATAGTAAAATATGAAATATGGGGTGTTACGGAAATATAGTCGACTTAAGATTTGTGGATCTACCTCAACCAGCAGCTACCATTAGCAAAACAAAGAACAATCGTACTTTGTCAAATAAAGTCAATCCATTTTTTTCTCAAGCAACTGAGCGGCCCGGAATCCTAAATCCTTGAATTTGACAGGCTAATCACGCACGGGTGACCTGTCCAGCATTTTACAATACGACCCACGGGCCAGATTTCTTCGGCGCTGCAGCAATTTCTTCCCTTTTCTTACTTTAAAACGAAGACATCCGTGCAAGGTCTGTCCGTACAGGAAAAAACGGTGCCCTTTGTCTTGAGTTCGGCCCTTTGCCTTCAGCCTCGGGCCGTACTCGACACCGCGGGCAGTTTTTTTCCATACGGACTTTTCGTCCGGTAAATAACATATATAACTATTGGAAAACTGATATCGAAGAAATAATGCCACTTGGTTTCTCCTAAAACAATAAACTACTTGTTCGCCTTTCCTATCAGTTTAGCCTTCAATGCACAAGGAATTCAGTCTCCTTGGAGAGTGCCATACACTTCAGTGGTCGCAAGAAGATAACCAGATTAGTGCGCTCTTGCAAGACACAAAACCCTCATTTAACGAAGAGAATTCGATAACTACAAACAAAGTGCGGACACAAGTGTGGACTATGAATAACTCAACGGTGACTTAAAATGTACAAGAAATGCAACCTGGAAACTATAACAAACTTACTTGACGAATAACGACGACAACCACTGAAGAACTGAATTGAACTAAACGTGACGATAGTGAAAATTTCAGCTTCTGTAATAGGCGATCGATCACTACTACAAAATAAAACCGAGGAAACTGCCCGCCAAAAGATTATATACAAGGCACTATGCAAATTTTCTTAAAAACTAGAGAGACTGAACGGAATGCATGAGGAAATATGTAAAAACAGACAAGCACGAATAAATATAATAGAGACGAAATGGAATGTACAACTATGTGATGACAAATTAACACGAACTAAAACAATACATAAAATTGGTATTCAAGATTAAATTCCCACGCCTTTACTTCTTTGTGTTAATTTAGCGAGATACGTGCGAAACCTACTTAACTTCGTTCAGAAAACTCTATAAACCCTTGCGCTCACAAGATCGATCAGACTAGTAATTCTCTTTAGAGAGTGTTATAAACTTTGTTGTCTGTTAGTTTGGAGAATTTCATGGATAATCAGAATCTACTCAACATCTTTCAGTTAACTTCTTAAAATCTTTTGCTCGCAAGACCTGAGAGAGCGATAAAATTTGGGGTTGTGTCCTCGTATACCGGTATACAAGGGCCAATACAAAAGACCACACAATACAGATAAACAATGACTCGTAAACAAAGAAAACATAATGGTTATTCTCTCGTGTACCGGTATACGAGGACAGAACCAACATTTGAGGCTAGATTTCCATGTCACCCCATACTAATTATGGATGCTGTATTGTCGAGGGCAATGCACGTGCAAAAATTCCTTGATTCCTAAGACCAAAATTACAGCATCAGTGCGCATAACCCTTTAAGCCCCAATATCAATATTCATTTTCTCCTAACTGTTCTCATATATTTGTTATGGTACTAGTGAGGAGAATTTGTCTAAATATCAATACAATTCTTTTTGGTGATCTCTATTTTAATGTACTTTTCCTCAGTATTAATTGTATGGTGTCTATCAGTATGTGTGTCGTTTTTTGTAAACAGTGTGCAATAAACAAAACTTGAGCTTGAAACTTAAACTATTCGTTATTCTCATAACCTAAGGGACGGACCATTAGAAAAGTGATGGGGGGGGGGGGGAGGGTGGGGTGGGAATTTTCAGCTTGCACGAATTTTTTTTTTTCGCTCACTGCTTGTGCAGGAATTTTTTTCCAGGTGAACCCCTCTGCACGAATTTTTTTTACTACGTGTGAAAAAGTCACAATTGGACCTTCCTTCTGCATGAATTTTTTTTTTACCTTCTTCTTTGCATGAATTTTTTTTCTTGGCATTTTCCCTTGTATGAATTTTTTTTTGTTTTTTTTTCCCCACCCCCCCCCCCCCCATCACTTTTCTAATGGTCCGTCCCTAAATGGTTGATGAATAGTGAATATTGTAATGAGAAATTGGATGTTGGTCACCACTGGGACTTAAAGGGTTAACGAAGTATGGGGTGATCTGGCAATGTTCTTTTTAACATAATACCTTGGAGATTTCAATCCAAGATAAATTTATTATTCTAACGTTGATATTTTCCAAATTCTCATTATCTGTTTGTACGAAAATAAACTGATCTTCTAAAGGGAAGTTCTATGTTGATCACTTCTGGGAGTAAAAAAGGCTGCTTACCATTTTACAGAAATTTTGGTTTCAAATTTCGGAATCTTCGTTTCCCGAATGGAACGGCACTTTCATATAGATAAACCCCCTTTAAGTTCCCACGCGTTCCCATATACCGTCTGCACCCTTCTCAAAAAACTTGAAGAGAAAGGAAAACAAAACAGAAATGAGCGAATGGATCGCGCCATTTTTATCGGCCAAGACCGACCGGTCACTTGGGTGCACCTTCAAAGGTGCTCCCTAATATTTTGTTTAAGACCGACACGAAATGGACCGTAGCTCAGTTTGACTCCCAACCGATGTTTCTGGATTTTTTGGGCGAATGATAAGCGCCCAGGACATCAATCGACGCGTTGTGTAGTTTAATTATGATTTAATTAATTATGTTTAGGTTTCCTCGCCAAATATGATCCAAACAAATTCTTCTTATAATGACTACCATACACACAAAACAAAATGGTTCATTACAAGAGTTTATAGAGTAAGTTTATTTTACCACAGTAAACTTCAAATGGTGCTGAGTCATCTTCAAATGGGCAGTTATCCTTAACCCCAAAATTACCGAGACTGTTATCCCCAAAATTACTTATCTTTGGAATTTGACAATGGATGTTCGTTACAGGTCACCGGTGAAAAGTGACAAAACGTGTGACAATTGAGAAATCAAAGCTATCTCAGTTGTCCGTTATCCCTATAATTAATTAGTCAGTTATTCCTTATCCCTAAAATTATTTAGTCTGTTATCCTTTGTCCCTAAAATCCCAAACAGGGCCTCGCTGACGTTGCCAGTATTAGCCCTTTGTCAGAGCGTAAAACAATGTTACGGTTGAGTGTAATGAATAAGCTAACGTACACACACAGGGGCGAAGCCAGGATTTTTCTAGAGGTTCGTACAATTTTCCACATTCCCCCAACCCCCTACCCCCAAGTCCAAATCGGAGCAATTGTAGAATATCCGGTCACTTTATTTACATGTGTCGGAAGCTTCTGAAGAACGGGCATATAATTCATGGTGGGCCACCATATAGTCACCAAATATAGTGTTTACAGGGGTATACAAGGGTTTACAAAGGTATATCCTTGTAAACCCTTGTATACCCCTGTAAACTGACTACCATGAATTATATGCCGAAGAACGAGGCCTATAACAATGGACTCTATGCGCGAGTCCATTGAAGAAAAATGGTAGGGTTGTGGGATGTGGCTTGAAATGACAACGTCAAAATGTAGTAAGGGTATGTTAAAGCCACACATATGCGCACTGAGGCGACATTGGTAGAAGGGATTAAACCCTGTCGCTACCAAAAAAAAGATGAAAAAATTGAGCTCAAAAGCCAGCAGCCATGGACAGCTAATTCGGCCTTGCTAGGCCTCATCAGCATGGCACAGCTAGCAGATGAGCTCTGGGTTCCCACATGATGAATATCAAGGTTAAAGTACTTGACGTCAGAGCCACTCACGGGCAAATGCGTGCAATAGTCACGACTGGATTTACAAGCCACCTCTGAATGGTTGAGAACACGGTACAACAATTTTTTAGCCAATCACCTGCCGAATCAATACAAACTCAAAGAAATCGCAAAATTACTTTCTACAACGAATTGGCAGGACCATGGTCATAATATTGAAACACTGAATGCACAAATTAGATGATCATAAAAGAAGCGACGAAACAAAGACAAAGACGTTACGTGCAAATGAATGTCGACTTACCACAAATTATTAGAATTGCAGATTTGAAGCAAGATACTAATTGTCAAATCAAGGCTTTCTACACACTCTAACTTCGAATTGTCTTAAACGTGGCGTTTCTACTTTCACAAGCAGATTGCTTCGCGAAAGAAGACACAGGTATTTGAAAGTGGACTTAAACGTAAAAAAATTGTGGGGTTATTACAAGTCCAATATTGTAAATTTCGCTATTGCATTTCTGGTAGATTTTACCCCGGGAGCTTTACTCTTACGCATAGCAATGACGGCAGTTGATACAATAAACCTAACTACCGAAGAGTTTTGACCTGTTAATTAACATCAGGATTCAACTTACATCAATGCAACTAAAAGCACATCTTATCACTGAATTTATCAACTGTGTTGACTCCATTACCACTGTCATCTTTAATGTTATACACTCATGTGTGAGTTTAATTAACTTACTCACTTTTTGAATGATTTACTAGAAAGCTACTGAACAGTACCATACTGTGGCACTGTTCGTTTTACTATATAGTGTGGTTCTAACTTCTTCATCTCTACATCAAATCATCATGTGTAACCATTCTTTGCAAAGCTACTGAAGAGTACGGTACTGTGGTACTGTTTGTTTTATTACAGTGTGGCTCTTAACGTTTTCATCTCTGGATCAAACCATGCAGTGTGACCTCTCTTTGGAACTCTAAGAATGATCCTTGACATTGGAACTGTGCCGCATCGTTTCTTCCAGATCGATTATTCCATGAAACGTATTTTCAGTTTTGTCAATCTAGAAGCGATTTGGTCTGTTGACAGTCTTGCAGTTTTTGCATAAGCCTCGCCTGATTTGTTTCAACAGACAGAGCGTTCTAAAAAGAGTGATATTTAACGTAGACTTTTTTCTCAAAAGAAAGTACTAATATTCTAGCTTTCTCACTTCTGAGGTGGTGAAACCTCAGCCTACCCCGTTTCGCATCGGGGAAAATTCTCGGAGGTTAGAAATTATCAACGAAACCAGACATAATAAACTTCACAATGATACAATATCATATCTGTTCGCGTCATAATAGCAGTCAATTCAATGTTAGCAGGAAGTCAGTCGTGCGTGCAGGCTTTACCTGCGATATCTTATGGCCCGTTAACTACTTAATTCATGAACATAAAATGAGAATTTTTTTTTCGACTTTAATATCAGATACAAAGCTTAAAACCTTGTACCAAAAAGCGGTGCTGTCAATAGCTTATTAATCAGGTTTGCAAACTATATTCGTGTCACCAAGAATGGTTTACTGACCTCCATAAACAAACGGGTATTAATCTGCAAAAACTTGCACAAAGGATATTAATTGAATGTTTCAAGCAGCGTCAAATTAATACAGGTCAAATAGTTGAAATCGTCAACGTCTTAAGATCAAGTGGAGAGAGAAAAAACACTCCAAAAAAGGTGTAAAACATCCCGTTCGAAACAGAAAACAGACTTGTAGTAAAATATTCAAACAGTACCAAAGTACAGTACTATTTAGAAGCTTTCCATTTGTTTACCTCGGTGTAAAGACCTGTGACGTTTTTCTTTGTTTTTTTTTAATATTATTTTCCTAGTTTTGTCTTATTTCTTTTATTTGTTCTACGTCACTCGTGAACGTAACAGGCTTTTACACCGAGAATGAACCCTTTTCATAGAATGGTCAGAATGCATGGTTTGATCCACAGATGAAAAAGTTAGAACCACGTTGTATAGTGAAACAAACAGTACCACAGTACAGTACTGTTCAGTAGCTTTACAAAGAATGGTCACACAGCAAGGTTTGATCCACAGATGGAAAACATAGAACCACACTGTATAGTAAAACAAAAAACAGTTGGTTTTGATTCATTACTTCGACTCAATCTTATAGGTGTATTTGAATCATGGAGGACAGCGCAGAAAGAACAACAACTACCAAGAGAAAAAGCCCGATGG
Organism: Ricordea florida; assembly: GCA_949710005.1. NCBI lineage: Eukaryota > Metazoa > Cnidaria > Anthozoa > Corallimorpharia > Ricordeidae > Ricordea > Ricordea florida. Next base: position 26,936,175 of record OX453283.1, on the reverse strand, counting down.
AAACAGCAAATATTTTCTCCCTAATTTTCTTCAGATGGATGAACGAAACTCTAAAAATCGGAAGCCAACGGCCCTTATGTGACGATGATCTGTTACCGCTTCAGAACGAACTTAAAACAGAAACTCTAGTTAATAAGTTAGAAATAGCATGGCTAAAGGAGATAAGTACTCGCGGGCGCGAATCCAAGCAATCACGCCTCTGGCGAGCCGTGTTTAGAATATTCCCTCGTAGGAGCTACGTCACAATGGCGCTAATTAAGCTCACGCATTCTGTGTCCACGACTCTTCTTCCTTTAATGGTCTGGTATTTCTTAATGAGCTTGTCAGAAGGAGATGACGTCAAATATCGTGACGTCATACCCTACGTGTTTGGTATTTGCATCATGGCGTTAATCAAAGGAATATCGCATCACCACAGCTTCTTTATTGGCGGAATTCACGCAGCACAGGCGAAAGCAGCAGTTATTGGACTCACCTATAAAAAGGTACTTCTCATATGACACTTAATGCGTGCGAAATCGCCGTGCATGTTTCAATTCAAGCGTCAGACCTTAATTCGCACAACATGGGTCTAACTTTTAACCCTTTCACTCCCACAGTCAAACCTTGAGTCATACAAATTGGTTCTAACTTTTCACCCTTTCACTCTCACAGTCAAACCTTGAGTCATACAATGTGGTTCTATCTTTTAACCCTTTCACTCCCACATTCAAACCTTGAGTCATACAATGTGGTTCTATCTTTTAACCCTTTCACTCCCACAGTCAAATCTTGAGTCATACAATGTGGTTCTATCTTTTCACCCTTTCACTCCCACAGTCAAACCTTGAGTCATACAATGTGGTTCTATCTTTTAACCCTTTCACTCCCACAGTCAAACCTTGAGTCATACAATGTGGTTCTACCTTTTAACCCTTTCACTCCCACAGTCAAACCTTGAGTCATACAATGTGGTTCTACCTTTTAACCCTTTCAATCCCACAGTCAAACCATAAGTCATACAATGTGGTTCTACCTTTTAACCCTTAGCTTTCACTACCACAGTCAAACCTTGAGTTATACAATGTGGTTCTATCTTTTCACCCTTTCACTCCCACAGTCGAACCTTGAGTCATACAAGGCGGTTTTAACTTTCGGTTCTAGCTATGAATTCAGTTACGCTGGTGGCGGGCATGCCAGTTGTGAGTCAATAGATTCTCGTATAAGGAATGATAAAACGTTATTCAGGTTAATAACACACTGGGCTGTTACTTGCAGATACTAACCTTGAATCGCCGCGCCTTGGGCAATATCATCAGCGGTAACACAATAAATCTGGTATCAAACGACGCCAATCGTCTGATTAATGCAGGCTGGAGTTTACTGTTTTTCTCCTTCGCTCCTCTGGAAATCGTTTCATCCGGGATATTAGTCTGGTACTTGCTTGGCTGGCAGGCTCTTGTTGGAACAGGTTTCTTTCTGGTTGTGATAGCTTACATCTCTATCTTGTCAAACTTGGCGGGCAGGTTTCGCGAGAAGGCGGCAGCAGTTACAGATAGACGCCTAGAATTAATGAATGAAATAATTTCTGGAATTCGCACAGTGAAAATAAACGCTTGGGAATGGAACTTTAGAGATTTAATCAGAAAATGGAGAAGGTGAGAAAAATGACTTAATTTAAAGCTAGTGCAAGAGGACCATGTACGTGTTTTAATTTCGTCTCGTCTTACAGCCTATACATACTGAAACAATGCTCTTAAATACAAGATATCGATGGATGAAGAAGATAGATCAAAGTAACCGACTTAAATTCGCTATTATTATCATTATCATTTTCAATGTCATTATTGTTATTAATATTATGTTGCCTGGGAGAGCTTTATAGGAGTGGTTCAACTGAAAAGTACTGTACTTTGGTACCGTTTGTTTCATTATACAGTGTGTTTCTAACTTTTTCATCTTTTTTTATCAACCATTTTTGGAAAGCTACTGAGTAGTACTGTACTGTAGTACTGTTTGTTTCACTACACAGCGTGGTTCTATTTTTTTTTTTTTTTCACGCAGTGTGACCATTCTTTGTAAAGCTACGGAACAGTACTGTACTGTGGTACTGGTTGTTTTACTATACAGTGTGGTTCTTACTTTTTCATCTGTGGATCAAACCATGCAGTGTGACCACTCTTTGTAAAGCTACGGAACAGTACTGTACTGTGGTACTGGTTGTTTTACTATGCAGTGTGGTTCTAACTTTTTCATCTGAGGATCAAACCATGGAGTGTGACCATTTATTGGAAAGCTACTGAACAGTTCTGTACTTTGGTACAGCGTTGTTATCTTCATGCAGTGTGACCATCCCATGGAGAATTTCTTTATTTTATTGTCTTTGTATCCATAGCAAAGAAATTGGGTTCATACGACGGAGAGGTGCTATCATCTCCAGTTTTGATGCTTTATACTTCACCAATACTCCAATTGCTGGACTCATCTCTGTTTCAACTCTTATACTCACCAATAACTACCTAACATCATTTAAAATTTTTACGCTACTGTCCACGCTGAACGTCATAAAATTCTCCGTTTCGGTGTCGATGGGAGAGACGCTACACTTGCTGGCCGATGCCAAAGTTGCGTTGGAAAGAATCCAGGCATTTCTCGAGGAAGGTTCTACGGTAAAATTTATAGAACGCTATCGCAAGCTTAGCGACAGAGCAGTGGACGGAATGAACGGTCATTTTCATGGTAACATATTTTCAACACTGGAAACAAAACACAAATCGAAACAGAGTGACTTTTCGCGTTCAAAGCCGTTTATTTCGCTGACCAATGTATCATGCAACTGGAGTGTTGCTGATCATAACGAGAAAGATAGGCAAAAGACGCTGCAAAATATAACAATGGAGGTTTCCAATAAGCAGCTCGTTGTGATTACCGGTCCAGTTGGATGTGGCAAATCTTCACTTCTGCAAGCCATCCTCGGAGAGCTCCCTCACCATAGTGGAAACATAGTACACTCTGGGAGCATTGCATACCTGCCACAGATTTCCTGGGTTTTCTCAGGAACGATACAAAGTAATATCATCTTTGGCAACGAGTTTGATGAAGCCAAGTACCAGAGAATCATTGAGGCCTGCAACCTTCAAAAAGACATTAATCAATTCCCCAAAAAAGACTTGACTCACATTGGTCAGCGTGGAGCGAGCCTCAGTGGTGGTCAGCAGGCACGCGTATGTCTGGCACGTGCCCTGTACACAGACGCCGACATTTTCCTATTGGATGATCCACTCAGTGCTGTTGACGCGCACGTGGGCAATCACTTGTTTCAGGAGTGCATCATGGGACTGCTGGCCGACAAAGTTTGTATCCTTGTCACTCATCAACAGCAGTTTCTCGAGAAAGCGGACACCATTCTTGTCATACAACAAGGAACGGTTGTGCGACAGGGTAAATACCACGAACTTAAAGACGAGGAGATCTTATCGAGATCTATAGTCGTTGAAAACGTCGCCAAAAGAAAAGACTCCAGAGGTGTCTTGCCGGTAACATTCCGACGAAAAAGTACACGGTTATCTTCGTTTCGTTCCCGAGAAAGCTTCGTTCACGATCTTGTTGAGCAAGCAGAGGATAGGGTTTTTGGATCAGTAGCATGGATCGTGTACTGGCAGTACTTCAGAGCGGCGCTTCCAGCGTCCTTAATCTTTCTGCTCGCTTTTCTTGTTGTTTTTGTACAAGGTGAGTTTTATAGCTGTTATTGATCACGTTCGAGGTATTCTCCATCGGGGTTTATGGCCTAAGCGTAGAGGCGCTGCAGGCCATAAACCCGAGGGTAAGAAACAATAACGTACAGTTCGCTTAACTGATCAAAGTAGGCGTGCTATCTCAACCACCATGAGGTTTGTACTAGGAAAATATCACTCGATTTCACAATTAACTGACTCTTGCCTTAACTGACTTATTAACCTGTTTATTACTTGTTAGCTCCTATCATCTAAATCCCAAAGCGTGCGCAAAATTTCAGATGAACATTCAAAGGGCGTTGGCCAAAGTAGAAACTCTACGAGCTGAGCTGTCACTAAAAAGAAACTAAAGTAAAGTAAAGAAACTTTACTTATTCACAAAGGTGATTAAACGTAGACAGCTTATGGGGCCGTGCATCTAAACTTTGCTCAGAATCCCAACTTCAGGGCGTCAAATTGCGCCAAATACAGGCGCCAATGCGAATAAATTTTTCACTTTGGCGACCAAATCCTGAAAGTCAGTCGCCAAATTGTCAACTAGAATTTCTAATCACATCTTACCTAGAGATCTAGTGATGATTTGTTAAGATAAATCTACAGCAAAGTTCCTCGTTAAACCCATTTTCAAAACGCAACACATGTACGAACGTAAATCCACTAGACGCCAACTTGTCTTTAGGTACCCTTTCACGTTATATATGAACCATTCTAGTGTCCTCTTTGTAGCACGTGCAAATTGCGGGCTCATTTTTTATCGCGTTTGACAACATGCCGACCATGTAAGCTCATTTAAATTTAAAATGAGTGAGGAAATTGATGAAAGCGTTGAAAGTGATCAAAGTAAACTATTAAGTCAGTTAAATAATCGTGATAGCACTTTTTTGGTCGAAGACATTATAGCGTTTGGTTGTATGATTCAGGAGCAATTTAAATCTATCTAGTACAATGTCAAGGATAAATTTTTTTTTTGTCACTATAAACAAAATGGCCACCAACTTTTTGGAAATAGCTACCACTTTAAAATATTTAGGAGCCAAGTGGCTACAGGAAAAAAGAGTTAATTGTACGCCCTGAACTGGCGGGAGGCGGACCAGCTGGCTCTTTACAAGCGCACGTGGTCGAGGATCTATATATCCAGGTAGTGGTCCGGACGGGAATCGAACCCGGGACCATGACCAGATTACAAGTCTGGCACCCTAACCACTCGGCCACGCTGCCTCCCTCTTCATGCTTGGATGTCCTGGGTCTATGTATTTGCATCTAGCAACGTTCGCACTGTGATTATTGAAACTAGCTGGGTGATTAATATCAGGACAGGCAGGGATCCTATCGCTGGGGGAAGGCAGACCAGTTGGCTATTTACAAGCGTGGCCGATGATATGAAGGATCTGAAACTCGGGATTACCGTCTTACATATCCATGTAGTGGTCAGGACGGGAATCGAACCCGGAACCGTGACCAGATTACAAGTCCGGCGCTCTAACCACTCGGCCACGCTGCCTCCCAAACCATGATAACAATAAACCACAATCAAATACCATATCATGTCAAAAAGTATTTTTTACAAAGAAAACCCCAAGGTTTAGATTCAAATGAACGATTCTAATCAAGTAAATTGTTCTATAGTTTAGGAAAAGAATCATGTAAACTCTACGAGATAAAACTAAACTTGGCACCTTGTAGGTAATATTCAGCAAAAAAGGTTAAGAAAATACCTTATTTGCATCCTCAGGCCAGTTGGATTGGAATCATGTGTTTGCGTTTCTTTCAGATATTCAAACATCCGAGTTTGATTGTTCTCTTCTCATTTGATTCGACAGTGTTCATGATCAGTCCATATTGGTGGTTATCCAAAATTGCAGAGATGACAGCTCAAGAACAAAAGGAGCCAATAACATTGCTAGTGTACGGATCACTTGTTGTTGGCGCTCTTCTCCTCTCAACCGTCGTCTCTTTCCTTTTTTTCAACTCTGTTCTGAGAGCGTCGCAGAAACTCCACGACAAAATGGTGACTGCAGTCATCAAAGCACCGGTGTTTTTCTTCGACACAAATCCGGCTGGTCGCATTCTGAACCGTTTCTCTAAGGACACTGGTTCTATGGATGACACTCTACCACCACAGTTTCTGCTCGCCGTGCAACTGAGTCTCTTTTCACTTGGTGCCATGTTACTGTCCGCTATTACGAACTATTGGCTGTTAATTGGTATCACACCTCTTATCCTACTGTTCCTTTACATTGGGAGGTATTACTTGAAAACATCGCGGGAACTTAAGAGATTGGAGGCCATCAAGTGCAGCCCTGTATATTCGCATATTACAGACACAGTGACAGGATTGGAGGTGATTCGATCATCAGGCATGGAAGACAGATTCCTGCAAGATCTCTTTAAGTAGGTAACTCACACTCAACTCCGCAATGATCTCATGGATGAAACCATGAGGCAAACCAGACCATGATCAAAATAGAGGACATTCAAAGACCATACAATGTTAACAATGAGGGAATACATTGAGATCTTTTCCCTTTGTTTCCAAGGACTTCATGGCTATATCCATGAGGCATCCCATACCATGAACAAAATAGAAGACAATCGAAGGCCATACCATGTTAACAATGGAAGACGATGAGGGAATACATTCAGACCTTTTCCCTTTGTTTCCAACGACTTCGTGGCTATAACCATGGGACATCCCATACAGTGCTAACAATAGAAAGAAATTGAAGGCCATGCCATTCTAACAATGGAAGACAATGATAGAAATACATTCAGATCCTTTTCCCTTTGTTTCCAAGGACTTCGTGGCTATAACCACGAGGCCTAGGCATCCCATACTATGCTAACAACAGAAGGAAATGACAGACCATGCCATGCTAACAATTGAATACAATGGTAGAAATACATTCAGATCCTTTTCCCTTTGTTTCCAAGGACTTCGTGGCTATAACCACGAGGCCTAGGCATCCCATACTATGCTAACAACAGAAGGAAATGATAGACCATGCCATGCTAACAATTGAATACAATGGTAGAAATACATTCAGACCTTTTCCCTTTGTTTCCAACGACTTCGTGGCTATAACCATGGGACATCCCATACAGTGCTAACAATAGAAAGAAATTGAAGGCCATGCCATTCTAACAATGGAAGACAATGATAGAAATACATTCAGATCCTTTTCCCTTTGTTTCCAAGGACTTCGTGGCTATAACCACTAGGCCTAGGCATCCCATACTATGCTAACAACAGAAGGAAATGATAGACCATGCCATGCTAACAATTGAATACAATGGGAGGAAGAGAAAGAGATCCTTTCCCTTTGATTTCAATTCAAATGATTTTCTTATGGATATGCCCATGATGTGTCCCAAAACAATGCTACAATGGAAGGCAAAGAGCTAGCTGATGGTTACAGTACAGTTACAGAATGTACTACAACATTAACTCGGTTCATAATAGGTGGTCATTCTCCCAAACTCTTATAGCCAGTATTGATATCGTATGGAGAAAGTGAATCCTGATCACTATTAGGGCTTAAACGATAAAGGTTTAATGAAACAATAAAATTTGTCTTTGCAGGCATCAAGATCAAAACACGCCCGCCACGATCATGGTGCTGGGTTGTACTAAGTGGCTTGGTGTTCGTTTGGAAATACTCTGTAGTCTGCTGGTAACAATGGTGGCAGTAGGGGCCGTTGTTGTCACACAAAATCCAGGTAGCGAAAAAGGAGATTTTATTTTTGCTAATTGATCGAAATGAACCATGACAGCTAAAGGACCAATATCGGGTGTCCATCTAAGTAAGAGAGGTGTCTGTCTTAAAGAGAGTTAAGTTATAGTAGAATGACAGAAATTGGAAGGTACGGGACAACAACAACAACAACAACAACAACAACACCAACCATTTATTTGTAATCACAATTTATAAAATAATTACAATAAACATTAAATAGTATAGAGTAATGCCTGCCCAAAATAACCATAAGGGCTAAAAAATGGGCGGCATTCTCCCAAACAAACAATAGTCCATCTCAATGGGATATTTGTGGCATCGGTTATCGTCTAGACAGGCTTAACTGAATTACTGTTTCTACACTGAAGATATTGAGATTGAACAATTGTATGAGCAACGTACGACTTACTTAGAACTGTACTATTAGTATATATAATCATAACTATACCAAAGTTGTCATCTGATTGGCTATCAACTGCCCTGATTTCAGCCTTATTAATAGGACAGTTAAATACGACAGTACGCGTCATGCCTGAGTAATTGGACAGTACGCGCCATCACGCGCGCGCTTAAATGGCTATTTTTCACTGCTAGCAAAACAAATCTTGGAATTTCATGTGTTTTGATTAAGAAAAAAATAAGTTTATATCAAAAATTTTGTTAAAGTTATGATTAATTGGTAATAACACTTCGTGTCGTCCAATTCGGTCTGCAATCATACTCGTGATTAAACAAATCGGACTCCCGCTACGCGGTCGTCCGATTTTGTTAATCACTCGTATGATTACCGACCGAATTGTACTCCACTCAGTCCTATCACCATTACTAATAGGACTCCATGCTGTCCAATTAAGAAAATATTGGATGAGAAAATTCAGAGGAACACCAAAATTGGACAAGGCCACAGGCCGAGTCCAATTTGGTGTTCCAAGGAATTTTCGAATCCAACATTTTCTTAATTGGACAAGCACGGAGTCCTGTTATTTGTTAATTATATAGCTACCTCTAAATCCAATATTGGCAACTGTCCAATTTTTCTTAAATTGGATAGGTGTCCAATTTAAGAAAAATTGGACAGTTGCCAATATTGGATTTAGAGGTAGTTGTATAATTACACAGCTTTAGCGGGTATGGCCTTGACGTACGCACTGGAAACCTTGGATGCCGCGCAGTATGGCGTGCAACTACTCTCAGAAACAGAGAACCTTATGACGTCGGTGGAACGAGTGATGACATACACGCAGATTAAACCAGAACCCGGATATGCCACTGACCAACTGCCCGCACACTCATGGCCGAGCACGGGAAGCCTGTGCATTGAGAACCTAACTTTGAGATACGGTTCCAGACTTCGTCGTGTTTTGAAGGATATCACGCTTCATATAAAAGACAAGGAAAAAGTTGGAGTGGCTGGAAGGACTGGTGCAGGCAAGTCGTCCATTTTGGCTGCTCTGGTTCGGATGCCGGAACCACACGGCAAGGTGAGCATTTGTAAAACTAAAGGAAGGGTAGATGAGTACAAAACTTTCGGCAGATTGGTAAAAGACGGTGACACTGCATGGTTTGGTCCACAGAAAAAAATTTTAGAGCCTCAGTGTATATTAAAACAAACAGTATCACAGAGCGATTCAGTGGCTTTCCGAAGAATGGTCACACTGCATGGTTCGATGCACAGATGAAAAAGTTAAAACCACACTGTATCAAAGTAAAACAAACAGTACGAAAGTACAGTACTGTTCAGTAGCTTTCCCAAGAATGGTCACACTGCATGGTTTGATCTACAGATGAAAAAGTTAGAACCACACTGTATAGTAAAACAAACAGTACCACAGTACAGTACTGTTCAGTAGCTTTCCCAAGAATGGTCACACTGCATGGTTTGATCTACAGATGAAAAAGTTAGAACCACACTGTATAGTAAAACAAACAGTACTACAGTACAGTACTGTTCAGTAGCTTTACAAAGAATGGTCACACTGCATTGTTTGATCTACAGATGAAAAAGTTAGAACCACACTGTATAGTAAAACAAACAGTACTACAGTACAGTACTGTTCAGTAGCTTTACAAAGAATGGTCACACTGCATTGTTTGATCTACAGATGAAAAAGTTAGAACCACACTGTATAGTAAAACAAACAGTACTACAGTACAGTACTGTTCAGTAGCTTTACAAAGAATGGTCACACTGCATTGTTTGATCTACAGATGAAAAAGTTAGAACCACACTGTATAGTAAAACAAACAGTACCACAGTACAGTACTGTTCAGTAGCTTTACAAAGAATGGTCACACTGCATTGTTTGATCTACAGATGAAAAAGTTAGAACCACACTGTATAGTAAAACAAACAGTACTACAGTACAGTACTGTTCAGTAGCTTTACAAAGAATGGTCACACTGCATGGTTTGATCTACAGATGAAAAAGTTAGAACCACACTGTATAGTAAACCAACAATACCACAGTAGAATACGAGCCAGTAGTTTTCCGAAGAATGGTCACACTGCATGGTTTGATCTACAGATGAAAAAGTTAGAACCACACTGTATAGTAAACCAACAATATCACAGTACAGTACTGTTCAGTAGCTTTACAAAGAATGGTCACACTGCATTGTTTGATCTACAGATGAAAAAGTTAGAACCACACTGTATAGTAAAACAAACAGTACTACAGTACAGTACTGTTCAGTAGCTTTACAAAGAATGATCACACTGCATGGTTTGATCTACAGATGAAAAAGTTAGAACCACACTGTATAGTAAAACAAACAGTACCACGGTACAGTACTGTTCAGTAGCTTTACAAAGAATGATCACACTGCATGGTTTGATCTACAGATGAAAAAGTTAGAACCACACTGTATAGTAAACCAACAATACCACAGTAGAATACGAGCCAGTAGTTTTCCGAAGAATGGTCACACTGCATGGTTTGAGTCCCAGTAGAATAAAGCCACATCATTTTCACATCAAGATCCCCCTGTCAAACTTCAACTGCAGATTTTTTATATACTTTTCCACACCCCAGTTTTGAATACAAACTGCAGTGTTCTTTTTTTTCTCAAGGTTTTGGTTGACGGGGTAGACATCGGAAGCTTAAACATCCGTGCTGCCAGGAAAGCTTTCTCAGTCATTAGCCAGGAACCCATCTTGTTTGGCGGAAATCTACGCACTAATCTGGACCCATTAAGCAAGCACACCGACCAAGAACTTTGGGCAACTCTTGAAGAAATGCAAATAAAAACATGGATCGAACAACTCCCAGGCCAACTGCAATACAAACTGATCGAGTTTGGTAGTAATCTGAGCGTGGGCGAAAGACAGCTGATTTGTTTAGCGCGGGCTCTGCTACAGAAAAACAAGGTACTTATTCTAGATGAAGCAACAGCCAACGTGGACTTCAAAACAGATCGACTGATTCAGGAATTAATACGAAACAAGTTCAAAGATTCAACGGTGGTAACTATTGCGCATCGACTGTGCACTATAATCGACTGTAACCGAGTGATGGTACTGGATCGAGGGGGAGTGGTAGAATTTGATGAGCCAAATGTCCTTCTCAAAACCAATGAAAGTTACTTTGCTGAACTTGTTAAAAGCTACAACAGTACTTTTGGTTAGCTAGGCAATTGGCGGTAAAAAAATTCGATTGCCGACGGTATCCGATGGTTAACCGAGAACTGACGGAGTGTCGTACTCGATAGCCTGCCGAAAATGGGGTCGTGCTCGGCAACATCATTTGTTGCCATGGTGACCAGTCCTTTATTTGTCAGAGGGCTGAAAATACGGAGCTCATGGGAACATGTGGACAGTGTTCAGTGAATGTTACCTTGTATTTTTCCTTATGTATTTAGAAAAGGTTAGTTGGTTTAATGAAAAGAATTAAAAAGATGTACTTGGTCTTCGGGACAATAAATGGTGATTTTACATGTACCGTATGCGTTAGCACGATCTCACGGGTCCGTTTGCGGGATGCGGGTCAGAAGGAATGGGTTGCGCTTTTTAAACGTCCAAGGGTCGTAATATTTTCCAAACATGGTTTGTTATTAACTTTCCTGCAAATACAAAAGATGCGTTCTTTAACCAGAAAGGTTACCCAAATCATGAGACAGTCTAATTCAGATCTTAGCGGAGCTCCACAGCGGCTCGAAGAGCCGCAGAGCGGAGCCCCATAACTACCGCGCGAGGATAGAAATTGAGAAAAGCATGCGTTTGAGTTTTCATGGTCATCGTGGCTAACGGCATGGCTCGCGGGCGCGTGCGCCTGGCGACGACGACGACGACGACGACGTTGCCCCAACATGGCGGCCATAGTCATCCGGGATATTTAGAAGGTCTTAAACCGAAACGAGGCTTTGTTTTTCGCGCAATGGCTCTTCCGTTGAGTCGCGATGTTTTTTGACGATTTATTTCAGCTATCGAATCTTCTTTAAATAGTTGCGTACACCAGGCGTATTTAATAACTTTAGTGACAGCATTTTAAATGTGTGAGGGTCTGTGTGAGGAGCTCCGCTTTTAGGCTTGCCTAAATCTATTTAATAGAGAACTTTACAGACAGATATTCGTTTTGTTTTGGAATGTGCCAAGAGGAAGCTACATTTCCCACCCTCCCCTCCCCCCAATAAAGGCGTTCTCCATGTACCGTGAAGGACTCGGGTGAGTGTGATAGTGAGGCTTGTTACAAGCCGCCATTAGCTAGCGTTTTCATTATCAAGTGTGCTTTATGTTTATCTACACCATATTTTAAATTTTGTGTTGATTTTTTGCCGTCAAGCATGTCCATGATTCCAGGAGCACCTGGTGCACAAGGAAAGCGTAAGGAGATTTACAAATACGATGCGCCCTGGACTATCTACGGAATGAATTGGAGTGTGAGACCTGATAAGCGATTTCGTCTTGCACTCGGTAGCTTTGTTGAAGAGTACAACAACAAGGTTGGATCAGCCGTTCTCTTCCGATCTCCTTTTGCGTTGTGCTGACTTGTTGCTCTTTTTGTTTATCACAGGTTCAGATCATATATCTCGATGAAGAATCAGCCGAATTCGTAGTTCGAGCGACTTTTGATCACCCTTATCCTACAACAAAGATTATCTGGATTCCAGATAGCGTACGTAAAAATCTTAATCACACCGAAAAAAAATATTTTTTGTTTTCGTTTAAATTAACAGCAGAGTTTCTCTTTCGTGATTTGAAACTGTTCCGATCAAATAACGTAATAATATCAATCGTTCCAAGAGGCAGACGCGTTTTGTCATTGTGTTGTCAAACCGGTAACTTTAATGAAATGAAATTGTTGTGTTGTATTGAATGAATAGTTCAATGCTTCGTTTGTCGTTAGTTCCAGTATATATGTCAAATTTAAGTAGATTTTCTATCTTAAAGTATATATGTCAAATTTAAGTAGATTTTCTTTCGTGATTTGAAACTGTTCCGATCAAATAACGTAATAATATCAATCGTTCCAAGAGGCAGACGCGTTTTGTCATTGTGTTGTCAAACCGGTAACTTTAATGAAATGAAATTGTTGTGTTGTATTGAATGAATAGTTCAATGCTTCGTTTGTCGTTAGTTCCAGTATATATGTCAAATTTAAGTAGATTTTAAGATTTCTATATAAAGTAGATCTTTGCTTAGCAGATCTTGCATTAGTCGTTTCTTTGCTTTACAGTGGTTCTGTACTATATTGGTCTCAATCTTGAACGTTGTCTGAAAATCTGCAGTTTTTATGCATACCCTGTGAAAAATGGTTGTCCTTTACACTTCACTTTCACAATTAAATAACAATGCTCTGAGAAGCAATTCTTACGATAGGTTATGTGTAAAAGAAACCTTGAAAATACACTCACTACAAACATTGTTTACAACAGTGTCTTTTGAAAAGTCCTCTTCATTTTATCAAGTCTATGATTATATGTGCCGCTTATTTTTTTCCTTTTGACGGAGGAGGGGAAAATAGTTCCTCCAGGCACGGAGTGTTAATGATATTGCTCTTAAATTTCTGTATCAATAAGCCAATAATGTTCAGTCTATGCTATGTAAAGTCTATGCTATTGTAACCTGTATATGTTGTTTAGCTTAATTCCTTTGGTGTGAGAGGCATGAAACAGATGCTTTGGACAATAAAGTGTTTATCAGTTCTACTGTGTAGTAATAATTTTTCTCTTAAATTTCTTCAACAGAAAGGAGTGTATCCTGATTTAGTGGCAACCTCTGGTGATTATCTGCGAGTATGGAGAGTGAGTGACTCAGATGTGCGACTGGAATGTCTGTTAAACAATGTAAGGAAACAACAAGAATTTGGAAACTTTTTTCTTCTGTGTATTGATCCTTGCATTCCAAGATCTACATGTAGACAGCAAATCTTATGCTCTAAATTAGTCTCACACATTTCCTTATGCATGTAAGTTGTGTGGTTGGGAGGTTTTGATGTTAGATCAACGCAAGTTCCTTTTGCTGATAAACTGCCCAATTCTCCTCATCTGTTGACTTAACAAAGTATTGATATATTTAGGGGAAGTGACATTTTGATCTTTCCTGGAAAGATGCTTATTTTGTTGTTGGTCTTCAACAACAAAACCTCAGTAATACCTCAGGTAGAAAAGATACAGCCAGTCGTATTCTGTTCTGATGTTTTGTTTTTAACATTGATCTGTATTTTTTCTACAGAACAAGAATTCAGATTTTTGTGCACCATTGACATCGTTTGACTGGAATGAAGTAGATCCCAATCTACTGGGAACATCAAGCATTGATACAACATGCACCATCTGGGGACTAGAAGTAAGTTCACTCTTAAATAAAAAATAATGGGTGTGTTCCTTTTCTTGATCCTGATCTGTATTAATATTTTGTGATCCATGATTGCTCAGATCATGGTGCATCAAAGGAACCAATGGATCCATCAGTTCCTCTGATGCACCATGATCTTAACTTGGTCTCATATCACAAATTCCTAACCAACACGATGTTAAGCTGTATCAAAAATAAACCCTGTAATTCATTCCATTATTACATACATTTTGAAATCACAGGTGATCCCTGCAATTCGATTCACTCATAGCAGTGTGATTTATTCACAAACTGCACCATTTTTTGCCCTAAATTGCATCATGTTTAAAAAGTTACTCTTGGAACTTGCTATGCGCTCGTTCTATAATATTATTTGAAATCACGCATATGGTTTCAGACCAAATTGCACTCCACTCAGTTCAATTACCATTATAAATCATTATCTAGCAGTTGAGATGTGTACAGAAATATTTTTTAAATATAGTGTTGAACATTAATAGCATGTTTGACTACCCTCAAGATACATGTATTGTTCCATGTTGAATACTGGAATGCAAGGCCTTTTTTACTATTGTACATTATTTGCTCCGACAATAGTTTTAACGTATTATTGTATCTTTTTCTTTGCACTTCAGACTGGTCAAGTTCTTGGTAGAGTCAATATGGTATCTGGCCACGTAAAGACACAACTCATAGCACATGACAAAGAGGTAATGAAAAAAAGCATTTCAGTGGATCTAACGCAGATAAAGGAAGGTGTCTAACCCCATCAAAAGCTTGACTTGATTGACATTTAAGAGATTTTAAGAAAGCGTTTGATCCAGTAAAATCATTCAGAGACTTATTCCATTGAAATATAGTCTTTTATATGTGTATGATATGATATTTTATCTTTTATAGGTGTCTAATAAATGCCATGTTTATTTTTTATAGCCGTCTGATAAACGATAAACCTAATATTTTTTCTATGTGGTTGTGTGATAAATGTGATATTTGCCATACTTTATATACTATAGGTGTACGATATTGCATTCAGTCGAGCAGGTGGCGGAAGGGATATGTTTGCGTCAGTAGGTGCTGATGGTTCAGTAAGGATGTTTGATTTAAGGTACATTGATCATGTATATTGGTGAATGTCTATTACTCTCTCCACTGAGTGAGGAACGGCTTCCACTATAAACTAATTTATTATTATTATTATTATTATTATTATTATTACTATTATCCTTAGTATTATTATTATCCTTAGTATTGTCATTATTTATGGCAACATTTATTGTACTTTACAGTGGTGTATGTAACACATCTGTGTACTATTTTAATAATGTTTTGTTCCTTTGTTTATGGTGCAGACATTTAGAACATTCAACAATAATTTATGAAGATCCCCAACACAGTCCTTTGTTAAGATTATCATGGAACAAACAGGATCCAAACTATCTTGCTACATTTTCCTTGGATGCAATGGAGGTCTGTACCACATAGAATGTTCTTATTGACTGCTTGGGAGGGCTGCACTGTATAAATTACACTCAAAATGACATGCAGTACAGTAAGCGCTAAGTGAGCACAACCCTAAAAGGAAGTGTTTTCATAACAGAGAAATAGGATAAAATGTAGAAGTGCACACAGGCTGGTACAGGTCATGTGAAAATAAACATGATTTGACTTTATAAGTGTACAGTACAGGGGTTTCAATAAGTTCTGAAGTAGGCGGCTGACCATATTAAAGTAGGCGGCTGTAACAGGTGAGAAATTCTGTGACTCAAGAAACTCAAGGGACCAAAAAGAAATTTAATGTTAGAAAGTAGGCGGCGACGATTTGGGAAGTAGGTGGCGAAATTCGCCGGTTGCCGGCTTCTATTGAAACCCCTGCAGTAGGTACTGCAGCCAGGCACCAGTGGTGAAACATGCCAAAGTAATCCTTAGATTGATATTAAAAGTATCATCACAGTATAAGCAAGATCCAAACAGCCTAGATAATTTCTTTATTGATGCCCCGGAAGTTTGCACAACATGATTTGACTTTAGAAATGAACTGTTAGTTACAGTACCACTGTAACTGGGCGTCAGTGCTGAAGCACACCAGAATACTAATAAACGTGTGTTACACTGCAGGTGATAATTTTAGATGTCAGAATACCATGTACACCTGTGGCTAGACTAAACAACCACAGGGCATGTGTTAACGGCATTGCGTGGGCTCCCCACTCTTCATGTCACATTTGTACTGCAGGTGAGTTCAGTTTTATTTCTGTAGTCTGTACTCATTGTGTAACACACAATAACACAGTACCACGGTACGTTACTGTTCGGGAGCTTTCTAAAAAAATGATTTCATGCTTGGTTTGATCCATTGAGTAAAAAGCTACAGCTGTAGAACTGCATTTTATTTTAATAGTAAATTTAACATTAGAACAGTGACTGAAACTCTCCAAGCAATAATTTTTTGAGACTGGGCGAGGGAAAGGGTTTCTTACTCAACAGGCATGCTGCTCTTGGGTAACTGTACTGATGGTTTGACTTAAGTGGAAGTTCAATGTTTAAAATTATATTTTACATGTACAATGTATGATGCTGTCTTTGCTGCACATGCAATATTGGAAAAATAATTTAAATTAAAAGTATATGCATATTATCAGTGAAATTGTTATTTGCACCAACCTTAGCCAGTCAACTGTTTTTTTCTAGGTGATGACCACCAGGCCTTGATCTGGGACATTCAACAGATGCCAAATGCTATTGAGGATCCAATCCTTGCGTACACTGCAGATGGAGAGATAAATCAAATTCAGTGGGCAAGTACGCAGCCAGACTGGATCGGCATCTGCTACAATAACAATCTTGAGATTTTAAGAGTGTAGCAGTAATGCTGGCTAAGATTAACTGCTCTACAATGTCAGAGTCTTGATACACTGTATCCCTCTCTCCAAACCACACCCCCTCAGCCCCCCTGGATGACAGACCAGTTTGAGAGGAATAAATTCACTATCCTTCAGTTGACTTCATTAACCCTTTCCTTCCCAAGACCTGAGTAGTAACTCTCGTGAGTGAGTGCCTTGCACTTATTGTACGTTTGGAGAGTTTGGTATCGAATCAATTGTAAATATCCTTAAGGTGACTCTATTAACCCTTCAGTACCAAGATGTGAGTGGCAATTCCCCTTTTCAAGCAAGCTTGGAGAATTTGTTATAAGGTCACCCTATAAACCTTTCAGTTTCACCACCAAGATCTAGACACCTTTTATGAAAGTTTAGAAAACTGGGTATAGGATCAGTTGACTTTACTGACTTCCACTACCATCTGACAGGTAATTCTCCTAAGTCAGTGTCATACACTCCTTTAAATCTTGTTTGAGAGAATCTGAGGCTACACTGTTTCATCATCTTTGTTTTGATTGCTGTACATTTACATACATTGTATTTTATTGTGTTTTGAGGTAAGAGTACAATAACATGCCGGCGGGTAGGTAAGCTAATCTAGGCTGTCTCCATTATCGTTACCGTTTTCTTGGGCATTGTATTGATTATGGTAAGAGTATAATTGTGCATGCTGCTCACCCCAGTAATGAACTCTTCAAAAGAGCTACAAACAATAACCTAAGAAGGCGCATTATAAAAGGACGCTGATTCAACTCCTGTTGAGAGATCTCAGATTTCCCTGTGACATGCTTGAACTGTCAAGTCCCATTAGTGACTGGCACCCAATTTCTCATCAACCAGTCAGGTAATGAGAATAATGAAAATGATCACCAAAAGAGAGATATTGATATTTAAACAAATTCTCCTCACTAGTACCATAACAAATATGTGAGAACAGTTAGGATAAAATGAATATTGATATTGGGGCTTAAAAACTACATTTTCAAGTCAGTAATTATTTTATTGTCCACAGTCTTGAAGAAGTTAATTCTCTGAATATTATTTATTATTGAATTGTATAGTTTTATCACTTTCTTTTTTTGCATTAACTTCATCACTACATGTTTCCTGTCTTTTGTGCTGGTAGATTTCCACTGAGCCTATATACTGTAGAGAATTCAGAAGATGACTACCGTATTCGCACGTGTATAGGCCGCACTTTTTTTTCAAATAAATTTTGTGCAAAGTGGGGGTGCGGCCTATACACGGTATAACTAAAATCTTCATATGATTTAGTGAAAGCCCCTTTAGTTGTCACGTAATTCTTCGTACAACACATGTGTATAGGCTTGGGCAGATATGGAGCTTTGATATTTTAGTCAATCGCTGCTGAAACGAACATTTTGAAGCCTGAAAGCATCCGTCCGATCCTTGAACCTCGCTGAGATATAAATCATTGAATATGGAGGCTTTAAATTTTTCTCATAACCGAGAAATGATCCACGTATGTAGAATCTAACAGAACACGTGTACAAGTAGCGATCGCATGTCTCGCGTGTGACATGCTTAGAAATAGATTTGAGATTCAACGTGGGCTTTTTCTACCCAATAATTACATTTAATTACAACTTAGCTTGGTTTCCAATGAAAACATAGTCCAAGAACATCAAACACTACATAGAAAACACAGCATAAACTCTCGTGCGAGTCGACACAATCCGCCGCCATCTTTGATTCATTCAGTAACCTTAGCAACCGATAACAATTGTGCGTGAACGAAACGAATGTCTTGAAGTTTGATCCCTGCACCTCACTGAGTCAGTAAATCCTACAGAGACAATCTGAGGGGTCTCACTGTTTCTCATAACAAAGAAATGATTCACGCATGTGGAATTGCCAGAATCTCCGTTAACATATCTGTGACAAAGCGAGTACAAGTGCACCAAAGTAGTGATCGCATGTCTCGTATGCTTATGTTTTATATTAAATTTGAGATTCAACATTGATTTTTCTGTCAAATAATTTATCCGTTATGTGTACTTACATCTGAGCTTTGTTTCTAACGAAAACAAAGTCTGAGAACAACAAACACTGCATAAGAAACGCAACATGAACTTTCATACGATCGAGTTGACGCAGTTCTGTTTGTTCGATCGAATGCATGCTGTTTTAGATTGTTTATCGCGATGAATTTTGTCATATAAACAAATAACAATATCCTGATGGTACTTGGCACTCGCCAGGCCTTTGCGTTTTTAAGAACGCGTGAATTTTTTTTCAAGAAATATGGCAAAACTCGGGGTGCGGCTTATACACGAGTGCAGCCTATACACGTGCGAATACGGTATATTGATTTGCCCAAATTATTTAAAAGGTTGATAAGTAAATTATTGTCTATTTGTTTCCGTTTTTATCTATTACAATTTTTACTTTACTCTTTCATAAACTGTTGACTTTCCTTAGTAATGATTTATAATGTTTGTTGTTGTCTGAAACTCCTTTGGGTTCAGCTTCCTATCACTTAGGCAATATGCTGTACATACACTGGCATTTCATAGGAATAGTTTCTGAAGACGTTTCACCAGTGTTTTTGTTTTGCCTTACATCACTTAGGCAATATGCTGTACATACACTGGCATTTCATAGGAATAGTTTCTGAAGACGTTTCACCAGTGTTTTTGTTTTGCCTTACATCACTTAGGCAATATGCTGTACATACACTGGCATTTCATAGGAATAGTTTCTGAAGACGTTTCACCAGTGTTTTTGTTTTGCCTTACATTATGTAGTAAAACAGATAATTGGTTAGAGAATCTCAAGCCACTTTCTTAACCTGTCAGAATTAGCCTAAAGAATTACCCACCCTTTCACTCCCAACAGTGACCAATGGGAAACTTCTCATTATCATTCCAATAACATTAAGCAAACAAATTATGAGTATTAACAAAATGATCAATGTAATTGTACGGATACTGAATTGATCAAACGCTAACTTCCCCAATTTAGCGTAAAAGTTAAGTATGGTATGCAGTAAGGAGAATCAATTTTCAGATCTTGGGAGTGAAAGGTTTAAGACCTGCATTTGTGTCAAGTTTTAATCGATTCATTTGACTGTGGGCAACTGCTCAGATTGGCCACTGTAATTACTTTCAATAGTTTTACGACAGACAGGTGAAAACCACTTTAACCTAACAGCAAAGACCATCACTGAGAAGTGAGGACATTTACAACCAAGTTACACGTATTAAACATTAATAATAACATCCAGTTGTTCACCTGAGGAATAGGTTCTGTAAATTTCCCTTCTAGCTTGTGTAAGTATGTTAAAATACATTTGTATATGTGTTAAGAAGAATATAATTATTAAAATCAAACTACTTATTTTGTGTGTTTTGAAATTACCTGTGTCTTGTTTACTTGTCTGCTAGCAATAACAAAAATCTCAAGGCTGTGATCAGTGACTGACCTTTCCTTGTATCACTGCACACTGTAGTCTGCCAAGAGGAAAAATAAAGGAAAAAAGAAAACAAATAGTGGTCAACAACTACGTCGTCTACGCGGAAGCATCGTGGTCTTTTCGATTCCCGATAATTTTTCAGTGTGGCCTATACAGGTTATTTTAAGGCCGGTTTACATTTCAAACTGGGAAAGGCCAAAGGCCATCCTTAGCAGTACTTGAACATCCTTAAACGTTGTCTAAGGATGTTAAAGTACTGCTTAGGATGTATAATGATGTTTAAGGATGTTTAAGTACTGCTAAGGATGGCCTTCGGTACACTCTTTGTCTCCATACACCTCGTATCTACCCAGTTCTGTTCTTAAGTGACTGGTCGCAAGGAGAGGGCTTATGCAAATAATTAAAAAAAGGGTGACCCCGTTTTAAGCAGGGAAAAGAAGGGGCGATCTAGATTTTGCAAGGATAGTAAAATGCCGCCTTGAGATGGTTTGGCAAGGAGCAGTTGATGGTGGTAAGTGGGGAGGGGAGACAACAAGTAAATGGACTCCTGAGAGGGAGGGGGGTGGAGGCTTGGTAATAGTATAGTATTCAAAGGGGAGGGATAGAATCATTTGCACCAGGCATTAAGAGTTGTACGACAAGCTTGTACACTATTCCTTCGCATACACGACGTATCTACCCAGAACTGCTATTCGCGTCCAGCTGTCCCTCAACTCCGAAAACTGAGCATTTTCTGCGCAAACTCAATAAATAATTAGAATAATCAACAAAGTCGCCACCAGTAAAGAACAAACGATTTAGAAAATGGTCTCTGTTTTCGCATGAAACATTGATGATGTAACTGTCGAGTAAAAGAATAAAAATCGTGAGGGAGCTTGAATTTGCATTCTAAGAATTCTTGCAATCAATACACTCGAACATTTTCAAGCTCTTCTCGTTTCTCAGTTTCAGTGTACACATTGGTCGACATAACAAATATAAGATTGCTGTTCCTAGATCCGGTTTTTGACAAACGGTGAAGTTTCCACCCGGGGGGGAGAGTCCCATATGGAATGGACGGGGATGCTCGTCGTCTCGCTTAGGGGTGTAAATTTCAGATTTTGGTCTCGCTTAGGGTTTTCTGGGCAAAATGTCATTATTTTTAGCCGTCAAGGTCTCGTTAAGGGTTGCACGCGAAGAAATAACAAAAAAATCACTGTACTTTTTGTTTGTCTGTTTTATAAACTGGCCTCTTAGGGTCTGTATAAGCTTCGGCCACGCCCAGATTGGTCTCTTTTAGGGGTTAAATTCAAAATTTCCGACGAGCATCCCCGTCCATTCCATATGGGAGTCCCCCCCCCCGGAGTTTCCACAAGTTAAAGAGAGCTGACACTTAGCATAGCAAATAGATGGAATGAATAACGAAAGTTTTCAACAGAGAAACGAACAGTTTTCAAGAGTTAACAGTTTAGGGTTTAATCTGCTGCTTTTGAAACAGTATGCGCCGAGCAGTTCAGTTTGAGAAGTTATGGAACCTGGTAAAAACGTAAGTAACACCAGAAATGGAGAACAAAAAAGAACAAGCGTTGTATAGAAAACCGCAATCAATATTGTCTGCTGTAACGTAAGAGAAAAAAGGAAAAAAACTGTGGACTTGAAGCCAGGCTGGGAGACCGAATAGTAACTTGTTCCTAACAGAATTCAGTATTGTCTTGGGAACGTCTCTTCTCAACACAGTTTACGATAGTCAACTTTAAAAAACGAAAAACGAAACAAGGTGTTACTAAAAAGAGAAAGTTCAAACGTTGAACTTCGCACACCAAAAAGGAAAACAGATAATACATCTTTCTTACTTCAAACTCATGCCAAAAAACGAAGGCGCCTTGCGCGAGCCCGCAGTTGGTGTAACAGGCAAGAAAACCGTAAGGTTTGAAGACGAGACAGCACAAAGCAGATTACATCACGAGAGACCAGCTTTTCTTTCAAGGATAAAGAGTTCAAAAATGGGTAAAAAAGCTAACAAAGGAAAACAGACGAAGAGAAGACGCCGAGGTGGTAGCGGAATGCAATTACAAAATGGCGCACGTATTGCGGGAATAAACAAAGGATTGCTATCAGAATTCATCATTTTTGTCCTCCTTCAAGGATTCGACTTGTTCAGCAACACATGGGTATTAAGCGAATCGGTTGACGTTTTATACAAGGTTCAAAACTACGTGAATTACCCAAACGTTACGATACTCAACAAAACCGTGCCGGACTTCTGTGTGGACGTCCAATGGAAAAGAGATAAAATAGACAATGAGGTTGAACATTTTAAAACTGTAATTTATCTCTACAGCGTTTTTCTTGCTATAACGGCGTTCATATTTACTTTGCACCTACTTTCGTGGGTGTACACACTGCAACTGTCGTTTAGAAGCCGGCGAGGAGTTAACGCGAACATGCGATCAACTTTGATACGAATGAAGGTGTATTTCTTAATCGCTGCCAGCATTTTGGAGGACATTCCACTGTCTGCGATTTCTGCCGAGCTGTATTCCCTGCAACAGGGTCAACAAGGCTTGGTCTGTTGGTACTGTAAGGTGTCTGGTCTTTGTCAGGACGCCAAAGAACTGGCAAACAAGCTAGAAAGAAGCACAGTGGCAATGTGGCTAAACTTTGGCGCCATAGCGCTTACATCCCTTTGGAAAGGCATCTCAAGCTTCTATCGATGGAGTCGTATTGATTACTGTGAGGCATTTTACCCCCGAGCCTGCACATCTGTATTCTCTGGCAGTTTGTTTTCCATCGCAATTCTAACCCCCGCCATGACAGTTTTAAAGTATCGTTATTTTGTTAGACCAGGTATTGCTGGTGGGTTGCTGTTAGATATCATTGATAGGATCTATGTTATTGGTGCGATTTTTTGGGTTTTAATTCTGGCTATCGTCTTGTGCTGCCCTTTGTTAAACTTTATTAGGATGTCGCAGTAGTGAAAAGACGTTTGGCAGTAATGAGCTTCAAAGTAATGGGGGGGGGGGGGATCTGTTCTAAGGAGATCTGATGGTAGTGCAGTGGTTAGCATATCGGACTTTCGAGTGGCAGGTCCGTAATTTAATTGAGCACTTATTATGGTAATGTGTTGTTATCCTGCATACTGTCTCTCTCCATCCTAATCGTCAGTTTAGCGATAGTCTTGTGCTGCCCTTCGCTAAATTCATCAGGATGTCGCAGTAGCCAAACGGCATTAAGCAGTGCTCTTTCACTGCTGGGTAGAGTCGGTTGATATGTTGAGGGACTGTTACGTATAATTTACACTGTGTCTTCTGAGATATACATCAGCCACTCTGATGAAAAACGCACAAGGTTAAGGTTCGTTAAGCTCTAGAAACCCGAAGACGCTCGTACTTTTTCCGCCATATTAATAACCTGAGAATCAGATATTTAACAATTATTCGCTTCAGGCTCAGTGATTATCGGTGAATATTCACCGAGACGAAGTCGAGGTGAATATTCACTGATAATCACTGAGCCTGAGGCGAATAATTGTTTGAGAATTTCTATGTTACAGCTGTTATTTCTCTGTTACAGCTGGTCCCAAAAAGGAAGGAGGTACGAAGCGAGAACTTATAATCCCAGACACTAATCCCAGACACAACTTTAATGTTGTAACGCTGTTAAATATATCAGGTACGAAAAATCGCTTCAGGTCACAATTGTGCGTGAAGTGCGGGTCTCTAAAGGTCCGACACTGGAATTTGACACCGGTGAATAATTTCAGAGAAACGCGTTGACATTAACTTGAAATATTTTGCACTAACATTGCAGCACAATAAAACTGAAAAAATATAAATATCAAACTCTGTTGAACGTTCTTTAAGTTTTTGCGTGCTTTGGCGGTATTACCAGATTGAAAGTCCATTGTTCAGTTTAGGGTGGCAAAGGTTTACAATGACACATGAAAACTTATACCACAATAGCAAAGCACATGAGAAGTATCGTCGCGTATCTAACCTCAGGCTGATCAGAAGGCTCTCGATGAAATGGTGAGAGATTAATGGTAAAAACTGGTGATTCTACGATGCATAAAGGTAAGTCATTTCTTGAACGAATATTACTTGTTTTTACTTTGTTTGCGATGTACTCGGTTGAACCGTAATCTGCTTTGGGTTTAACTAAATTCCTATATAATAGAATCGCATTCATCTGTGAATCAAACCATGATGAAGATTTTAATGTGACCATTCTTTGGAGAGCTACTGAACAGTACTATGTTATGGAACTGTTTGTTTTACTACACAGTGTGGTTCTAACTTTTTCATCTGTGGATCAAACCATGCAGTGTGACCATTCTTTGTAAAGCTACTGAACATTACTGTACTGTGGTACTGTTTGTTTTACTCTACAGTGTGGTTCTAACGTTTTCATCCGTGGATCAAACAATGCAGTGTGACCATTCTTTGTAAAGTTAATGAACAGTACTGTACTTTACTGTACTGTGGTACTGTTCGTTTGACTGTTATAACGTTTTTATCTATGAAAAAATGATGCAGGGTGACCATTCTTTGTAAAGCTACTAAATAGTACTGTGCTGTGGTCTTTTTCTAACTATGTCGTATGGTCCTCACTTTTTAATCTGTGCCCGAATCATGCAATATCCGACAACTGGTTGGAAGACGCAATATATTTATAGCAACAGACTGACCAACTTGTCAGTATACGTCTGGTCAGCTATGGCGTGTCAGGGCTTGATTAGTCCCGAAGGAATGTGAACAATTTCTCAGTAAACAAAACGCTGGGTTGCTATGTTATAGAATAACATCGAGATCCAATTTCCCTTAACAAAGCTAAGTATCTAAGTAAAAACCTGTTATCTCTACAAGAGCTTGATAAATAGTATATATCGTACAAAATGCCAGTCTGTGCGCTTTACGAGACTCTTGGGAGCAAGGTCATTAGACTAGATTCATGTGACAAACATCCTGCATACTGCAAGCATGTGAATGTCACAATGAAAGAGTTATGGAATAATGAAGAGGGGATATTTTGAGCCTCCAGAATTTGTGAAAGATGAATTTTTCAGCACTATAATAATAACAATAATAATAATAGCAGCATTTATTTAAACATCATTAAGAATTCAGCAAAGCTGATGTTGTCATCGGCAAACTCGGAAAAAGCAAATCCGAGTTCTCCCGACAGGAGCCGAACCTACTTTCCGATGACTAGTTCGGATGCTCTACCACTGAACTATAGGAGAGTTCTCTGTCATTTGATAATAATTTTTAACACAGTTCGATCGCCAGGCATAACATAGTTTTCAAACCACCAAAAGCGATTCCGGAACCGAAGAATAAAGATGATTCGGATGCCATCAATGGGAGTGTTAGATCCGCCGGATAAACACGTCGCAGTATGTGATATCAGTTGATTTCAAATCGTTCATAACTTAAACAGACAAAATCTGGATATGGTCAAGGTTTGTATGCATATTGTTGGCTTAATTGTAATGATTATTTTGAATTTAATTCTAACAGTAAAATGGGGTCAAACCACCCATTTAAATTAAGGCAGCCATCAGGAAGAGTGAACTGTTTTTTATGTATTCATTCTTTGTTAGAATTATAAAACAGTGGATTGCACTCACTAAAGTGATAGCGGACTAACGGGATTTAAGTATTTTTCAAAGTACACTTAGAATGTTCTTTAAAATTTTGTAAGTAATTCTTAAATTTTACGGTTATTATAGTTTATGTTACATCTCAGTGTAGGGAATGTTCATCATCTGTTTGTTGTATCTCCGCTATTTCAAACACTGCAAACCCTGTTTACTTGTAATTGATTTTTCCAGGCGGTTCTATCCTCTCTCACGAACCACATACTATCTCGAATTTCACTACATTAATGTAAAATTAATTAAACAAATTTAACATTAAATGAAATAATTAATTAAAAATTTGAAATAATTAATTGAAATAAATTGAAATAAATTATCGTTTCAAAACATCGTTTTAAATTGAAATAATTAATTTTAATTAATTTTTATTAATGTAAAATTATGGGGTACAAATTTAATTTATATTGATACTGTAAGGAGAGAAGTTGCATATTGTTCACTTTTGTGATTTAAGGGATAGAGTTTTGCTGAAAACGTTATAAAGTGTCTAAATCATGGGCTACAAGGTACAATTCGGTACTTTTCTAGGGTGTCAGAAATTTAACAATGGCCTCACACATTAAAATCCTCCTCCTCTCCCTCCACCCCTACTTCCACACCCACCCCTCCTTATCAATTTTGCCACCGATGCAAAACAACGTTTTGGTGTACGCCTACCGGATTTTAGTTTCTCCAGTTAATAATATACATGCAAAAATTTCAGCATGCTCATTGGCTGAGAGCACGTTAATTAATCCCAAACAGTGCAGAAAATTGAAATTGAGCGCAAAAAGTTGAAATTGAGTGCAGAAATTTGAAATTAAACTTTTGCATGTATATTATTAACAAGTAATCACATGATTTGTCTCGTGCAATTTGAGATAAATCAGCACTCGTAAATTTTTCAAAGACCACAAATTGCACTCGGCGTACGGGCTCGTGCAGTTTGGTTAGCCTTTGAAAAATTTACTCATGCTGATTTATCCCAAATTGCACTCGAAATCATGTGATTACCTATACAAATTAGTGCCCATGGCCTGGAGTATGATGTTGTCCGTACGCTTATGAGGGACTGAAAACCAGGGATACCATCTCTATGTAGATAATTTCTACTCGTCCACGACTCTTGCCAAGCACTTGTTTGAACAGGGAGTCCCCTTTGCTGGTACCATCTTGGAAAACAAGAGAGACTTTCCGGCAAGTCTAAAAAATGGCACGCAATGGGCTAAGGGGAAATTTAGGGGGACTATGCGGTGGGGGGGGGATCCCCCTGTCCTTGCTATATAATGAGTCGACAACAAGGTGGTATCTATAACACGTACGGTCTCCACTGCGAAAGACAAAGTAACATGTGAAACGCAAAAAGAAGGAAGCGGGTGTATGGGACACTAATAATGAAGTAAAACAGCCAGAGGTATTCAAAGACTATAATCGCCATATGAATGCTGTAGATCGATCCGATTAAATATTAGCTACGCATAATATCCAACTGAAGTGAAGTGCTTGCGATGGACTTGGCTGTTGTGAATTCCTTTGTTCAGTTTTTAGAACAGCAAGGGAGGGGTCCCTGGTAATGAATAACTAAAACGCCCAGCTAAATATAATCTTCAAAGTTTCAGGGAGGAGCTGGTTCGAAACATCTGTCACATTCCCCCTGTTGACCACCCCCCCCCCCCCCCCTGTATATATTCTTGAACCTCATCAGCCACCCAAGGGAAGATTTAATGTTTAATACTGCCAAGTTTTTCTGGATGTAAAAAAGGATATAGATTGTGTGGTTTGTGCGAAGAGGGAGGAAATTCGTGAGAGCGTTTACACGTCTTGCAGTGCTCCTCAGTAGGGATTTTAAGCAACGAGAACCGGAACGGGAATGGTGACGTCGGAACAGCGAAAAGACTGGGGAGAGAACGCGGTCGTGGCGCGAGCTTTAAAGCAGTTAAGCACGATACCGCAAAACTGGGACGGCAGTCATGGCACGCCAGTTAACCAGTTAAGTTCGCCCGACAAGTAGAGGAGTTGAAATTTAGCAAAACAACGTGGATTAGAGAACTGAGAATTCCTTCGGTCCTTATTTCAATCACATCTACACATACACGAAATAAATAAAACAGCGAAATATAAAGTTTACAAACAACAACACAAGAGTTCTGACATGTGAATTATCGAAGTTCAATTTTTAGATCAGGTCTGTTGTCAAATGTAACATGTATTTGTAGCACACATTATAAAGTTTGATCAGAAATTTTTCAAAGACGCTTCAGTGTATTTAATTCCCACGATTGCAAGTTAACTGAAAATAAAATGGGCCAAGCGACGCTGTTATCACCTTGGAACTTGGTCTAGACAGCGACAGAAAGGTTCTGGCTTTTAAGTCAAATTATTTTAATCAATTCAAGACTGCTTTCTTCATATAACTTCAGTTATGTAGCTAGGCCAAACAAACGAGAAAAATTCTCTACGGGTAATTTCATTTTCAAACAAAGAGCTTAATTTGCTTTGCTTTGATCTTCAGTTGCGCTTTCCCCTTTACCAAGGGGACAAACTTTTCTGATAAAAAATGATTACAAAGTATATTTAGACTTTTCGGTAGTCACTCATTGTTAAAATGTCATTACTTACGACAAAATAGCAAAGAAAAGAGGATTTTAGTACTCACGTTTTCACACAACCGGAGATTGCCTTTATTCACGTTCCGACGTGACGGCAACAGCAAGATATTTTCTGCCAGACATGCGCATTATGAGATTTGGCTTTCCCAGGAGGCCTGTCCCGTCGCCGTCGCCGTTGCCGTTTTCGCTGCTTAAAGTCCTTAGTGTCAGGGCCAGCACATGCATTTCACCAAGGACAATGACTGTTAGTAGGTCTTCCACTCCAGCGAGTTTCATGACAAACAGTGACTTGATCACTGCCTCCCTGGGTAAACTTTCAAGCTCTTTTGAGTCCCTAGGTTATTTGTTTTTGTTTCATATTGTGTTAGGTGTAAAAAAGGTTAAAAAAAACTTCATATTGTTTTCACGTCTATATTTATTGACTTCGTTGACTATTATGATCACATACTAATTGTTTTTATTCCAAGAGTGGGGTTTGTCATCTCTCAGGAGATGACAGGGGTGAGATACAGGTGCCCCACATTTTTTTTTCTTATCTGATCAGAGCTTCTTCCAAGGAAACTCATCTGAGGCAAGTGAGAGGAAGGAAAGAAAAATTTTTTTGCATAAATATGCATAAACTAATATGTTGTTTTAAAAGTCAAAGATATATTTTTTTATAAGCGTATTCTCTCAGTTTTCAAATGAGGTATAGAATTCCTCTCCTCTGTTCATGATTTAGGTGGCAGAATAAAAAATTATAACTGTGGTCAAATCTGCTTTTCTTACACCAACATTGCAAGGAGGAAGAGCTATTTTTACTCGGGCTTGCTTACAAAGCAAAGCCCGAGTCTAAAAATGCTAGCGGTTTGGTCGCCAAATGGGGGGTCATGGTCCCAGGCGTTCCTCGTGGAGAGCGTGGAAACTAGGGATGACTAATCTTGCATGCGGCATGCGACTATGCGACGTGTTTGGTCTTCGGGAGTCGAGTTTGGTATGCAATGCAGCGTTTTCTGAGGAAGATTTTTTAGCAGTAAACTAAAAGCACAGAAGCTTCACAATGC